>JABBOT010000036.1:0-543787 GCA_016165875.1 Acanthopleura granulata
TGTGTGTAACTTGATTATATGTACGAAAGCCTACTCTGTTTTCTGGTTCTAAGAACTTGCACTGAATTAGAGTTGGATATACGCAATGTGTCGCACTTGGTTACATACACTTCCTGTGTATATTCACAGGGGCACTGGCACAATTACGTATGTAAGAAAACATCACTTTTGGACCGGTTTAACCCATTAGCTGGGGGCCAGATCCCAGCCTTATCGGGTCACCTCTTTTGCTGCTAAATGCATAAGTAAAAAAATATTATTTAAAAAATGACCAATTTTAAACAAGGTGCATTTTCATAACTTTGTACTTGGAAGATCTGACGATATCTTTACAGATCTTTTCATATGTTACATGATTGTAGATAGACATAAATCAGTGTAAAAGCCAAACTGAAATGCAGTGTAAGCTGTCGTGTAAGCAGAAGCCGACATTAAAACAGTCGTGTAGGTATTAACACCACCGCTAAAGTCTTTCTCTATCGGAGCTACATGTTGTTAAAAATGAAAGTCGGGTAAAGGGTTTTCAGTGCGAATAGGTTAAAAGGATGACGCCAGCTTTTTGCAGTCATTTTGAGGATTTTCTGCTGCATCCGTGTTTCCTCTGCAGTTGCCACAGGCTTTCCTGAATAACGTAATATATAGCCATTTGCCTTCCGTAACATCGTGGTGAACAGTGCAGACAAGCTTAACATGTGTCAAACAAAACGCCACTGTGAAATAGTTTTTCAAAGTTAAGAATAATGGTTCGGAGATGTGTTGCCCACGACTGTCAAACAAAAGCGTTGTAAGCCCAAGCTTACATCACACAAAGGCAAGATTTCTGACAGAAGGGGAGGAGAGGAACGTCTAATAAATATTCTTACCACACAATCTAAGAAATATATATAATAAATTCAAAAATAGGACTCTTAACATTAACTCGATAACATACCTATTTCAAGGACAGTACAAAATCGAAAAGCTTATGGTTAAACTTAACGACGACACAGTGAAATTCAACAAGAAATGGGAATTACATAATTTTATTGAAAAAACCTACTAATTGATAAATTCAGATAAGTAAAATGGTTTTCTGTCCATGTTTCTGTTCAAGTGTAAGTAGTTTGTTTTTTCCGTCGTGCTCAGATTAATTTTCCTGTATGAGTGGTATCAGAAATGAGTTAATCTATCTGAAGGTGTTTAATCATTTGTATATGTATATGTACAAACACTAATCACGACCGGAATGTGTAGTGTAGTGTATCTTTTTATGTTTCTGTTCAAGTGTAAGTATTTTGTTTCTTTCGTCATGCTCGGATTCACTTTCCTTTATGAGTGGCATCAGAAATGAGTTAATCTATCTGAAGGTGTTTATTTATTTGTATATCTGTATCTACAAACACTAATCAGGAGTGTAATGTGTAGTGCAGTGTATCTTTTTTAAAATTGCATTGCATATTGTATTGCAATGTACATTGTATTATACACTGAATAGTATATTGACAAATATTTGTTGCAATAAAAAACAAGAATAAAAAAAGAAGATTCCTGACAGCTTTCGCTCAAAACAAGCGTGTCCACTAGACGGCTCATTACCCGGATGTTAAACACTAATGATCAGAAAAAGGACACTAATTCGATATGAGGCGACAGGCGTACACCGCAACACCGCTACAAAAGTTTTTTATTCATGAAATTTTCACTAAGTAATTTCAGCCCGTAATTAAAAATGCAGTGTATTTTGACAAAAGTCAAGTGTAAAACTTTCGTCTTCAAATGACCATCGTGGACCGGTTAAAAATCATAACCGGGGCCCTCTCGTGTTTACACTCCACAGATATAGTTTTATTGCATTGCTTAAGAATAAAATATAAAAAGAGCAGACATCATGCGCAGAATCGATAAATAAAGAAAATTTAAGTTCCCCAATTTGTATAAACTGGAAACAAAAAATGTATTGAGATCAGAAATATTAGATTGACCACGTTATGAGATGACGGGGTATTTTTATCCCCCCCCCCCCCCACACACACACCACACACACACATAAACCCTGGCTCATCTTGGTTGCACGAAATGCAGTCAGGACAATTAGAATTGAAATTTAGTACTACGATATATGTATTTTAATCTACGTTACACATGTGGCCTGTGTTGGGTTCGCCGGGTTTAGTTTCGTGGCTCTCACCAATGCGGTCGCTATGAGTTCAAGTTCAGCTCATGCTGGCTTCCTCTCTGGCCGTACGTGGGTAGGTTTGCCAGCTACCCGCGGTCGTGGGTTTTTCTCTGGCCGGTTTCCTCCCTCTATAATGCCGGCCGCCGTCGTATAAGTGAAATATCCTTGAGCACGGCGTAAAACACCGATCAAACAAATAAATAAATTGAAATAGGGCAAAAGGTTTAGGATTGCAGCAGATGTTAAGATCTACTTGATCAAACAACTTGAACAGACCCTTAAAATCAAAAATCGATAGAGCGAATAGTATATAATTTATATGATATAGCATTTTCTTGTCTCAATTTTTCCTGAAATTGGAAAAAAACTGTAACAAAAACAGCATTTTGAAAGAAATGTTAACATATGATCGATGAACAGACAGACGGACAACTGATAATGTAAATTGAAAGTCGATATTGCACGTGATGTACATGTACTATGATGTAGTCTACCCTTGAACAAGTTTCGTTGAAACTGGACAAAAAATGTAGCAGTGCCCTATGAGACGGACTTGGTCAAAACGACACCCTAAAGCTTGATCGCTGTAGACCGAGCAATCTCGGTATAGACGTCATCGACCGAAAGTTTTCTGTTCTCTTCCTCGACTGAGATATTTTTGTCTAGTAAACCAAGCCTATCTTCGACCAAAATAGTTATGGTCGTATTGACCAGTATCACTACAAATAATTATTTCGGGGCGAACTACAAATAACTTGGTGAGTCTGACCGGCCCGACAACAAATAACTTGACGGGACTGACCACAAACATCTGTCAAAAAATCCCCAAATCACTGGTGCACAAGGCGTCATCAGTATAAATAGCCCAAAGAATGCGGTTGACTGAGGAAGGATGACACGTATTATACTGGCTTATGTGGCACATTACCGTGAGCTATTTCGAGCGGAGCATTCTCATGAGGTTTTCAAAAACAAATCTGTCTCCACCTACGACAACAGCACTTCCCTTCCAGATGTCATCCAAGCTTTGTATTTCAGAAGATAATATATATACATATCCCCAAACCATCAGATGTGTTGCTTACCACTAAGATGATAAATTGACAATCTTGAACTGAAATAACATTTACTACAATTCAATGAATCAGCAAATAGGCAAAACTTGTTCAGAAGGGATAGAAACACAATTATTTACTTTTTCAAATATCAAGGAATAAAAGCAAGATAGCACATATTTCACTGACATGTCCAGGCTCAGGGTCAGGTACATACACGTAGCTTAAATGCCTGGGACATAACCCCTAACTTTGCATAACTGGACATAAAACACGAAAACATAGTCCAATCTCGACCAAACGACGTTCGTTCGAAAGCTGACACAACCAGCTTTACGTGTGTGTCTCAATGGACAAACAAAAATGCTTCGTCTTGGCTAGATGAAGCCCGAAATCCGTAAGTTTGTAGGTTTTTTCTATGTCGGTCAAATCCTGTAACAGGTCACAGCGAAATGCTATGCTCTGACACACTATGCCAAGCATAGTGTGAAACCACTCAGAGCGGGGCTTTTACCGCCTTGTTGGCTAGAGTCATGGCTGCTAGACAATATGACAGTTCTGCCCATACCGAGTGGAGAGCAGAGGAAGCCGTATAACTTCCGTAGAGTGCAACGAATCAAAGTATTTAAAAGTGTATTATGAAAACACCAACGTACTTGGTCGATAGTAGAAATATGGTGGCACTAGCGGATTTCATTGCTGTGAAAACAAGCCAGAACTGTCACTTAAGGCTCCTTACCCTGTTACCGGATTAGTCCAACTAAAGAAAAGACCTACAAACTTATGGGCTTCAAGCTTCGTGTAGCCAAGAGAAAGCATGTTTTTTTGTTCATTCATATATCAGCGCAAAGTCTAGTGTGTCAGCTTTCGAATGAACGTTTTGTGTCCATTTATGTGAAGTTCGGGCTTATATCCCAGGCATTGAACGTTGTTATAAATGTTAAGTATAACCAGACTTCGGACAATTTTGCCAACTAGCTCTTAGCTAGTGGCCTGTGTCGTTCAGACTTCCGCAATGACAGCTTTCTTCCACGGCCGCTTCCTCCCAAGGCAGTCAGGTCTGGAAAATAAGAAAAATCAACCAAAAAACAGATAAAATATTTTTCTTTATTGATTTGATTGATGTGGCCATGTGAAGTTTTCTAACTGTATAACAGTAATTAATTATTACTGGAGGAAGTGCGTGTGAGAACAGGAGAACAAATCGGCAGGAATTCTTACTGATGGACTCCTTACCAAACATTAAATACGTGTTTTTTAAATAAGATGTTCATCATGTAAGTTCATAGTTTTGTTTAACCCTTAGGTGAGGAGAAAGCAACTTTAAAACCGACCCGTTTTCTTACCACATCATGAAGATGTCTGCAAGTAGAGACCAAGCAAGTAACAATCACAACTACATGCAGCCTGATCTTCTCTACCTGGAAAACGTTGCACTTTTACAACTAGATGGTTTCTAGAAAGCTTGGAGTATTCCTTATTTCCCAAAGAAGTGACTTCTCTTTCTGATAATTTCTGAGGCTGGCTGGCCACATCATTTCAGCTGTCGGTTGCTCTGAAACACAAAATGTTTAAAATGTTTCAGAGGGACAGACACCATTGCAGGGCACTTCGTGTCATTTACAACTAAATAGCAGATGTGCTTTTAAAACAAGTTTTATATCGGTATTGAATTGTATGTCCTATATGGCCAGAGGATGAGACTTGCTTATACTAAACAAAGAACTGTGGATATGCAATACACCAGTACTAATCGCGTAAGTCTGAATATTACTTTGTGAGTATCTACTTGCTGACATCTTCATGATGTGGTAACAAAACGGGTCGGTTTTAAAGTTGCTTTCTCCTCACCTAAGGGTTAAACAAAACTATGAACGTAAATGAATAACAACCAGAGGCTGTTTAGCAGTTAAAACGAATGTGTGACGTCACTGTTCAACAGCCTGTTCAGTATGATCCATAAAATCCACTATACAGTCAAAACATTTGACTGTGTTCAGTTTCGTTGAAGAAAATATTAAAAGGTCACTGCAAGTATTTCCAGATACAGTTTTTGATGGTCTTGTCACTCACGACAGCTTCACTATTGAGTTGTCTTAAAGTGCCACAGGACCACACCTGGCAGCTTAATTTATATCCCTATTACAATAAACTTACTTGGGGGGGGGGGGATTCCTATTCCTATACCCCCAGAGAGGTCTCGCGAGCTGTCACACTTGAACAAACGACACAACCATCCTGGATGTAAATGTTACGTTCATGTTGTTTCCAGCCAGTCGGTTTCCTGTTCTGGTCTGTTTTTGATGTTGCGCTCAGATCGAGTGTAGATTGCGATATGGCACGCAGTTTCCCATTGCAAGTCCAGTCTAGACTCTAGATTCTAGACTTTCTCGAAATTAAATTTGGACCTTTTTTAAAGAAACCCGATGGTAAAACAATGCATTGTCCAATAGCTGATTCCACCACTGGCAGGATGGCATACTTATATGGGTTTCTTCAAGTATGTAAACTAATTTTGCCATGAATTTCGTGTCACAAGATACAATCATATTCCCCAAAGATCAGGAAAAAAGAAAGCATAAAACAGTCCTTCAAGGAGCCGAGTGTCGCAGTTTTATGTTGATGGTAAATCTCTCTTGGAAGTGGAATACTTGCGTAAATTTGAAATTAGCGGTTAGCCCTTCGAGGGGGTGTTGGTGCGGGAAGGCAATCCTTAATTTTCTGTACAAACAAATGCTTTGAATAAAGTTCCTGTGCGGTTGATAAAATACAAAGAAGAGGAAATAACTAACAAATACCTACATTCAAGCAGCATTTCTCTGGAAACTAACGGCTAGAGAGCACTGTGTGCTAACTAAGCCGCCAGAGCCGTCTGCCTACTTCAATTATTTATCACGTAGGAATATTCTACCGTGAAAAAATGTGGCCGCTGGCGATATAGGTAATTACTGGCTAGGTAATCCTATCATCACCCCTTACTGTCAAAGGCCAGAATTAAAGACCCATTCGGGTAGCACCCTTATCTCTTACTTGATGTGCCAAGTTGAAGTGCTCTGTAATAAAATTGTGTCTCTGGTGGCTTAATTACTATTCAGTCATCCATTCACAGCAGATTGCTAACAGCGGTCAGTTTTAAATACAATAATTCCTTACTGTGGGTTTACTAAGTTCTAATCAGTCTAAGTTGTCGACTTCTTGTGTCATGTTAATGAAGAATTATGGAAGTCTTGGTGTTCAGTTTGGATGATAAACAATTATTACACTTTCCCAACATTTACAGACATATACTCGTTTGGTTCAAATATTAAAATATATAGAAGTAAAGTAGAAAGAAGTAAAAATCTGAGCCCAGCTTTAATTGAGAAAGGAGAAACTCACACAAATCATTTAGCTTCCAGGTAATGATGTGGAGAATAAACTTGGACGCTACCAGTGGGCAGAATTGCCCCCTTTAAGACGACACCCGAATAATCTTTTTCCTTTTTTTTCAACCGCTGCAGTTCGCGTTAGAAGTGTGACCTTATCTGGACCTATATTCCCGGTTCCGGGAAACACGGAGGTGACATTACCTGTGAGACTGAAGGCGGAAACCCCGCCTCGAACATTACCTGGCAGGCTCCATAGATGTCAGGTCTGCCGGAACCAACTGTTTCTGGTGTCAACAGCCAGATATCCCTGACTCTGACCAAGGACATGAACAACCAGGAGCTTGTCTGTAGAGCACAGCAAGAGGAGAGAACTCTTACGGACAAGATAAAGCTATACATCACATGTAAGTCTCTTTAATCGGAAAAAGCCCCCAAATCATCGTATCACCGCCAACATCAGTAAACTGTTTGTGTATTAGTCATGCAGTAAAGCAGCCTTTCTCCACGTCCATCGTTCCAGTCCTTAGCATATATCTAAATTCATCAGTAAATTTCAGTAGTATATATATATGCTAGGGCTGGTTCTGGACCACTTTTATAGGAGGTAGCCAGGGGCGTTCTATCTAAAAGTATAAACCTAATTTATCACTTCCTTCTTATCCCGGTGGGGGGTGGGGGTGGTTGATGAGTATCGCTTAGAAACTGACATGGTTTTTTTGAAACTAGTCCGAGCAGAAACACTACTTCCAAGCAAGCTGCCAAGTGGGATACACCCTCACCAACCGTTGGCAAGCCTCCACCCCGGATATAACTAGTAAGGAATAGAGCTGACATGGTTTAGTTATGTTATTAAACCACTGATCCCTTACATTCAAATACATTATTTTACTCTTAGCTGGAGGCAGGTCTTCCATAGCTGACTTGGGTAGAGACTTGACACTTGATGTTCCAGAGATTGCTGGTTTAAATGCACGCAGAAGTATGGTTTAAAATACAACTTTTCCATCCCCGGCCTCGGCTACCATAACAGGCAAGCCTTCATACCTGGAACGCGGTATCCAGATAAACATTCACCTTAGTAACGATGTTCCTTCCAGGAACGCTATACCCAGGATAAATATTCTCCATAACAACCACACTCGTATAGGTGTTAACTTAATGACGGGAAATCCCAAAAGATATGCCCAGACGGCAGAGTATAAATGCGTTCGTTACATGAACGCGGTATCCAAGATAGACAATTACTTTAGCAACGGCGAACACTTGAGTTAACATGTGCTCCTGCACATGAATGAATATAACCCAAAGCAGTGTGCATATACTTTATAATCTAGCCTAGTGACAAGTTGCAGATGTAAATATTGATAAATGATTCACTGTTAGCGTGGAATTCAACTGAATTACAGTTCTTTTACCACTTTCGCTACCAGGGTGATAAGAAATTCCTGGCGTTTTAGTTTGTTTTTTTTTTCTTCCTCACTCACACTGACGCCTCCACCTTTCTCCTGATCTGTATTTTCTGTAGGTGGAATTTCATTTCCTCGCACAGAATGAGGCTGAACCCTAACCCACAGAGCTATCGATATAAGGTCGGAAATGGTGTTAAGTTTTAATCCGCCAGAACATGGATTTAATCGTGTTTTTTCGCTTTGCTCTGTAGGCGGCCAACGATGTTTGCCAGCCACACCGACCAGGCTACACACGATAGCTGGGACCTCCATACCTACAACCACGGGAGCTGCTATGATTGTGGATATTAATCCTACATGTATACCCGAGGCTTCTAGACCAAAGCTGGCAGTCACTAAGTCTGTGTCAACGCTGTCAGTTATATTCATACCGCGCTTGTATTTTTTGTACTAGTAGGCTTGCTTATCTCTCTCATCCTACAATGGCTATTTTAAGACGCTTATTTCCCATAGTCTGTAAGACCGGTGGTTCATCTTTGTAGGTTGTTGGTCGACAGATCCGTCGTTAGGTAAAGATGGATACATTCGCCCCATCTCGTCAATATATCACACTTTGTATGATGTATATTATGGGAAAGGATTATTCAATACAATATCTAAATCGCTTCCTAGCCTTTCAGAGGTAAGTGACATACTCAGTCGTTTCAACCGTACACCTTATTCTAAAGTAGCATAGTCATAAACAGAAAAGGGCAACTCTCTGGAGTTCACTGTGCACGGAGCTAAATATGGCAAAAAAATTCATTTATTTTTTTGCATACATATTAATTCCAAACAAATAAATATGTAGATTTCAAATTTTCTTAAAGAAGAAAATATTCCACGCAGCTCTGCCAAATTATTAAAGGAAGCGTTGCAAAACTAAAATTGTCCTCCGTGCCCAGGCCGAATACCAACTTTCTCACAGTGACATATCGTCTGCAAAATGACGAGATAGCTTCCTTGTTAGGTGATGAAAATGTACGACAGGTAATTCATTACTATGTGTGACAACGTTCCTTTTTTTCAAAAACACATTTTCTAATATGTACTTCTGGGTGTTATTGGAAAAACACGAGACCTTACCCTTTACCCTTCGACAGGGCCTGCATCAGTAGATGCGAGTTGTAACCTCTCAAGTTATGGCCGACTACAGGCGTGGTTTGGATTTGAGGGTTCAGGCCCAGCTTCAAGTTGCAGGCATTGTGGGCAGCATCGCGGTATTTCCCAGTGATGTGGCAGTGATCCCGGACACTTTCACGAAGTAGTGGCATTTCACATACGTGACAGACCGTGGCTGTTTTCTATGTCCGCCAGTCTTCTGGGGTCATGCCCATGGTCTTGTGGTTGGCCAGCACTCTCTTGATCTTCCGCCCCTCATCCAGGAGATCTTTAATGAAATGCTCTGCTGCATTGGCTCTTCAGTATATAACCGGTGGTTCGGTCTGTCCACCTGCCCAATCCCTTGGCATTCTGGCTCATGGCTCTTCAGGAGGTCTCCTCTGCTGCCGCCCTGGAGACAGCGCTCGCAGAAGTACTTTGCTCTGTTATTCTAATTCTCTGGAAAGAGAGGTCTTTCAACCAGGTGTAGTGGGACTTAGCCGCCTTCTTTATCAGTTAAAAGTTAATCGTCGCGATATTCACAACCTGTCTCCTGAGTCCGTGGATGATCACTTCTGTGTCCCAACCGAAGGTGTTATCACGAGGTTCTTTGTGAGATTGGTGTTGGCCAGGAAATTCCTTCTCGGCCTAGGTTGACTTGTTTGGCGGTTGGATAACTGCTTGGTCTCTTCCACCTATCAGCTCGCTTCGAAGAGGTGTTTCTGTTCGAATGATTCTTGTCAATTTCTAAGCGATTCTCATTTTCTCCTAACGGGATAAAGAGGGAGGTGGTGAATTAGGCTTTTATTTCTTTACAGAACGCTCCTAGCTACCTCTTAGAAAAAGTGGTCCAGAACCAGCCTAATATATACTACTATTTCCATTTCCTTATCACATGAGAAAACCACATATGTTATCTACTTTGCGTTCATTGACTTTTTTAAAGAAAAAATATTCCGTCATGTACGTTACTGAATGTAATTATTACTTCGCCAAGTTTATTGCTGTCTGTAACCACAGAGCTCTTCTCCAAACCATTTATTCAGAGTGTTGCTGTCAGCCATTCTCTCTAATAGGATTATCGTCTGACCAAATTCAGTAGTGTAAAGAATCCTGGCGTCATACCCATCATAATGTCATTATCAATGCTGTAGGTAAGCCGACCGTTCAGATCCGCGTCATCGCAGCTGAGTATTCTCTCGGAGATGAAGTCACCCTGGCATGCTCAGCTGAAGGCTTCCCAAGTCCCATAATTACTAGGATTTTTGATGGCAACATCACCTTTGGAAAAGACGTCAACAACAGGGCAGATATCAATACAGAAGTGAATGGCAACAACAACTCCAGTAACAGTTCAGCTCAGTTCGGCGACAATTTTGCTGCTAAAAGAGATTTTCGAATTGCCAGTCTGAGTCAGTTCAGCACAGGGACGTACACCTGTGTGGCTGTCAACTCTGAAGGACAAGACACGGCACACATCAACCTGACCCTCGACAAGATCAAAGGCAAGATTTATTACTTTAGAAAGCTCATTATTTCACCAAGAAATGGTTCAATTTCTATCTGAAATACTGAATCGGAATGCAATTATTATTATTTTTTCCCAAAATGTGCTATTAATATGGGTTTAAAAGAAAAGAACACATTTATACAACCTACGCCTTAAATGAAAGAGCTATACAAACTGTGTGGAAGACAGCATTTTTACATTTTTAAAGGTTTCGTAAAAAAGACATTCTGTTATAAACATCGTCATTTTTTACAAAATCCAACTATTCTGGAAAGTCCCGCCATGTTTTAAGATTGTCCAATCAAAATCCTCCATTCCTCCTCTTGAATATTCATTGTGACGTCACTGTGCTTAAGGTTTTACCCCTACCATTTAATTAACGTGTATTTCCAGTCTCCGCTAAACATATCCGTACAGCGTGATAATCGTGGATTTTAAGTTCTGTTCAAGCCAACTCTAAGAAGGAAGAGTTTGAGATGTATTAGAGGGCCACATCATACCTACATGCGTGGTTATAGGCTGCCAAAATGTGTCTGAATTGCGATGTCCTGAAGGCAGAGAGCGCAACCTGCCCTTTCGTAGATTGCCCATGTCAAAGCCAGAAATCCCGGTTCGCACTCGCTTGAGTTTGATGTATTGTTGGTGGAACTACTGTTCTCATCATCACTCCTCTGCGATTCAACCTGGTAGCCTTGTACGCCGAAGTTACATTCACTATCATCAGAACTAGAGCTGGGGCCCCCACTGAATCCCCCTATTACGTCATCTACATGATTTTCTTTAATTCAAAGACAAAAGAGACACATGGCAAGGCTAAGCACGATGACGTAAACAATCTGTTAAAATTTCGGCCTCAAAGGGTTTCTGTCTTGGATGTTTAACGATTAAATACTCAAATAACAAGCACTTCCTCCAGAAAATTGAGGGTTTTTTTTATTTAACCATAAGTAAAGCTCTTTCTATTAAGGTATAGGTTGTATAAATATGTTCTCTCCTTTTAAAGAAAATCAACTCGTTACCTGAACAATTGTAATCATGGTTAGAAATTACTCATATGCCTACATTACTTCATGTAAACACAATCAACTTTTTATATCAATTAATTTGCTTAATTATTTTAATGCTTAAGCCGGTATTTGGTGTAGTATAAGCATTTTCTTTATATCATTGGATAAACATATCATATGTAATGATACTCAGCGTGTGGGATGTCACGCCAAACATATACCGTGCAAATTCCCTTCATCTTTGTGTGAGTTACGGTTTAAGAGGTCATCCAAGATCAAGCACAAGGCTGTGACGTCATTACTACAACGCCGCAGTCAGGTGGCATTGAAGTCCAATGATGCTTGAACCTATCTTTAAACCTTGACAATCGTATGACAGACGGAAGTAGGGCTGGGATTGATTTCCTAAGATGTGCAAAATAAACTATGGCTACTGCTTTTATTTTATTTTGCGTTCTTTAATCGTTGCCCGCACAACAATTTGTTCACGCCGTGACCGGCTGCCTTCAAGTTATCGCAGTGATACATGGCGTAAATAGAGATCTGGTGGCATTGGATTTCAGCTGTGTACGTAAAACAGTATAAATGTTGCATCCATCTTGGCTTGTCCCAAGCTGAAGTTTATTCCAACGCACATGTAACCTTTGCTATTTTTAACCGATCGTCATCAAACCTGGCCGCAAATGCGACTGCTTTTAAGCTGCCTGTAAGCATGGCTGTCGCGGTTACGTTATATTCCAGTCAGTCGTAGTCATTCTAATAATATCGGTACATCATTATCTCGTTAGCTGTACGAAAACATGAAGCCATTCCCTGCTCCTTCCACCTTAAGAGCGTCATACACCTTTTCTTTTATGTTACCAAATCGCCATAAAACTAGCATGTAATTGCAAAATACTTGTTATAAATGCTCAAAATAGCACCAAGGCAATAAGCAATGACTTACGGTAAGCATTTTTTGTGCTGATGATACAGATTTACTGTGACCACATCTACTTATAAATACATGCTTTCCTGTTCTCATACATTGCTAGGTCTCACTCCGACCAGCCTTCCTTTTGTCGAATTCGAATAACGGCATGAATTCTCCGGACTGGTACTTGCTACATACTCAGTGCATATTTTTAATTTCAACGTGACTGATTTAATTGAAGACCGAACATCAGAACTTCGTTAAGACACCGCATTCATAATTTCTTTACAATTCCTTATTTTGCGCAACAATGTCTCCTTAAGGGTTTTCTATGGATGACGACATCGTTCTCTCACAAACCAAATCAAAATGTCATTTACCCTGGATGGCGTGCACGTGCAAATCATATTGTGCGTGTGGGGATGGTAAAAAAATGTCAAACGATCTGTTCCGTTATCCCTGGGTGATTATAGCTCCACACATTATCCACTGGATTCTCTTGGCATGGTAACTTGTCCCTTATGTTTGAGGAATGCGTGTTTGAGTCGTCCACAATGAAACTTTTGCCTGTCTTCGGGAATGTGTCTATGAAAATGCAGTACGTCAGTGTACTCCAATTATTTCAACAGGTATAGATTTTTGTACAAAAGCATAGAAACTCCGAAAAAAGATATGTGACGCATGGTTGACGTTCTCAATATTTCGACTAAGTTTTACTTGTCATCTTCAGGAGAAGTAATTTGTACAATCAACAAGCACACATATATATACAGTTACAGAGATGCAGACATTAGAAGGCTGAATAAAATACACTGCTATGATTGATCAAATGATTCAACCAATGGAAATTAAACATTGATCACTAACGGTCATTCTGGCAAACATCAATAAACAGATGTAGTTATGACAGCACCAGACATTTGATCCTAATACAAACAAACTGCTATAGTTTCAGCGATAGGTGTGAGATAGAGATTAGGACGATATGTAACGGTCACTCAGAGAAAACAGCAGAATACACACATAGTGATGACAGCACCAGACATTTGACCCTACCAAAACAAACTGTTGTTGTTTTAGTGATTGGTGTGAGATATGGATTAGAGCGATATCTAACAGTTACACAGAGAAAACAGCAATATACACACATAGTTATTTACAACACCAGGCGTTTGACACTATTTCTAACAAACTGTTGTTGGATTTATGATAGATGTGAAATAAGGATCAGAGTGATCAAGAGATAGCACTGGATGTGAAAGACGATAATTTACAAGTGTCAATACAGAAGCATAGTGATAATACTGTTACTAAAAAAAAATATACACACAACATAGGAAAACAGGGTAGAATGGGACTAATTAGCGAAACAAATGAAGCTCTTTTGAGGCTTTTATACCATTGTTAAGCACAGAGTGGTTTCTACGAATGGCGAGTGCTTCTTTAAACAAAAGAACATTCCAGTTATCAGTTACATTCCCAGTATCAATTACTTCAGTGTTAAGAAGAATAGCAGAGGTAAGTGATATGTTGGGCAAATTAAGTAATCCGTTAGGCAAATCAATTAAGTTCATGTAATCATGGAATTGTTTACAGGACTGGGTGTGCGAGTATATCTCACTGTTACCAGTTGCATGTTCATCAATGCGGATTGCCAAGCAGCGTTCTGTTTTGCCTATATAAGCGGCATTACACCCGGGACAACAGAATTTGTAAACGATGTTACTTCTCAAATTGCGGGGAGTGCGATCTTTGTTGTTAACAATTTGCTGTGTTTTTGTTGTTTTCCATCGGACAGTTATACACACTGGCTTAGGAAGGTTCCGTCTGATTTTTCGAAGGTACTAGCTGACTACACGTTCGCCGTACTGTCCGACGTAGGGCAGGCTAAGCCATATCCTAGGACTGTCGTCTTTAGGCTTTTCTTTGGCTTGTCGAACTGCAATTTTGGTAAATTTGTCGATAAGACCCTTAGATACCGATTTTGGGTATCCGTTCCAAGAAAGAAATGTTTGGATCTAATGGAGTTCTCTCTTCAATAGGCTGGGATTACTACACAGTTTGTAAGCTCTGGAAACAAGAGCTCTTATCCAAGCTGTTTTGGTTCTCCAAGGTTCAAAGCTGTCAAAATTAATGTACTGTCCAGTGGAAGTTGATTTCCTGTATGCGGTGGTTGTCATTTCAGCACAGATTTTAATGTCCACAAAGTGCACATCAGTGTAAAGCGGAAAATCCTCCATTGTGAATTTTAAATTAGGATCAAAAGAGTTGAGTCTGTTGAGAATGATGCTGTTCTCCACCGGTCTATAAAGCACAAGTGTGTCGTCCATGAAGCGGATACAGAATTTAATCAAACCCTCTTCCATCAGCTTGTTGACAACAATCTTCTCCATCTCCGTCGTAATAATGTTTGCCAGTGTTGGGCCTAATGAAGAACCCATCGATACACCGTCTGTCTGTTGATATACAACACAGGTGAAAGAAAAGGGTGTTTTCAAACAAGTGTCCAAAATTAATTTCTTTAGCGTTGATCTCCGAAAAGTCGTAGGTATTAGTTTTACGTTGTAAATTCGATCCAAAACAATGTTCACCACCCTCTTAAGTGTTTTCTCTGAGTGACCGTGACCGTTACATATCGTCCTAATCCCTATCTCACATATATCGCTGAAACAATAGCAGTTTGTTTGTATTAGGATCAAATGTCTGGTGCTGTCATAACTACATCTGTTTATTGATGTTTTGCCAGAATGACCGTTAGTGATAAATGTTTAATTTCCATTGGTTGAATCATTTGATCAATCATAGCAGTGTATTTTATTCAGCGTTCTAATGTCTGCATCTGTGTAAATGTATATATATGTGTGTTTGTTGATTGTACAAATTACTTCGCCTGAAGATGACAAGTAAAATTTAGTCGAAATATTGAGAACGTCAACCATGCGTCAAGTTTATTTTTTCGGAGTTTCTATGCTTTTGCACTTTACTAAGCTAGTTGGTGGATCAACAAGATCATAGATTTTTGGCATATAGTATATTTCGAGTACCGCCTAGGAAAGACTTATCATACTTCTTGTAATAGGACAATATGACATGCTGAGAGAAGATGAATGTGGGAGGCAGCTATTAATGTTAATGTTAATACAGGGAAATTTTCACCATATGTAATGGACACTGCAGGATGTATCGTTGTGTTGTTTTACAGTGTATGATGAGCCCGACGACGTCCTACACGAAGTCCTACTCGAGGGCGCACGTAAGTGGTGCATACTTACACGTATTAAAAAATTAATAAAAAATTAACTCACTCGTGTATTTGACCCAACGATAATTTCCATATTTACCGGCATGACTGATTTACAATAAAGGTGAAGTTATAAGCAGTGTACAGAATGGCTGACATTAATGTTTCGAGCTACATGTGTGCACGTGCTTAATCATGCCCTATCTGTACATGGGAGCAGCTGTCTGTTGAGTGCAATTGCCAATTGCTTTGCGTGGGAGAAGTACCAAAAGTACAGCCCTGGTTCCAAATACAGCTTTGTAACAAGTGTATGATTTCACTGACTTCACATGTTTTTCGTTTGTTAACAAAGCACGAGAATAACAGTCATGTACCAATATTACAGGGACTGACTCCAAAGATGGAACAACTGGCCATATGTCTCGATACGCAAGGGAAAGAGCGGGCATTCCAGACACGCGCACGTCTAAACGGCTCAACCAGGAAAAGCAGTGCCAAAACCCACCATGCCGAAACAGCCGAAACCCAAAAAGAAGGATTCAGAGAACATCATGTCAAAAACTGCCAGGGTTGAGATGCCCGAAGCAATAGTAAAAGGGCGTGGTAAGACTGGTATTTCTGAGCCTCTAGCCGGTATCGTTGTTATTTACCGGTTAGAACAAAGTAAAATTCTTAAGGTATTTGTGTGCTCTAGATTGACGTTTTCATGCCTGTAGCCGATAAATATGTCATTTGTTTGCAGTCTTAATGCTACAGACATTACAACTAATGAATAATCTAGTCCGCCCATGATCACGATAGGAGTCATCTGCTTTTCGTACCCCGACATTTCAGAATAACCACTGTACTCTGTACCTAAAGTGGAATCTTTAGGTGTGGACAAGATTAATGAAGATATTCTTTAAGTTGTAGCTCTAAAACAGATGACATATGTCTAATGCTATTGTTGAACACTGTGTCTTCCATGATAAAATGTGGAAAAACAAGTATGGTGTTTTAAACTGCATCTGAATGGATTCAAATGAAAGGGTCAATCTCGTGTACTTGAGCGATACTATCTGTCATAAAAGGACGATATGAAAATATCGGACCGAAAACATCTTGCCAAAGCTAGACATGACACAAATATCCACGCAAGGAGCTGTGTAGTGACGAGTGCGGCGATCGGCTTTTAGGTCCAACCTAGCTCTCTTAGCCAAAAGATCATTTTGCGCAGTCCACTACTCAACACTGGAAATACCGACAATCCAGCTGATTCTTTATGATTAGTATCCTTGCGTGGGCTGACAATTGGCACATATCTACCTACACAGGGAATTATACATCATTTTACTGATGCTGTGCAGTAAGTTTTCAATATAGCTGGGAATAAATGCGATAATACAATGTTACAAAAATTTGCTCCAAGGACAGTTTTGCTTTCACACTAAAAGAAATCTGTACATCTGTTTGGCTTGGCCATTATTAGATACTATGGCATTAAATACTGTGCGTTTGGAACACATGGATCTTTTGCCGGTGAAACCAAACATCTTAAAGCAAATCCTCCCATAACACGCCTGTTTCTCCGGTTCCTCTCACCATCAGCTCTGCTTTGTAAGGAGAGTGTCTTTACAGTAGTGGCCGAATCCTCGGGCACGAAGGCAAGCGTTCCGAAGAACGACAGTCAGGATGACGCTCCACGCTCCCTAGCAACCCCGTGCGATAACGCTCTTTAGACCTCGGTTGATTTGCGTGGAACCAGTACCACCGCGTTTTCCGGCATCCCACGTGAGTGGTCTTAGTAGCACTGTATCCTCGCCTCTAGCTACATCCAACGGAACGCCTGATCGCACATGTTCATCAACGACAGAAGACCCGGGACAACGTGGGCTTGACCAATCCGCCTCGATCTCTGGCACCGTCAGTCGAAGTCGGGGTACAGTCATCTCCTCCTTCGTCTATTGCAACTGTTGATCTCATCCGCACTTCGGCCACGGAGATTGCTGCTCAAGTGTTGAAGATCCTGGACGAACGGGTGAAAGGTCTTGCGGGTTGTCCGAGCGTCCACCAGGCCGTGGATTCCCAGTAACTTCGGGGTACAGTAGACGTGGATAAAGATGATTCCAAAAATCAAGGTCAGTTTTACTGTAATATGTAGACGTTTGATCTGGTCAGCGATTGTTGTTATTCCAAATAAGGAGTTCAGATTTTCTTGCATGGTAGAGGCGTGCACTGGCCTAGCCGTATTGCGCTTCTGTTACTACAGCTACGAAATTTTCTCGATAACCTAAGACCACCTCGGAGGTCTGGTGGTTAGAGCATCCGCCTCGAGGCCAGGAGATCCAGGCTTAAGAATGGAACGAGTCATGCCAAACACTTTAAAAATGTGACTTGTTTTTACCTCGCTTGGCCGTCAGCATTGAGACGTTAGAGCACGGAAACAGGACTGGTCGGCCCGGAGTCAGTATAATGTGACTGGGTGGGGTGTCAAGTCTGGTGTCTTCGGAATGACGTTCTAGTGGCAACAGCACTTTGGCGGCATGGACTCGACCTGCCACAAGAAGGCACACTATAAGGGCACACCAGAAGAGCTCCTTGTGGTCACATGACTGAAACATTGTTAAGTACAACGTTAAACCCCAATCACTCACTCACTCACTCGATGGCCTAATGGTTAAAGCGTCCGTCCAGGGGTCGGGAGACCTGGGGAGACCCGGAATCCATTCAGGGGCTTAAGCCAAAAAATGGTACTTGTTGCTGCCTCGCTTGACGCACTGCACTGAGATGCTAGAGCAAGGAAACAGGACTAGTCGACCCGGTGTCAGTATAATGTGATTGGATGGGATGTCATGTCTGGTGTCTTCGGCATGGTGATCCAGTTGCGGCAGCACTTTTTGCGGTATATATTCTAAGGACTTCTCTTCGTCGTATAACTGAAAAATTGTTGAATTCGACGTAAACTCAAGCATACGTAAACACCTACCAAATTACATATATGCATACATACTATGGATAGGACACACACGATGTTAGTTCAATTCCAGCCTAAACACCAATCAAATGAATAAATAAATAAATATCAGTTCCAGCCTAGGGACTGAAGTCAGTGACTCATGAAAGATCGGTGGTTTACTCCGGATGCTTCGATTTTCTCCATTCCTTAAGCTGAACACCTCTTCAAAAATTAAGTATTCTCGAGTACAAAAGGTTAAACGACTTTAAAATAAAGAAGTGTCACAAACGATTAATTAGTAAATATAACTGGTGGTAGTTCTGATTATCAAGCGGGACACGTGTGTATGCATGCTTTACAGCGTCACCTTTAACAAAGCTATCGTTATGACAGTGTTAGCACGGCCATGGGCTGTAAAGTTGCTGAAACCACTCTAGGTTTCGAGCTACTGACTTCAGTTGCAGACAGAAAATTGCCGATAATACATGTTAACCACTCCATCAGCAAAAACCACTCCATCACCACGCCTCTCGTAATACTACGAGACAAGGGACTAGTTGACATTATGGTGAACATGCAGTATTTTACCTGATGATCACAAACGACACAGCGTACTTTGGTGAACACACCTGTTTTAAATATATCATTACAAGCTTGTATTAAATAACGTTGTTAGGGCGTATGGCACGGATTCTAGTACTGTCAGTGTCAGTCATCAAATTGCCAGCATTACACGCAAGTCGTATACACCATTCTATTAACAGACATTCAGCAAATGTAGAGCTACTTGAGCGTTAGATTTTTGTACGGCGAATTTTTAACCCTCTACTGATCAGAAACGGCACAGCTCACATCAGATTAGTACACGTTTAATGACGTCTGATGACCAGTATTGTATTCGTATTTCATTATCTCTATGGCTGGTCTATTTTTAAGCATAGATGTATCTACCAGGCAGTAAACAAGTGAATGCTGTGTAGATCCAGACATTTATTCATTCTTGAAGTTATAGTCAACAGGTACAACTTCCGTGGTATCCACAACAGATTAACTACAATGACAAACAAAAGAACAATCAGCGCGATAAAGATCACTTCAATTTAAATTACCTTTATTGGCAATGGTTTTAATAATGATTTTACAGGCAAACAATCATAGAAGTCATCTTTCAATGCACAAACACATATTTGTACATGTCATAATGTACGAGTCAATCAATGAAACAAACAAACAAACAAAACAAACGGACATGAACCCAATAAGGCTTGTTCTGTGATACATGTGCCACAAACCTCATCTTAGAGCGTCACTAGACAATACATTATTCATTTAGACTACAAAGTCCTCACACGTAAACATATTTGCACTCAGTGATGTACATGTACTTTGCAGGAGAGCAAGTTTACGCCTCAGACAACACACAAATCTGCTCATCGGCGATTAATTACACAAATTATTAAATGGACCAGGAATTCAACGGTAAGAAAACATTACAAACAACTCGGTGGTATATGTACAGGTGAAACAACCGTGAAGTCGTGACTGGGTCGCACTCACAAACACCTGTCTCGACTGATTTCGGTGCGCAATTACCCATTATGTGTCTCCCCTTATTCATAATGTATGACGGCCTGATCAAAATGTTTACTCTGCGATTTAATTAGATACACACGTGAACAAATAATGACACAGAAGATGCACTTAGGTAAGTGTTGGCAGATTTGTTTCTTAGTCAGATGGTTGATCGCTTGATTGTGTGATTGTTTGATTGATGAACATGGAGGTTGACAGACGGACAGATTAAATCGCTACAGATCATGGCAGCAGTGTTGTGACTCTTTCTAGTAATTTATCTCGTGTAAAATCAAAATGGAAAACAGAGTATATACATGTATAAGTAAAGGCTATTGGGAGTAGACATGGTAATAAAGGAGAAATGTGTACATTCTATTTCCGTTTCTGTGGAAGAAACGAAAGAAAAGTAGTGAATTAATCTCTCAGCCTAAAATCCACGCATTCAAATATCTGCCAAATATCATCAAAGGTAACCACGCAAAAATGTAGATGTATACCGAAGTGAGATGCCAAGAAAGGATTCGATAGTTACACAGCGGATATGCAAACTTTCTCCACCTTACGTCAATTCTTATGTCACACGTATGACAGCATTCTTTCACAGAGTTGAATCATTGCCCTATGACAAAAGAAGGTATATATAAATAAGTTGTTTACAATAGTTTTGTCATACCCGGATTACATGAAAACCTTCACGCTTTATAATGGTGTACAAAGGCACAGGTAGGAATGTACGTCTATTAGACAGCTGAATAGTGCACGCCGCAATCTACACGGGGGTGTAAGCTGACACGGTTCGTGAGAATAAGCTGTTCTGCTGAAAGGTCCCGGTGTGTTTGATGATCCTGAATAACATTTGCGTTGTCAGAAGTTGTTAAACACAGTTTGCAAAACCCGAACTGACATCTTTCAAGAAGAGCAGTTTAAAGTTTCCTTTCCTATATCATATAATGTACATACGTAGAGATATTTTCGCCTTGCTATCTTCTTCGATATGTCTTATTTTTTACAGTCTCCAACTTTGACAAAATGTGTGGCAGGGTATTCTACAAATTCTTGTTACTTATCGCCGAAAGCTTTCGGTTACCCCTGAAGTGTTGTATACTTTCTAAGAAATATTGACACAAATATCTATGGAGGATCATTTCCTTTCGTTACCACAAAGATGTGACATTGTTTACTCCTATAGCCTATTTGAACACGTCCAGAGTTAAACCCCTGGGTGACTTAATGTTTGTGTGGACGGAAGAGTGAAAACAGTCCAAACAGTGATCTTTGACAATGAAGCTATAGCTCGAAAAACGGTGAATTTCAAATAACGACACATATGTTAGCCTGACAGTCACAGAGAACTAAAGAAGCTGTGGTCGACATCGGTCGAGGAGCAAACCAGGTGATCATTTGTGACATTCGCTGAAGATCAGTATATAAAGGGTTCAACTCTGTAGGCAGACGAACAAATGAGATGCCGAAAGTGTTTGGTACTGTCCAAATGTGTTGTATCCAATTACCTGTTACATTCGTGTTTTACGCAATATTCAACAATATTTCACTTATACGTCAATGCAGCATTATGGTGGAAGGAAACCGAGCAGAGACCACGGAAAACTACGACTTTGTAGAGTCAGATGGATGACAGGCCTTCCAACGTGAATAACCGAAGAGGACGCTAACATGAGGTTGACTGAGCCACAGAGGCCAGGCGGTTCTGAGTCATTGTGAGTAACACCTCAGCCAGGGGGCCTCCCTTCAACTCATGTGTTGTAAATTATATCTTGTGTGCCTTGCGATAAATGAATATGACGTGGCTTTTTTCTGTAAAATTGGCGACAACTAGAATAAACAGAAAAACTGTTTTACAGTCACATGTAAGCCGGCTTATGCGTATACAGTGACATGAACACATTGTCACATAGCATGCTGTGGATATAAAGTGTTCACTGTTACACACACGACAAATGTGAAGAGTTACAAGACACCGTATCCCGGACACTGTACAGGATTACCATCTAGGTAAGGATGGCAGCGTGTGTGTCTATGGTTGGAGTATGAATCAGTCCATGTACGACACAGCCTCAGTAAAATCATGTAGAATTCCCTGTGTAGGTATATATGTGCTAATTATCAGTCCACGAAAGGATACCAATGATGAAGAATCAGCTGTATTGTCGGTATTTCCATTAAATTGTTGTCATCCACCTGTCATGCTCCAGGATAAAACGCATCTCTAAGTTCTGAAGAGAGAGAAAGTTATGTCAGCTTCACATTGCTACAACTATAACGCTCTGCACTCACTTCACTCAGCATACAACACTACCTGTATTTCACGACTCACGAGTTTGTACTTTACAGTATGTCATTCAAACTGAGTTTCACACTCGTATCAGAGTTACCGCCCCTGGTATCAAGGGGGTCTATATGTTTATGATATAGATAAGTGTTGACACCACATATAACTTTGCTCCTCCGTTCTGGCCACATAACAATAGCTACTAACACAAGAAAACGGGCATTGGCTTCTTAAAATGACGAAACATGGGTTTATGAAAACAGTGATTATTTTAAGCTTGACTGCTGTCCTCCTAAAACATGTGCTTCCTTGTGGACATCGCATTTGAAGCGAGAGAATGTTGTGTCAGGTATACATTGTTACAATTGTAACGCTCTGCGCTCATGTCATTCAGCACACAACACTATCTGTATTTCACGACTCACTTTGCCCTTTACAGTATATGTCTTACTAACTGAGTCTCAGGGTCGTACCAGAGTTACCGTTACTCATTCCAAGTAAACGAAAAATAATCTTGAAGCCCATAGGTTTACAATATATGCAAGTGTTTACTGTACATATATTTGCCCTTCCGGTCTTGTCACATGAAAATTGATACCTATACAAAAGAACGGACACTGTCTTATTAAAAGGGCCAAAAACGGGTTTGGTAAAAACAATTTTTTTATAGTTTTATCAAGAGTTTATATTTCGTTTCGCTAAAGCAGAAGATTTAGAAAATGCTGCCCCCCCTCCCCCTCAAACATCACTTATGTGTGGAAATCGTATTTGTTCATGTCGTTCGCATGAATTACATTTACCTGATGTGCCATATACAAGTGTTATTTCTATGCGTCATACTCAGTTGTAATCCATGGCTTTATTTTATGGCGATCGTTCCATGTCGACTTTGCTTCTCCGCGTCTGAAATAGTTTAGACCTTATACAATTGTTCAACATGGTTTCTGCAAAAGACTATACATGAGTGTTATCTCTTGATGACGATGACTGTTAATACGATGTCGGTTTAGATCAGCTGGTAGTATTTAATACATTTGTATTGCGTTAGCTGACAGAATGTTGTATCCAAAAGAGGAAAAAACAGACCACGAAACACATTCCTGCAGAGGAATGGACCGTAAGTGTGATAATGCAAACAAACAAACAATGTACAGGTGTTCGTGATTATTTCTAGGAAGAACAACAGCTTACAGCAAGCAAACACCAAACAAGCTATCATACATCCATACCCTCCTTGTCTGCCCTGTCTACAGCCCGCTCCACACACACAGCAACATATACGGGAGGGTTGGCAGTAGATAGAGCGAAGACACCTACGCGTATACCGTACATGTATACAGTAAAGGCACACAAAAAGTTTGTCACTTAGTTTCATTTCTCATGTTGCCGCTGTCCTCTATCATAAACCCGAAGCTTCGAGAAGTAGCATTACCCGTAATAGACACAGAGCTATTCTTCTGACGGGCCCAGTCGACAAAGATACTTTTGACCTGAATGCACAGGACAGGCGGTAAGTAAGCAATACCGCTCGATTTAAGACAGCAGATTGTCAAGGTGATTTTTGGGGCGAAACCAAAACTTCTCAGAGTATGTGAGGCACTAGCCCAAAAGACTACACTCCACAGCTTTGAACAAACTTATAAGGCATATGCGAGTTTTCTTCTTCATCGAAGGCTAGAACAGTCTACTTTACCTACGATGCTGATGACTGTTGTAAATCTATCTTTAATTATTTATCAAATCTGAATTGTTTCTGGGTGAAAGCAGGATACTTACTGTGAGAATGAAAAATCGGTGTAAATGGGGATTCCTTATAATTTTCCCTTACGAAACTTGAATCGATTCGAATAAAATTAATTGCTCTTTGTGAACTGACATTCTAACCGGAAATTCATCATGTAAAAATTGGCCAGAAAGATATGTAAACCAAGTAATGAACGATGGCCAACAAATTTACTTTATACCTGTGTGAAAACAAGAGCTATCAGATTTTTCGAAGTGTTGTGGCGCAAAAGGATGGTATTGAGGGACCCACAATGTTGATAACTAGTGCTGTATAATTCTGTTTTCACCTTTACATTTAAATACATTTGAATCCATTACCTGAAATTTGAATGATAAAAGAAACTTCCATGTGCGGAAAGATCAACTAATTTTTTTACGCCTTGATATAACAGGATAAAATTGGTTACAACTCACCTTACAGTGTATTTTAACACTGGTTTAGTGTTTGTCACTTCCTATTCAAGTTCTTATGAAGCTCGGGACTAGAAATTTGACTCTTTGTTAAGCAGTTTTTGTGGAAGAGTTAAAGGCGTGATGAACATTTGCACTATATATTATAATCCTACAGGAATGGAGTGTAAGCTAGCACAAAAAATGGCAACATAATGTTTACATTTGAATTCACTGTTCCAGTTTACAGAACCTTGTGCGGCAAGAATTATTTTTTTCATTTTTTTTTTTGCAGTGTGCCGAAAGAAAGTAATCCTTGTGCAAATATTTAACCTTAGGAAAGACCAATAATCACCACACTAGAAGAACATGACGAAAGAAACTAATAGAGTTGATTTAGTTGACATACTGCAATGATCTGAAGAAACTGATGAGTAGCGCTATTTAATAGCCTTGTTAATAGGACTGTAATACAATAAATAATCTACTTTATATAACCAAATGTTAGAAACAAAGGAAAAGCAAACCAATATCTTCTGGAGCTCACTAAAACTTTCCAATCTAACAGAACATCTTATCTCTGTTCTGTCGAGAACAAAGAATAGTCTTAAATGCCATAATGATTATAGGGAAAGAGCTCGTAACAATGAACTTATAGTGAGTGAAAAGACCATTACAAAGTGTATCTGAAATACCTTGCCTGATGTTTCTTAGATTTTTTTACCAAAATAAACGCAGGCAAATGTTTTGACTGTTTGGCGGGTTTTATATACCATATTGACAATGTGGTTCACCAATGACGTTACATTGTCTTTTCTGTGGCCCTAAAGGCCCTAAAGAAACTTAATGTCATATTAGCGTTTTCATGCACGGGCAAAAATTGCAGGAGTCCACAAGACCTTTATGAAGAGCTGAATAAATAGGTGTGCACAGAGTTGTATGACGTCACTGGTGAACCACATCGTCAATATGGTGCATAAAACCACCATACACTCAAAACATTTGACGGCGTCTGGTTTGGTTCAACAAAATGTAAAAAATTACCTGAATATCTTTTCGGATAATGATCTTTTCACTCACCATAAGTTTATGTTTACGAGTTCATTGCGTTTAAGTTTTACATACATATTAGGGCTAGAAAAGATATATCGAGGGAATCTTCAAGGAAACTGTGCTTTAGTTTCACCCACATCACAAAGACCAGACCTTCCAGTAGGATGTTGATTGCGTTGGATTAGATGATTGGTGTCGATTCCGCTAATTGAACAGATAAATAGATCTAAAACACAATTTTAGCGTTGATTTGGTTAGAGTGTTGAAACATGCTAATTAATCTTGTCATTGGCCTTAATTAGGACCTTTCTTACAGGCATTAAACAATATTAATTCAAATTTTTTTACAATATGTGCTGCCTCACCAGAATAGTTCAGACAATCCGTCCTAGCGAATCTCATCGGGCCAACCAGAATTGTGCTGGAATAGTCCCGGTAAGTTGCCAAAGGCAGTCTCAACAAGCCAACGAGAACTTTACTTCAATAGCCCAGACAACACACCATAGCCAGTCTCACCAGACCAACAAGAATTTTATTGGAATAGTCCAGACATGCCCCAGCCAGTCACAGCGGGCTAATCAGAATTTTACTAGAATAGTTTCGACAGGTGGCCCTAACCAGTTTCACCGGGCCACAACAACGGAATAGTCCCATCAACACGCCCTAGGCCGTCTAACCGGGCCAATCAGAATTTTAGAGGTATACTCTCGACAAGGCGCCCTAGCCAGTCATGCCGGGCAAATCATAATTTTAGTGGTATAGTCTCGACAGTGACACGGAACTAACCAGAAGGATTTTACCAATCAATAGCCTTGAAAATTTTACGCTATACTTTGTCTGAGACACCCTGTCACATTCCTGATTATTAGATGTGTTTATTGTGGTGAAGAGACAGACATCGGTGCAATAGAAAAAGCCTACCAGACTTTTATTGAAATAGTCTCTAAAAGACGCCCTAGCCAGTCACACCTGTCCAAATAAAATTGTTCTGGTATAGTCTAGACAAGACGCCCGCGTCAGTCTCATCGGGCCAATCAGATATTTACTAAAAGAATCGCGACAAGATGCGCCTGCCTGTCACACCGGGCCAAACAGAAGAACAAGATCGTCCCGCCAAGACGCCTTATCCAGTCTCACCGGGCCAGGCAGAATTTTACTGAAATATTCCCGACAAGACGCCCTAGCCAGTCACACCGTGCCAAACAGAATTTTACTCCAATAGTCCGGAGAAGACGCCCCAGGTAGTCTCACCGGGCCAACCAGGACAACGGAATAGTCTCTACAAGACACCCTAGCCAGTCTCACTGGGCCAATCAGAATTTTACTGGAATACTCCCGACAAGACGTCCTAACCAATCAGACTGGGCCAATCAACATTTTACTCGAGTGACGCCGACAAGACGCCCTAGCCAGTCACACAGGACCAATCAAAATTGTACTGGTATAGTCTCGACAAAGCGCCCTGGTCAGTCACCCCGGGTCAATCAGAATTTTACTCGAATAGTTCCGCCAAGACTACCTAGTCAGTCACACCAGGCGAACCAGACTTTTCTGGAATACTCCCGACAAAACGCCTTAGCCGGTGACACCGGGCCAATGAGTGTTTTACTCGAATCATGCCGAGAAGACTACCCAGCCAGTGAGACCGGGTCAACCAGAACAACCGAATAATCCCGACAACACGCCCTACGCAGTCTAACCGGGCCAATCAGAACAACCGAATAATCCCGACAACACGCCCTACGCAGTCTAACCGGGCCAATCAGAATTTAAGGGATATGGTCTCGACAAGGCGCCCTAGCCAGACACACCGGACAAATCATAATATATATATATATATATATATATATCGATACAGAATCCAATTCAAAGCTCAAATAGCGTCAATTTTTATTTTTGTTATATAAGATAACCGAGATATTGTTGTTCAAAGTAATCGAAAATGCCTACGTAGGGAAAACCGAACTTGCCGCCATGCTCTCAGTTTTATCCAATCGAAGGGGAGGTATTTTTACCACGATAGAAGGCATCGGCTTCCGCTATGACGTCACCGGGCACCTGGTTCAAAATTTTGCCCTCTAGAAGTAGTGTTAAATAAGTTGTTTTCCTTCTGATTGTGAGATAATTCTGATATGCCTCAAAGCCATCTTCAACGAGAAAGTGGTAGAAAAATACATCTGGCGCTATTCCCCAAGACCTTAACCAGGAGGCCTAACTACATGGCCTGTGATTGCAATAATAAGGGAAACCGCACTTCGCACGACAAGCGAGCTTCTCTCCTCAAATACTGTTGAGCGTAGCGTACAGATGACGTGACATCGTTTTTCCAGTTTCTCTAAAATGGCGTATCACATGACTTCGTAAAAAAAATCCTCATTGAAGGCGATTTATAGAGTTACCAAGCATGTCCTGAAAATGCCTATGCCCGTTCATGTTTGACCCCTCCTCTGATATAACATTGGTTACATTTATTATTCTGTTTTCTTGTAAATGTTCAGCTTGAGTCATTACGGTCCAGATGGACTGTCGTATGTTTGTGTTGCACTGAGAACAGGTGCCTTTGTCACAATGCTTATACGTTTTGGAGAGATGGTTGGAGTAATTCGTCAGAGCGAGTTGGTATCAAAACCGCCTCGTGATAGCTATTTTCTGAGACCTCTCGACGAGACAGTGTGTACCATAGTGTACGACAACCTCCTAGGCCTTCCAGACGTTACCTTAACCACTCGACCAGACAGTCTGTGCCCTAGTGTAAAGAAGCTTCCTGGTTTGTCTTTAAACATTTTCACCTCACAGTGTCAAACATATTGTAATCTGAAGGGTTAGAATAATTCACATTTATATATAATTCATTTGTAATGAGCACAGTGCAATTTCGCACTATCTAAAGACTATATTAACAACTGTGCTTTAACGTTTTAAATCGAATTCCCTCTCCACCTACCTGTTCAAACAGCTTTTTATGTTCTATGCATGTGATATGAATGGATGAGAAGAGGTATGTTGAGTACATATAAGTTAAGGCCGTATACACTAAACATACAACCAGTTGAGTTCCATGCCCCTGTTTTATTTCTCATGTCACAATAGATCTCTGTTACACACTAGAATCTATATCTAGCACCAGTAGGTGTATTAGACTGAGGTTTTCTCCCGGCACATCACTGTGTGCATAGACTTTTGACGGAGATACACAGGGAAATGCTGACGTAATGAATACCACAGGATTTAAAAGTTCACCGTCTGTGACATGAGCATGCTGAAGTCCGAAGGCGAGGCAGGAACTTCCCAGCATGTAGGACACTTGCCAAATTTAGGTTGGTATAACGGGTCGTGTTGTGTTGTCTGCCTGTTTTTACAGACGAACCAGGCACCTGTGTCGTCATGTAGAGTATTCGTCACAGAAAACTACATGTGCCCCTGTCAGTCTACAGCACAATAACGCTGGTGACCTAATCCCCAATCTCTCTGAGGTCTACTTTGTTAGGATGTTACACAGTAGATCGGATATATAATTTGTTGTCACGATTGAACACTAATATGTCAGCACCTCTCCGGCCGTACGTGGGAAGATCTGGCCATGGTCGTGGGGTTTCCCCCGGGCTTTACCCGGTTTCCTCATACCATAATGCTGACCTCCTTCGTATAAGTGAAATATTTCTGACTACGGCCTAAAACAGCAATCAAATAAAAATAAAAAACAGTAATTGAACCAATGCCGGGGCCTCCGTGGCCGAGGAGTTGGCTCGCCAGTGCGGCGTATTGACCCATGTGTCTCTCACCAATGCGGACGCTGCCAACAACGTGAGGAGGGTCGTGGGGTTCCCGTTGGCTTGCCCGATTTCCTCTCCCCATAACGCAGGAAGCCCTCGTGTACGGTTTTATTGAGCGCAAATAGGTCAAAGTTATCGTCACCGATATTGGAGTAACACTCTGCCTGCACCGATCTGGTAAATGCATACGATCGAGTCATCCGATATTAAAGCTGCCTATATGATTATCCGGCACGTAGACCAGAGTTTTAGATGATTAGAAAACCTGGCCTACATACATTTAAAAGCCGCTGTGAGTTCAAGTCCAGCTCATGCTGGCTTCCTATCCGACCGTATATGGGAAGGTCTGCCAGCAAGCTGCGGAAGGTAGTATATTTCTTTCGGGCCCTGGTCGGTTTCCTCCCACCACAAAGCTGGCCGCAGTCTTGTAATTGAAATATTCTTGAGTAAGGCTTAAAATACCAGCCAAATATATAAATAAATAAATACATTTACAGGCGTATGTAGGAAACATTGTATCTGTGTATTTATACGTAAAACTGGTGTGTGCCACAGGTAATGACATACTGTGCATGTGTGTACCTCTGCATGGTTTATACAGTAGGTAGATCAGACATTGTCATGACCACATGGACTCGTCAATGGGGTGACATAGAAGTGTTTATTACCAACGAGCGGCACAGTGTCGTAAACTGTGTCGTGACAAGTACAATGCAATAACATATTACGACAGAGATAGAAAATGTACAAACAATGACTGCAGCTCAACATAAACGTTTGGTCATGCGAGTTTCCACCCGAATACTTGCCAGAACAGCTCAAAATCAATACAAATGTATAAAATGAAATGGTTAAAATAAACGTTGTTTGATTCTCTAAACATCGATCGTTTTGGCTCAGTGTATTGCACAACAAAGTTGAGAATGAAAGGCTAACGATGTGTCTCCACGTGTGTTTAGTTTATTATTGTCTTGAATACTGCGCTAGTGATTCTTCGAATATTACACCACTTGTTAGGCTAAAAGACGTATTTAAAAGTTGACAACTGCACCCGCGACCTCGACTCAACCCCCTAGACCATTACATACAACATTAGACGTGTTCTACGAAGTCGTTTACAAGATACTCAGCTGACTTGCTGTGGGGCCTTTCCCCCCTAAAGTCAGTAAAAAGCAGTCTGTAAGAGGAGTAACAGTTGAAACCCTAAGTTATGCATTAGGACACTCTAACATTAAATATTTCACGAGACTTCAAGATTTAAGATTTCAAGATGTTACGACGTATTACAGAATAGAAATTCTTAGATTCGTAAGTTATTTATCAGCACACTATAACATTCATTTATTCTCATTTCACATAAGTACACAGGTTACCTGGCCAGCCATTGTTGGTGAACAGCTATGTATACTTCAACGCTTCGTTCTTGCGCTAGTGCAGAGTAATGACCCAGAAAGCCTCTTGCCAATGCGGTGGCTGTGAGATCAAATCAGGCTCATTCTGGCTTCCTCTCTGGTCGTACATGCGAAGGTCTGCCAGCAATCCGCGGATGGTTGTGGGTTTCACCTGAGTTCTGCCCGGTTTCCTCCCACCATAATGTTGGCCGTCTTCATATAAGTGAAAAATTCTTGAGTACGGCGTAAAACACCAATCAAATAAATAAGTATATATGGGAAATATATTATCAATGACAAACGTCATCCTATTTATTTTCTGATCATGCATAAGTATGAAACAATTGAACAAATGCCTAGTTGTTTTTATTACATATGTAAAATACATGTATATTGTAAAAATGTAATGTTCCTTAATGTGCACATAAAAATTAAGTATACACATGAAAAAAAATGAAACTGACACACACTGTATGTACAAATGTATTGCGCATGTGAGAAACAAACTTGAATTTTACACATATTTGTACACATTGCTACCCACCATTTTGACGACTTCTCCCTACCGCAAACATCCATTATCGGGCTCTGCACTGATGTTGTTGACGATGTGCTGCATTGTGTCACTGTGGCTGATTCAGGGAAGGTGAACGATGTGAAGCACGGAATCCCACATAGTGTCACTGTGGCTGATTCAGGGAAGGTGAACGATGTGAAGCACGGAATCCCACATAGTGTCACTCTGGCTGATTCAGGGAAGGTGAACGATGTGAAGCACGGAATCCCACATAGTGTCACTCTGGTTGATTCAGGGAAAGTGTACCATGTCAAGCACGGAATCCCACAGATGTGGCCTTTTTGTGCAGAAATCCGGCTAAGGCAGCAACAGAGTTGAGAATATTTGGGGTCATAAACGTCTAAAAAAAATCTTCTTACTGGTACCAACATCTGAAACCGACATATTTTTGTGGCGTATATTGAGTTGAAATAAGTGGCGTCCGTCCGTGGTATTGATGCTCTGACAAAAGTTAACGGCATATACAAAAATAAACCGAAGCTTTCGGGGGCAGGTTTGTGTACAAATAATTGTCCATGCTTGCAATTGTTTTATTACATATATATGTATAGAGAGAAAATAAATACCAAAATGCCTGGCTATACTGAGGAGTCCTGAATCAAGCCAGTCGTGCTCTCATTATGTATTGGTACATGTGTGGTATTTAGTCCAAGGGAATGAGTCCTTTGCACAGGCTATCAAGTACATGGACCTAGCTCATGTAGTGTGTACGTACTTGGCGTTAAGCCAGAATCATATATTCCCTTATTTTTATACTTATCTTATTCTGAAAACAGCTCTTCAAACTTACCTGGAAACTTACCTAATATATGATTAGGAATACAAAAACAATTCAAGCTTGTTTCTAGTGTAATTTTACTGCTATCAAGTCGTTTTAAATGTAACAAATATGCAATGCTCATGCGCCAACTTGGCTGGAAAGCACACAACGGCTTACGCAGTTTCATTAAAATCACATCCTGCGCTACGCCGATGGGATCTGACACTGGGACATTTATTATCGTCTTCTGAAGAATTCTGGTAGCCCTTGAAGAATATGTAATGTTTAGTCAATCAGCCCGCTCGTAATATAACTGCTCGGTCAGTACGTGAATTGGTGTCGTTCTTTCAACTCTACACCACAACAAAAGGCGCCCTCGTAACTTCGCGCATACGATGTCGCTCATCAAGATTAACACCAGCTGACGTCGCCTCAATATTTACGCTGAGATTGGAAGTCTGTGGTCTGCCAAAGTGACCGTCGGCCATGTCCGGAGTTCTCTGCCTTAAATCGAGAAGCAGCCCATTGACTGAGTGATTCAATGAACCCCCAGAAACCATTTAGCATAAACAGTGAATCAGATGGTCTTAGCGTTGCGGCCTCCCGATATGATTTCAATGAGATCGCGGTTTACCACACTTCCACACTTAAAATATTATGACGAATATAGTTACCCAATTAATTATGGATAATTCATTTCCTTAAAGGTGGAGAAAACATTAAAAATTACATAAAGCTGAGATGAAAGAGAACGAAAAGTTAAATGTAAATGTGGTCTTTAATATTAATTTGTCTATTTTTCTATAATGAGAAAAAGACAGTTGAAATAATTTTTGTATGGTGGGTATTTGGGACCACCTTTTGGTATATATAGTCCTTGTGTGTTTTAAATGAGTGAGTATCACATGTTTAATAAATATTTTGGCACTAGAATTTGTCATTTTCAGCTCACACATGTGTTCAACCTAAATTTGGATCATATTTATATGTTTAATATGTTCATGAATATAATTCCTTTCCAGGGATATGACGAGGTTAGAAACAAGGTTCAATTTACTACCGGTACCTGGCTACAGGGGATGGATGACTGACCCCTCTATAGTCATGCCTGTACGCTCGTTGTGTGACGATTAAATACAAAGAAGACAACTTCACACGGTAGGGGATCTATTGACTGCAGTGTTGGTGTAATATTTCCAACCCAAGCCAATCGAGCGTTCTGATCAGCCCCACACACGTCAACACACACGTGCGTATATAAACAGCATTTCCACGAACTGTAGGTTGTACTTTGGTTAGTGCATACATCCTACCGTCTGTTTGAGAATTACGACTATATGTAAATACAAATACCCGTCCAAGCATATTTATTTATTTATTTGATTGGTGTTTTATGCCGTACTCAAGAATATTTCACTTATACGACTGAGGCTACCTTTATGGTGGGAGGAAACCGGGCAGAGCCCGGGGGAAAACCACGACCATCCGCATGTTGCCTGCCGACCTTCCCACGTACAGCCGGAGAGGAATCCAGCATGAGTTGGTCTTGGACTGACAGCGATCGCATTGGTGGGGGGCTTCGGGTCATTGTGCTGCGATAGCGCGCTGACCGACTGAGCCACGGAGGCCCCATTCCCATATACACATATATTGTGATAATTCTGAGGACTCGAAGACTATGAAAGCGTGTGAAGAGTGTTAAGGCGTGCGAAGAGTATGAAGGCGTGCGAAGAGTATGAAGGCGTGTGAAGTGTATGAAGGCGAGTCTACAGAGTGAAGGCTTCATACCGCACACTTTGCTCACACAGTACACTCTGTTTACAGCACCATACATTTTGTTTACACCACCATACAGTTTGCTTGCACCACTATATATTCTGTTTACACAAAACACTTTCGTCATAGCAATCGCTTTCTCGGTCACACCATACATTGGTTCATCCTCTCTTCTGGGATAGGAAATTAAAAGCCGCTGCCGATACAGAGCTAAAGTCAAACGGTCATCGTACATTCATGACGTTGTGAAATGTACCAGTCAGAAATCATGTCTAATTTCAATAAAATTCCTTTCCAAACATACCTTTCTCTGCGCCATTGAAAATATTAAAAATGCTGCTTACGCTGACATGGAAGTTTTTCCTGAAAGGCCTGTGTGAAATTACAGATATACACGTATAGAAATTGAACATTACTATCTACTTGTATCTCAGATGTGTTACTCTGATCGAGTGGTTAATAATAAGACAGGCAGCTCAAACATTGTGATAGACAGCCTGCTTAAGTGGTTAAGGATAACCCAGAAAACTTGGCACACTGCAGAGTAAACTGTCTGCTGAAGTGGTTAAGGATAGGCCAGGAAAGTTGTCATGCAGTTTGGTAGACAATAACGAGGCCCCTTCTCATATAGAGTTTTTGCAGGTAGTGCCAGCTGGTAAAGACTGAATAATATGTCAGTAGCCAAAATCAACTAGTTTGTAGTTTATATTTCGGAGCCGAATTGAGGAACTTGTTTTAAGTGAAAGTGCGATAGTCCCCCGGACATACGCAGTAAGAGATTATCATTATTTGTGTGTGAAAATGTGTGGAAAGGGGTAAGCCCAAGGTAATGATTGCTGATGTCAAGATTGGGGTCACCGAATCGAGCACAACACCTCTCAAGTCAGGATTCTGTGATCTACATTAGCACCCGACACTTTAGATCATTCGATCAGCTAGAGTTCGCACTACAACTGATGTAGCCTCCAGCTAATCTAACAACGAGTGCCACCGTGTGCAGACGTTGGCTCGAAACAGAATTCTGTGTACATCAATGTAAATTTTATTATGTAATGGGCACAAAATGGGCAGCAACAACCAACAGTGTAATGCAACAGAATGGATAACACTTGCTATCCATAATGTAACAATGTTACATAACGAATAGCAGCTGTTACCTATAGTGTAATATAATAATTATTATATTGTGGGATTTTATTTCACTGCAGAGCGGGAGGGGGAATTTGGCATGTCTCCAAAGCCCTTTGTCATAATCCTGAATCTTTATCAAGCACTAGTAAACGTAATCCACAACTGAGGTGCTCTTCCGAAAGACACAGAGCAAAGGCGACCTAATGAGCACCAATGGACCTAAATAATAAAGGCTATCGCATTCAAGAGAGGATTTCAGTGTTCAAAGGCGCAAATTCTCAGTGTGTGTAGGACACCCGCCACAGTTATGCAGGCTTCCCTTTAAAACGATTACACCCATAATGTGCGTAAAGCGCGTTATCTCTGAATGTATTCGACCCACGTGCCTGGGAAGGAGTCGCATCAGAAAACTACCAGTGCATACGGGCTCGAATGAACGAAGGGGATCGTAGCTACAGCTGATTGTAATCCGTAGAACTGACTTTACAATCGATTGTAAAAAATCGAAAATACTGTACAAAGGATTTGTAACGTGATTCTAATTCTTCAAAGTTATGCTAACGATCGTACGCCAAATTTCACCCGCACATAAAGTGGTCTGTGTAAATTGCGAACTTATACTTTTTCTTGCCTATATTTTTAAAAGATTTCGACATATTATCATGATTCTGCAGCTAACATCAACAACATGTCAAAAACGTTCTGTACAAGTAAAACAGTTCTGAGACAATTGAATGACACTACTTTGCAAACTAACTCGCAAATTATAACTAGCAGCTTATATAAGACAAGTATTTGTACTTGTGCTAATGGTTAATTTTAGCGCGATTGTAAATATTTACAACTGGGTGATGTCGATTGCTATTTTTGATTATAAGTTACTACGACCCTGGCTTACAACTCGTTTTTTGCAAGAGGAAATTTATGATCAACATAGGCTTACGATCACTTTGTGGAAGAGTTATGCAAATAAATGTAAATTCGATTTGGAAATGTAAGTGCTCGGTGATATTCATCGTGCACATCGGCAAACTTGGTTAGATGTATCGGTGGTTGTCTTAAGATTGCGCAACCAGTGTTAAAATAAAATTACGTAGCAATTTGTGCTGAGAAGATTGTTCGGGCTTTAATTTCACAGACAGAAGCAATATTTGTAGCTTATACTGCCTGTGAGCATTATTTCTGTAACCAGTGATAGAACATATCACATTAGTAAGGACACCCAAAGTGTGGCGGAAAGGTTCTCTAGCCTGCTGCTGATTTCTGTCCGCACGAAACAGTATTACCACACCACAGAAGTGAAATAGTCTTGTCGCCGGGGTACAACCCAAAGGAAAATTAAAAGGTTCATCGTCTTTAGATTTCACCCGATTTCATGTGTAAATAAATAGTATGTTAACTACATTAACTATAAGATTTCAACGATTCTTTTCTTTATATATACGTATTAAAATTACAGTTCCTTCCATTTGCTACCACTTTTAAGCGCATCCAGACGGTGGCTATACTTCCTTTTATAGACTAGCATCATTACACCTGTCTATAAACACACAAGGTAATATTAATCGTTAAGAAAGAAAGAATTTTTAACTTTAAGATTAACGCAAACCATACGATTTGTTTCACAGATAAAATGTTTCGCTACGTTCGGGCAGCTCAATGGGATAAACGAGGGACGTAGAATCTCGTACACATGTACATAGGATGGAAACCCAGTTCGGCAGTAAACATGAACCAATGTCCGCTCACGCACTGCACAAATTATCTTACTAACAACTCACCAGCGCCAACTGCCATTTGCCCACTCTTGAAAAAATAAGAGACAGTTCAAGCAATAGTGTGATGTCACGACTGGAGTTTATTTCCAGTAAATAAATGACGTAGGTCTACCAGACAAACGTAAACGTCAACGATAAATCTCTACATTGCAATGGTCTCTGTTGATGAGTGTTTTCAACAAGTTCATTGACGAGGAACTACGTCATTTCAAACGAGCGCTGTTTTGTGTGTCCATGTAATACAAAATTAAAGTAATATAAAAGTGGGAAAAGGAAATCTCCCACAGTCACTGCAGCATCGTTCTTGAGCCCACTAACCAGAGGTATATTAAAATATTTTACAGCAGGCTATATATAAAAGCCACTGGGATAATGAGACATTTAAAATCTCACTCAGCCATCGCAGCGAAACATGAGATATTCAGATGCGTTATTGGTGTTAAAAAGGAACAAAGGCTCCGTGAGTTAAAACTTTAACAAACCTGATGGTTGAGAGACAATAACAGGGAAACCCAAGAAAGGAGGTGCTCAGGTAGTAACTACACTCTGTGGCCTGTTGTACTCTGTCATACCAGCACTTGAACCACTGTCAAGGACTGCATTGTACAGGTGCTTACTCATGCTGTTGTCAGTCCCCAGTTTCGTGCACTATTTCCCTGCTTTATTGCTCGATAACAGGCTTATATCACTCCCCCAGACAGACTGACATTGCGTGATCACTCTAACTTCACCACTGTTTGAAGACACAGGTCATGACTTCGCCACGTGATTGAGCTCTGATAATTCGGCAGGTAACCAAGAGTTTTACATGATCAAAAGACCTGGCCTACATAATATATGGGTGTAATTACACAGTTTGTCACAGGGGAAGAAAAGCCTTTTAAACCTGATAATAATAATCGTGTACACCATTAGATGCGGCCGTGAGGCATGACGTGTTATAGTCATCCGCATTAAAGAGCTACAATCGTATCAAAAGGTGGCATGATAAAGATGCAGACACTCTGATAATAGAGTCTCATACATGTTTAATATTTTTGTGCAATTTGTATTGATCAGAGTGGCACATAATAGGATACTCTCAGTGCATTTTTAATTTAAATTTACGTATAAAGCAAGTTATATTTTTTATATTATATTTTTTTTCTTAAATTACTTTTCCGAAAGTTTTTTAAATTGGCCATGAAGTCCGCTTGGGCGTGCTGAGACTAACCTGGTGACCTCACTGGGGAGGCTAATCATCCACTGTAGCGCATGCAGTACCAGTTAATACCTTTACATGTAGCTCTGTAACAGCACATCTCAATCCCCTCTCCGTATTAGACGATGGTTAAATCGGCAGACCCGACAGATAGGCCTAAATACTGTGACACTCGTCGGAGTGCTGCGATTTCCGCGGGCTAGTTGTTCTTTTGTCAGCATCAGTATTTGAATTCTTTTATCTTGTGATAACTATTGCTTTCTTGAAATATTGAGTTTTTGCTTCCAAAATTTCCATAGATGTACGGTATTTCTTGAGACAAATATCTTATACATTATTGGATAGGTGGATCTCACACTCTTAAGGCTACCGCATACTGCGAGCAACTGCCTGAGCAAACGGGCACGCGAGGCAGTTAGCTCAGGCGATAGCTCGCAGTGTGCGGATGCGTGTAAGCTCATTTTCCGCCTCTCCTGCCCGTGAGACATATTTCTATCGTGTTTGATATTTTCGGCCACGCCAGGCAAAAATCTCACCGTCTGCGGACAACTGAGTCAACTGGCTCAGCAGCGATTTCGCCGTCAGCCAATCGGAAGCCCGATCTGCGTCATGTGACATTAGAGCGTCACATGATATGTTCTCACAAAATGGCAGCGCCCATTGAACGATCATGCAGGGATTAGATTGTCTGACATACGAACAGAGATTAAGCCTTGTGGTGGTTTTACTGCTGCGCCGTCGTCGTCGAAGACGTGCCGTTATAAGAAGGACCGTCTGGACTCGTAACTGGATACTGAGGCGACTAGAATTTGGTGTGTACAATAATCTTGTACAGGAGATTCGAACAGAGGACCCAGAAACCTTCAGGAACTTCCATCGACTTGATAGGGATCTTTTTCATGAGGTTTTAGCTAAAGTCGGGCCTGTTATACGTAGACAGGATACCATCATGAGATCCAGCATCTGCCCTGGGGAACGACTGGCTGCTACCCTCAGGTTTCTGGCAACTGGTATGTTACTAAATAGAATGAATGGGCCTACTAGTACATGTATTATTATTGATGTTTTCTGGTACGCCAATGCAGCCTGTAGTTAAGTAAAAATGCAGACGGTAGCAGTAGCCTAGTTTAAAGGGCGGAAAGATATATAAGCAGGGCTTAAATTAAATGTTTGCAATCAAAACTAAATATACCGGTATTGATTCTTAGTTTAAAAATATGTGAATTCGGTCAAATTTGGCTATTGAGGATTCATTCTGCATCAAATATTGCTTCCAATAAAAGTGACTGTCTTCTTGCAGGGACAAAATATCCTCGATAAATTATTTGAATATTCTGTTAAGATGCATCTTCAATTTTTAGGTGAAAGTTTTCGAACTTTGTCATACCAATTCCGGATGGGAGAACGTACAATATCAGACATTGTCACTGACACATGTCAAGCACTTTATGAAGTCTTAAAAGATGAATATTTGAAGGTATGGTATGAAAAATTTATTCAAACAACAAGAACAGAACATGTGAAATGATACCTATGGTAACAAACAGTACCAATGGCAACTTTAAACTGACTAGAAGTACACATAAAATGTGAACTAATATATAACTGCAAAACAATGATAATAATGGTCTGGAATCAACAACAACAAATTAATATGTCGCTTCCCACCCCTGAAGGGAGCTGTCGGAAATTAAGATTGAAAATTAGCTTGTTACTTTTTGTGAATAAGCATGTCTGCAGTATAAATAAAAAGTTCGTATTTGTACTGCGCAAGGTCCTGGCAGCTTCTCATTGTAAAATGGCAAGAAATTTTATTGTATGGTAACAATTTACGTTGCAAGTTTTATGAATATTTTCATACCATTATGTATGTTTGCAAATTTCAGCCTCTGTGTTCATCTTTTAGAGTTACTATGTAACTGTTTTGCAGGTATAGCTGCTATGAATTTTCATTTCAAGACTCAGGTAATTTTGCAGTGAATTTCATTGGTTTCAAAGTTGCCAGCACTTTTTGCTGTAGAATTACACTATTTATCCCAAGGGGGTAATATCAAGTGGCATAGAAATAGGATTTGGGTAGAAGCGTTCTATGATTACTCTTAGTTTAAGTCAGTGTAAGTCGGGTTGGTGGACTCAATTAAAGGGGGACACAGGGACTGTTGATTGGTAGGGGAGAGTGCTGTTGGTTGACTAGTAGGATGCATTGTCATTTGATGTTGATTTGAAAGAAAGCAACCAGGCTGTTGATTTTCAGATGGGTACACTAGATGATTGTTAAAGGGGTAATTCGGATGTTGTTTTTCAGAGGGGTAAATTGGTTGTGGATTCTTTTTGGGGTAACCTGTCTGTTGGCTGAGCATTCCAATTTGTGCCTCAAAAATTACATTATTTATCCTATTTTGAACAATGTGACGGGTCATGGGGTCAAGGTTTTTCAGAGCACTACTGACATACTGGCCAAAAATGTCACACTCATCTGTGGAATGTGAATTTTTTGACTGGGATGCAGAATCTGCAATCTGTTTTATTAATCGTAGTTCTTCATCATCACAATCTTTCTTAGTGGATGTCCTCGGCCTTTTCTTTACTGGCTGCTTAGTACATCTTCTAGGAGTAGGTGATTCTTCATGGACATCTATATCAGCAGTTTCAATTGAGTCATCTTCATCATCGAGCTGCTCATTATCAATGGAACTGTCATTGCTTTGTGCTGGGGATGGCTGAAACAAAATATATACATGGTTTTGTATTCCAAATTAATGAACTTCACTAATATATTTACTATTTTTCATTTCCGTTGCAGACCCCTTCCTCACAAGAAGAATGGCTTTCTATCGCCGAAGATTTTGCTGCAAAATGGAACTATCCATGTTGCATAGGGGCCCTGGATGGAAAGCACATTGCTATCAAACAACCTCCAAACAGTGGATCAGAATATTTTAACTACAAACACCACTTCAGTGTATTGCTGCTAGGCCTTGTGGATGCAAATTACAAATTTGTTTACGTAGATGTAGGGGCAGCTGGGCGTGCAGGCGATGCTGGTGTGTATGCGGATTCTACTTTAAAGAGGGCACTAGATGGCGCTAATCTTCACCTTCCCCCTCCTGCAACTGTCAATGGGATGGCTGAGAAACTTCCTTTCCATATTATTGGAGATGACGCTTTCCCTTTGAGCACACAATTAATGAAACCCTACCCACAGAGGCAATTGGACAAACCAAAGAGAATTTTCAATTATAGATTTTCTCGTGCTCGGCGTACAGTTGAAAATGCGTTTGGTATTTTAGCGAATCGCTTTCGTGTTTTTCTCACCACAATCCAGCTTTGCCCTGATAAAGTTGTAGATCTGATATTAGCATCATGTTGCTTACATAATCTCCTGATTGACAGAAATAAGCAAAGCTACCTGAGTGTGCGTGATGTTGAAGATACCGAGGCTGGTACATACCTTACTGGTGCCTGGAGAAATGACCCACAGTTACTTGGCATGACACCAAATCATCATAGAAACCCAACACAACGAGCCAAGAACCAACGTGAACAAATCACAGACTACTTCATGTCGGACATTGGTTCAGTTCCTTGGCAAGATCGAATGATTGCGTTGTAATTTTTTTCTATACTTACCAGATTAATGGAAGATATGGTTGGTCTTGTGGCGACATAGGGTGCAAGGAACTGCAATTTTTCAAGCAACCAAAGTGTCCTCTTAGATGGATTCTTCCTGGCACTCCCACTACTAGCTGGCTGTTTACTTTTAGTGTAGCTGTTGCGGAGCTGCCTCAACTTGTTCTTAACCCATTCAACTGAAAAAAAAAGATCATTCTTGTTTTCTCTCCACTAATAAATACATGTACCCTAAATGACTTAAAATTCCACATGAAAAGATACATTTTAAAGGTGAATAAAATGTCCATAAACACTTTTTTGGGGCCCTAAATTTATTTTCCACTTGTTGAAAATGATCTTCCTGTCAAATTAAACATTTATAAAACAACCATCTAACATCACAGAAACTCCCAGGATGCATCCAAATGTGTATGTTAATCTCATGCGAAATATTAAGTCAACTAGGGTGTATAAAAAGATTTGAGCAATACATGTACAAATATTCTTGCTCTGTTTTTTCTGCTTAACAAAGTTCAAATCATAGAACAATTTCTAATTTTGATTACCCAAATGCAAGTCGAGTTGAAGAAGAGCCTAGCCCCTTGGTTAGGACAAGGTTCAAGATTTGAGTCACAACTTTTTGCCCAAAATTCCCAACTTATTTAAAATTACTCACAAATATATCATTCTTATGTAAAATTTTCAAGTTTGCAAATTTGTAAAATTAGCACAAGTGAGCTATCCCACTACACCTAGCTACCACAGGTAACAGCGGTAAATTTAAATTGGAAAATTTGTAAAAAAATTAAAAAATGCGAATTTTGAGAGAAGAATATGCTGGGATATAACTACACTATGAAGTGCTTACGTGTGTAAAGTTTCGTCAAAATTGGTCAAAAACCACATGTAGAAACTGCGTCCACACAGTGGTACCTGTAACAGGGGTAAATTTATATTTTGGAAAATTTGTATAAAATTCTAAAATTTTTCAAAATTCTAATTTTGAAAAAAAAATACCCTGGGGCATAACTACATGGTAAAGTGCTTACGTATGTAAGGTTTCGTCGAAATTGGTCAAAAGCCATAGGTAGAAAGTCTTTCCATAAAATGTCACCTGTAGCAGTGGTAAATTTAGATGTCGGAAAATTTGTAAAAAAATTCAGAAAAGCAAATTTTGAGTAAAAAAAAATACCGTGGGACGTAACTACATGGTAAACTGCTTGTGTGTATAAACATCGAAATTGGTCTAAAACAACATGTAGAAAGTGGGTCCACAAAGTGCATCTGCGAACGGACAGACGGACGATTCCAGTATATGGAAACATACATAGCCTCACGTGTTAGGCCCTAAATAATGAGTAAGCTAACGATTGACAAAGTACACACATTGACACAGGTATTTCACAACACACAAACAACCTAACAAGCCTGCCTGTCTGCTGCAAAGTCGTAGACAATTCTCGCAAAGCCTGATTCCTTTTGGCTCTATCTTTCAAGTCCGGCGACCGCACATCGTACAAACACTCGTACTCGGGCCATAGCTCCACCAGCCTCTGTTCGAGGTGAAGTTCTTTAAGGACTTCGGGCTGTTCAACATGTTCTGCGGGCGCTGCCATTTTGTGAGAACATATCATGTGACGCTCTAATGTCACATCACGCAGATCGGGCTTCCGATTGGCTGATGACGAAATCGCTGCTGAGCCAGTTGACTCAGTTGTCCGCAGACGGTGAGATTTTTGCCTCGCGTGGCCGAAAATATCAAACACGATAGAAATATGTCTCACGGGCAGGAGAGGCGGAAAATGAGCTTACACGCATGCGCACACTGCGAGCTATCGCCTGAGCTAACTGCCTCGCGTGCCCGTTTGCTCAGGCAGTTGCTCGCAGTATGCGGTAGCCTTTAGGCTACATTGCCAATCGCGCCTATCAGTCCATACTGAAACACGTAATTATCGCATTATTGTACCACAAATGCATGTATTAGCCAAACTGTGAATAGCCAGGAAGGCTATTACCTGAACTGTGAACAGTAAGTGAAACGATAACCTGAACTGTGAACAGTAAGTAAAATTATTGCCAGGACAGTGACGAGTCAGAGAGACTGTTACCAGAACTGTGGACGATCAGAAAGACTATTACGAGAACTGTGACCAGTCAGTGAGACTATTACACAACTGTAAAGTCTTTGGGCCTGTTACCACAACTGTGAAGAGTCAGTAACAATATTGTCAGAATTGTGAACAGTCAGTAAGACTATTACCTAAACCGTGAACAGTGATAAAACTATTACCACAATCGATAGGAGTCACTGGGACTATAACCACAACCGTGAAGAGTCTGTCAGACTGTTACCAGAACTTTGAAGAATCAGTGAGACTATTACCACAACTGTGAAGAGTCAGTGAGATTGTTACCAGAACTGTGAAGAGTCAGTAACAATATTACCACAACTGTGAACAGTCAGGAAACTATAAACTGAACAGTGAACATACAGGAAGACTATTACCACAATGTAAACAGTCAATAAGACCATTATCTTAAAACAGTCAGTAAGTGTAATACCAGAACTGTGACCAGTCAGCAAGACTATTAACAGAACTGTTAATAGTCAGTAAGTCTGTTACCAGAGCTGTGGCCAGTCAATAAGATTATTACCAGACCTGAGAACAGTTAGTAAAACTATTAATAGTCCGCAAGTGTATGATCAGAGCTGTAGTCAGTAAGTAAGATTATTATCTGAACTGCGAACAGTGAGTTAGTCTATTACCAGAACTGTGGACAGTCAGGAAAATTATTTATAACTTTTAACAGTCAGTTAGATTAATACCGAACTGTGAAAAGTGAGTGATGTTAATACCTGAGCTGTGAACATTTATTACCGGAATTACCAGGATAACGACCAGTCAGCCAGACTATCACCTGACCCATTAACAGTCGATAAGAAGATTAACTGATGAGTTCCTAAGTTATCAGGTCACTCTAAGAGTAATTTTTTTCATTACACCTGAGCATTCGTGCTACATAATCCATTACATGATTGCCTATACTTGGAGCGGCATTTGTATATGTGCAGCTACAGGTAACGGCAGTCCACAAACAGAATGTAACATGCGTGCATAAGCCAGTGCGTCGAAATTCTTTTCCTTGGAAATGCTATTTTTATACGCGCTTTGTGTGGTGACAATGGGACTGAAAAGAGCCGCTGTTGTTCGCAGGGTGGAAATATTAAACTGACACCGCATTGGGTCGATCTGCCACAGTTGTGTCACCGACGTACATACGGCTGGCGGCTGCTGATTACAGGTAGGTAGATTTATTCAATTAAAGACAAGGCCTGTGGTCCTTATATCTGTTCAGCCACCACAGCATGGTCTTCTTATTTTCGGAACTGAAATCTAGAAAACCTAGTTCGGATCAATGTATGTTATTAGTTCAATGAAGAGACCGACTTTTTGCACATGTCAGATACTGAAGTATCTAAACTTGTTCTTTCCAAAACTGAAACATCTTTAGTATCATCAAAAATACATATGTTATTAGAATGACAGGAGTAGGCAGTGTGGAGGTCCTAGTTTTAGTCATCACACAACGAGCGCATTGTGATGACTACAGAATGGTCAGTCATTGAATACATTGATGGTACGAACATACGAAGTCGGTGACAGGTAGGTGGTCGATCACCACAGTATACCAGGGCGAAGGGACTCCTGACAGATAGAGAAGAATGCTTCACACCGTGGTGCATTAGAGAAAAATAATTTAGTTCACACGGAGCAAGTGAGATGGTGTCTTGTGATCCATGTCTATTGTTTTATCAGATGACTAAAATAAAGTCAGGTCAAAAGCAAATTTTGGTTTGTATGGGGTTTTCCTGAGAGAATGCCCATCAGAATAGCAAATATGTTTACGCGTACTAAATCATTTCTGACATCCTGACAGACAGTTTAAACTGGTTATTTCAGTGGAAAAGAAATGAATTATCTGTGATTAACTGAGTACGTATATTCGTCAGAATAACTTAAGTCTGGTAACTCGTTGTTCTCCGTGGTAGAAAAGTAACATGCATGCCTTCCAGCCGAGATGCCGCATGATGTGAACAGTTCGATTGTTACCTGATCTTTGCATATTTTTAACGTTTCAAAGGACTTAATAAAGAAAACAGTTAAATTACAAGGATGATTTTTTTTATATATCACAAAACATATATCAGGCAGGTTTCAAAATGTAATAAATATGCTTGGATGGTATCTGGGACATCCAATAAAAGATCAGCGCAACCAAAATTATGATTGTACGGGGTGTCAAAGTTGCCTTGGATTGACATCCGGGACAGCCATCTACACACGTTTTATGGTCACTTTGCAACCCTAATAAATGTCCTTACAAACAACATCTGGGTAGATCTGATTGAGGAGACATTAGCTCATGTATTAAAGAAGCAGACATGCTACGCCTATTGTTAGTGGGGAATATATTTAACTGACATATGCTATCGGCTACCTGTGTTACATCAGCATGTCAACCACACACAGATCTTTCTGCTCAGCGATAGTGTGTTTGTGATATGCAGTAACTGATACACGTGGGATAGCCTTATCATTTCACTAAGACAACAAAATAAAACCATTAAAAGTCAACACAGGGGATCACAAGGTATATATTATAAGTTATCCGTGTGTTGGGAAGGGTATATATGGATTTAAACCCTGGAAGTGAAAAACAAACTAGGAATGCAGTCGTTACATACATGCACAAACTCTAAGCAAAGGACACAATATTTTAACGCCCAGATTTTAATTCTCTTGTTATAACAGTCCTGACTCCAGGATTGGTGACTCTATACACAGCTACGTTGTTTACAATTTATTTGTCAGACAAAACTTCATGCTTTGTAACCCTGTACAAAGTCGCCTCTACAAATATATATGTATTGAGGTAGTGAATCGAGGAGGCCGTAATGTACACCGGGTAGAAACGAACGGTGTTCTTGGGAACTTAGCTGATCCACTGAGAGGTCGCAGTGCGCGTCGATCTGTCACGGAAGGCTCTGCCGCTGTGAGATTATCAAACACAGACGGAAAAACCTGAGCTGCAATCTTTCAAGCAGACGAGCTTATAGTTTTTCTTTTCTCTCTTTCTGCATGGTATTCCCGTCCCCATTCTATTCAACAAAAAATCCAACAAAAATGTAGCCAATAGAAGAGCGGAGCATCCATGTCAGGGCAGCAAAAATGCACATATTCTAAGGGAAATTAATGTAATGTGGTTAAAATTTAAAAGATTACTACAGGCCTTTAAAATAAACACAGTCTGGTATGTAGCATTTTATTAATGATGTCAACATATGTGGTGTGCTGTCAAAAATATAACGCCCGATCCATCAAATGGATTTCATGGCCTAATTTCATTTGTCCTGCCGTCGTAGTTCTGGGCCACACTCTGGACCTTTGTTAAGAACCAGTAGACGTAATAGTGACTGCGCTATTCTTCTGGCAGATCCAGGCAAAGCAAAGACTCTTAACACGAGGTACAGAGGACAAAAGCGGCGGCCAACCGCGTGATACAAGGCGATTTTGTGGGACGGAGCTAAAACATATTCCATGTATTAGGTACTCTAGTTTTGACAATTGCCAAAGAAATGTACATCCGAGGAAATAGATGATGACTGTCATGTGCATGGGGCGTGTAACCATCATTTCCCACAGAAATCTAACCCGTACAGTTTACTCTCCACGTTATGACTTGAAATATGGGGTTAAGCCATGATCATTTACTCTTTATTTTTATAACTTGACGCACACAAACAGCCTGTCTGTGGGGCTTCCAATAAGAAGACTACAATCCAAGGGTCGTCTGGCAGTTGTCCATTTTGTTGAAAGAGCCTTGGCTGGCTTACTTTATTATTAACCCACGAATTTTGCAGACATCACTTATAATTGGTTACCATACGTCATTAGACGAGGTACTGCACTGTTCTGCCAACTGCATAGTCCTATCAACTGCCCGATACATGTAAACTACACAGACGGGCACATGAGGTTATTGAAATATGATTATGGCTTCCTCTACTAATTACAAACTGTAGGTTTAAAAGGAGTCTGGGTATTGAGTAGTACAATTGCATTATCATACGCCATACAATGGCCTCGGGAGGAAGTTGTTTAAAATTCTGTTTTGCAAGTAGCAAGTGGATACAAGCATTGTGAACACACTGAAAAGCAATACGAGTTTCCTGTTGTTTTGAGCAATCAGAGTGATAGCTGGGTCAAAATCTACACCAGAACAGAAACAGAATGGAAAAAAAGTTTCTGTTCGATAAAATGCAATGATTTAAAAAAAAAAAAAGAAAACTCTTTGACGGAATGACAGACTGTGTGAAAATCTTTATTTTTTCAGACGTTCTGCACGAGATTGCACGAGGGCAAACTTAAACGATAAGTTAGATGAGACAACCATCTCACCATTCTAACTACACGAATAAAATCCTAGCTTAGCATTTGGCGTACATAAGCACGGGAGGTTTTTCACAAGGGAAGGATGGAACATGCTAATTGCACTCTCCGTGGGGTCGTGACAATAGTGACATGATGGAGGGGTATAACTCATTTAAAATTATCGTTACATTAACAGGTCAGATTTTTCGTAAATTTTCGCAAATTGTTTTGTAAATGGCACATGAAAAACCAGATACAACATTCAATATCTTGACATTTAGGACAACGACCCTAAGCAGTGTTAGGACGGCTTCTACCTGTGTTCGGGGAGCACAGCATTCTTCAACTTGAGAGTCAGCGGGGATGACGAAATTACGTCAGTGGTATATTGATGGTGGTTCTGGACCACCTCTGCCTTAATCCTGTTTGCGTAGAAATAGAGCCCTCTTTCGGTATCTCCCCTCAAATTCCTGTGAAGAACAAGGAAGCCAAGGGCAATTGGCGTAGAACTTGACATGGCTTTTTCAAATCTCGACCGAACAGAGCCCTGCGCAAAACCAGGTTTATACATTGGAGCCGTCACCACCATCCCTGGAGTTTCCCTCAAGCCACTTTTAACTTGCTAGGCTAAAGCAGGCCTACATATAGATAACTGACCTAGTTTTAGTTGTGAGTCAACATCTGGAACTCAGGAGGTGGTCCAGAATCACGGGCAGGTCGGGCAACAAAGCTCAGTGCCCAACGAGCAAAGGCTTTGCCGAGAAGTCGACGGGAAAAGGGCCAAAATGCAAAAGGCGCGATCTCTCAAATGGCATATACAGAATAGTGGGAGACCAGTCGATTAAAACACAGTATGAGGATACAACTGCTCTGCTGCAAGAGACTAAGAGTTAAGACCCCAAACGCACGATGGCGATTAAGCACTCTTTTCGTATTACTTGGCGAGCTTGTAGGCTACCAGTCTAGTAGTAACCATACCCAAGACAAAAAAAGTAAACTCGCGGTTTTTCGGATCCACACTCGGCACATAGAAGTCAGAAAGGTGACGGTTAGACCCCAGCGTGTTTAGAGTTTTATTGTTGACATCGGAGTACAAACGCCTGGCTTCATCGACATCCCGGTAGGATTGAACTGCATAGCCTTGACGGCGTAGATCTTCACTGATCCAACCTAGTCGCTCAGTCTGCTTTCTGTACCTTTCTGCTTGAGTAGCCTTAAGCTGCTCGATTGCTTTGTTGTGACGCTTACGCTCTTCATGAGTATTTATTAGTATGGAAAATAGGTATTCACTACAGTTAAAAGCTCAAACATTAAAAACAAAAGTCAGCCTACTATCATTGCGACATTGCCATTAAAATAACAGGTAAATGTCCTGTTTAATAAGGAGATCTTTTGTACCCGTGGCAATGGACAGGTCAATGATAACCTTTCCGGGCTGGGAAGTCTACCATGGGCATAGATCCCTTGAAGACTATCTGGCCGACTGTCGCATGGCCCAATGCCAAACCCCTGACGACCACGGCGTGGTAGAGATAGTTGACGAGATTTTCCTCGGTGATTGATATCTTATTCCATATAAAAATGTTCTTACATAAGTCTTCAAATGCGTATTAGTTGTGCCAGTTGGTGGTGTTTTAGCAAGATGGCTGGAATCGCTTCAGGCTTGTAAGTGTTATCATCTGATTTCTGAGTTTGTGCCATCATAATACGTATAAAAAGACCTCCAACTATTCCGGTGCCATCAATGATCCAAGTCGTTCAGTGATGGTTTTGCTTTAAAGGCATATGAGAAGATTTTTTTTCAATTGTTACAGTGGCAGGTGGCTCCTGCCTAGGGGAGTCTCATCTGAAACTTTCAGCTCAGCCTTACAATTTCGAAACTTGGCCTAAAATTAATCACATTTCGCTTTTACGATCGTCTGCGTTACTTTTCTCAGCAACAACTTTCCCAGGGTCTTTCCGGTGTTTTATGAATTCATCAACAGCCGCTTTTCGGCTCTGTTACTCTCTCAACTGGCGCTTCTAGTTTCTCTTATCTCCACTTTTTTCCATCTTCTTCTGACATTGCTCTACTATATGCAAGTGCAAACAGACACTGCTTAGCCGGTGTCAAAACTGCAGTTAATGGCGCAAGGTATGTGCTATGGGAATGTCAAAGCTCACTTGCTAAGCCTAGGCCGAACAAAGGGATCAGCCTCGAGATCTGCTTGTAATCGTGAGTGGTTTTCTGCAGGGATAGGAAGAATCACACTAGCCAAACTGGTGTATATCTGCAGAGTCACCTGGCCCAGTGTCCTAGTCAATGCGGCCACTAGGTGAGCCTCGCAGTGAGAGTAAAACTTTCTCAATCTTGCGATCGTTCACTGCATCGATTTGTTCGACAATCACGTTTCGGCCGAGATGCTCTCTGATCTTACCACCCTCTGCCATTTCAGCGAGTCTTTGTCGGTGCTGCCATATAACCTCTTCACCCTAATTCTGGAATGCCCATTCACTTTTTGGCCCTTTGTTTTCTTTACTTGGAGCATCGTTTGGTGTAGGAGTAATACAGCCGATTTCATCTGATAGTTGATAAATGAGCTTTTCGCAATTCATTTTGACGCTGACATAAATCAGACGACGGTGAATTCTAATACACTGGTACGCACCTCATATAAGGATACTCAAAACAGTAATCTGAAAAATTAAAGTTAACAGTGTGGAGAGGATGAGAAGACTCTCCTGCATGCCTGCTTTATAATGATTTGGTAATGTGGCTTAATAGAGTGCGTACTTACTACGCAGAGTGCTTAACAGCATGCTTACTTGTTTTGCAAAGTACTAAATTACTGCAGAACGCAATAAGCAGAAGGTTAGTCTGTATTTAACGGAAGCTTTGTGGAATGTTCATTTTATTTCTAGCTGTCGACCAATTCACTACTTTCTCGAGAAATCACGTCATTTTCGGCCAAGCAGTCTTGAAATAAGTCGCTCTCCTTAGAGTGGAAGAAAGAGTGCAAAAATTCAGCATGCTACTCGTTTGAAGGCATCCAAAGAGGCATCCAGGGAGACCTTTGTCTCTCAGAAAAACCGAAGACGATAGACGATTAAAAGGTCCTAAAGAGCGAATTTGCACACTCTTCTGGGGGCAGGGCATCACGGTTGTCAGCGTTGTCAGATTGGGATTGCGATCTTGACCCTTGCCCTAGCATTGACAGGGGAGGGTTTGACTACACCATCGCTGCCACGGCCATCATCTGATACCGGTGGTATCAAGGAGTGGGCAAAGAAGCACTTACAAGTCTTGTGTTGGCTATTACATGTATCGAAGCTGGGTGGGGAAGCCACGGTCGCACTGCCTGGAATTATAGGGAGTAGTTTATCTCGGTTAATCGGCTTGTTTGGCAAAATCGTTGGATGTCTTCCTGACACGGGATTTGGTTATTGCGGCTGGTGGCTTGATTTATGCGGCTGCTAAGTCACATCTAGCGTAACCAAGTCCCTTGGCAATACCAATTGCAAGCAATGCAGATATTTCTTGTGCATTCTGTCTGTCCTCCGCTATTCCTTCGGAGGTGTGTTTTTCGGGAACTTTTGGTACTTTTGGTGAGTCCGGCTTTTCCCTCTTACCAAAAGAGATTCTAGCGTGTCATTTGATGCCTCTGATAGTGTGGTTTGGGTGTTTACATCATCGTTAACTCCTATCTTTTGACTTGCCGTTGCCACTACGATCTCATTGTTGTAACCGACGATCTTTCCCACACGGAGATCCATGTCGTTAGGACTAATATAGCCCTGTGCCAAACACAAAGTCGACCTTTAATCGTAAATACCTTAGAACATCCTGATAGTGCTTATTGGCGGAAGTAAAATCAATGGGGGCTGATATGCCGTCCGTCCCGTTTGACAAGTGCTGCTTTTGTACATCAAATGCCCAAGATATTAGTTCGAGTCTGTGCCTGTGCTCTGGGAATTGCCCACAAATAGGATGTTATGGAGTCGTTGAAACGGTCCACTCCCTGGTGAATAAAGCCCTGCGATTTGTCTATCAACTGATGTGGAACTTTTCTTTCGAACGCGATAAAGACACGTAATCTGGATTGTAATAACCCTCATTAAACTGAAGGCGTGTTTCATCCCTGAAGAGTCGTAGCATGCTGAACCGGGTCAGCGATTTGAATTCGTTTGACGCCAGTCTGTATATGGAGACACACCAAATTCACTTCAACGGTAGTAAGTGTTGTCTGTTGCATCCAGACCCGATCTTGTGGTGGTTTTCCCATCATCTCTTCTAGAATCCTCCCAATCTGGGGTAATAGCTGTTGTCGGAAATAGAGGTCACTCCAAGATGATCTTTATTTACACACCATATTTGGCCGTTGAACATCCATTATATGGCGAAATTAACCGGATGAGAATTCCACTTCCTGAAAAGGAACTGGACGTTAAACTTGTTCTTAGTGCTGTTGTGACTGGAGTCTTTCACCAAAGTTTCAGCAGGTATCGTACTTGAGCCAAAAGGCTTGTACACACTACCTGTAGGGTATTTTGCTTTAGAATGAAATAAAACGCCTGACTGTTCTTATTCCGTTTTGTTTATTAATCCAAGTCGGGTTCAAAACAAGAGCTCACTCCTTTTACCTCACACTCTTAATAATCAGGAATGTCGGTATGAGGTCGCTCTACTTAAGGTGATAAACTATCTACTATGAACGAATATCGGCTCAGAGAGTTCTGTCCTATTTAATGATGTGCGAATGGATGTGGTTCGCCGATACTACAACGTTTGCACTCTCAACAAATAGCTTCCCCAGCCCTTGAGCTCTCTCCTTGGGTTGAACCGAGCAACTGGGCCTGTGTGTGTAGAGACTGGTGCTAGTGATGTCAGAGCAGAGCAACTCGTCGTATGTGTGTAGAGACTGGTGCTAGTGATATCAGAGCAGAGCAACTGGCCGTGTGTGTGTAGAGACTGGTGCTAGTGATATCAGAGCAGAGCAACTGGCCGTGTGTGTGTAGAGACTGGTGCTAGTGATATCATCATACTACAGCATCTCGCACAGGTCTCAAATTCGCAAACGGGTCTATAACTGGTAGAGCCGAGGATAACTGTTGCCACACCACGAGGTATCTGTACATCCAGATGAGGTGAGCACGTCCGAGAATCGAACAGCAAGGGATGGACAGGCGTGGGACTTCGCCCCCTGATATCCACCCCGAGCGAGGTCGTAAACTGGTAGATAACTGTCACATTCCACCCCCACACCACAAGGCATTGCGCTCCAGCAGCCTGTCTCAGTTTACTGTTAGTCTATTGGACATAAGGGGGAAGGAGGTGTATACTACATATATACCCGCAAAGTTACACAATCGAGAAAGGTGTGAACAATAATGGTTGACGCCGCAGGACCTAATTGTTTATGGCTTGCACTTGCGGATCTCGTTGACGTGGCTAAATTCGATGAACAAGGCGAGAATGGAGACATTTAAGCTTTCCAGTTCAAAGATGGCCTCTGTTGCGTTTGGGACCCACGATCATCCGCAGGTTGCTGGTAATCGAGCTGTTGATGAACAACCTACAATGGTGAATTACACGTCTTACTGACTGTGGGAAATAACAGCCATAAAAAAAAACATTGGGGGATGAGGGAAATTAGCGAGCCTCCTCGTAGAGAAATACTGGTGCAGTGTGAATGTAATTGATGGCGTTTATACGGCTTTAGTGATCGCCAGTCTTGGCTTTAGAGCCTCGGGTATAGGCGTTCTGTCCACAATTGTAGCAATTCCCGTGGTTGTAGGTATGGAGGCCGGGGCCATCGTGTGTGCCTAGTAGGGTGACTTGCAAACTTATCGCTCGCCGCCTAGGGACCAAAGCGAAAAAACATGGCGAAATCCGTGTTCTTGCGGATTCAAAATTTAACACCATCTACGACCTTATATTGAAAGCTCTGTGGGATAATGTTATCTCTGACGAGGAGCTCAGTCTCATTCTTTGAAATTCCACCAACAGAAAACACATATCAGGGGGAAAGTGGGGAGTGGATGTGAGTGAGGAAGAAAAAAGGTACAAATCAGCCAAGCCAGAGAAGAATTTTCCACCATGCCATCGACACTGGTTAAAGAACTGTAATTCACTTGAATTGCACGCTAACAGTGGACCATACATACTTCCATGCAACTTGTCACTAGACCAGGTTATAGAGTATATGCGGAGTGCTTTGGGTTGTAAGCATAAATGTGCAGGTCTACATGTCAACTCAAGTGTTCGGAGTTGCTAAGGTGAATGTCTACCTTGGATACCGCGTTCAGGTAACGAACGTGTGCATATGGTACTGGACTCCCCGTCATTAAGTTCACACCTATAAAAGTGCGGCTATTAAGGCAAATATTTGTGCTCGATATTGTGTACCTGCCAGGGACAGCGTTACCAAGGTGTATGTTTACCTGGGACATCGTGTCCCTGTTAGGAACACCGTTACTATTTATCTATTTTTTCATTGGTATTTTACGCCGTGCTCAAGAATATTTCACTTAAACGACGGTTGCCAGCATTATGCTAGGGGGAGACCGGACATTCTATAACCATCTGCAGCTTATTGGCGAAACACATGGTTGCTCAGATCAATGTTTCCCTTAGACACCGCATTCGTGACCGGAACACGTGTATCCTATGCTAGACGAGGCCGAGAAAGTGGTATTTTAACCCATAAACGCCCGTTGATTTGAACAAGCTATCTCTCAGGGCTTTAAGTCGATATCTCTATCAAGTGAACTGTCGTTAAGTCAATAGTAAAATAGTGCATATGAATCTTCACTACTACATACATGACTACCGTGAAATCATGACTCATGCGTGCTTAACGGTCTATGTATGGGCCTTCGTTATCCTGATGTACACGCTCTGTTCATAACTAGTTATATCTGGGTTGCGGCCTTTCAGAGGGTAGGGTGGGATCTAGAGGCATGTATGCTAGCAGTAGATCTACTTTAAACCGTTTAGAAACTAAAATTTAAAGGGTTTCAAGTCCACGCCTGTACCGACGGAGATAGTGAAATTCCCTCCTGTTGTGCAACACCCCATGCTGACTGATAGATGCTTGTGTTCTATAAACTAGGTCGGCAGCCCATGCATCTTGTTTACACTAATGTCCTACGTTTCAGCGTTTATAGTGGACATAAATAGTCACCTTTTTATTTCTAGATAAAATTTTTGTGGCTACCTGGGCTTACTTGTTTTCCAGAGGAGTTTGAAGAGATGTCTGGGTTTCAATCATACACAACGCAATATTCAAATTTCAACACATTCATAATGAAAAAAAAATGTTTGACGTTTTTAAATGAATATATGTTCGGCATTTTCCATCTTCAACCGTTAAACAAAACTGTTCGAAAATGGAAAACGTAGTAAGTATTGAAATATTGAATAATGAAATCTTTCACCTGTCTTACAATATCGCGGAATGCTGTGGTATGACAGTGATCAGATGCTATTTGGGCGATTTGCGACGATAAGGGAAAGGAAAACTATGTCGGTGATTGAAACCTGGCCGTGATGTTCACTGAAAACACAGGTATCAAATGTTCTATCTTGGGCACTTTTGTTAATTAACTAATGTAACATTTGTTTCAGAACTTCCCTATTCCACGTGAGGCTGCTGAACATGTGTGAGTCTGTACGAACATAGAACCGATGGCGGCTACCGAGTTCTGATGTGACAGCTTCAGGAAGACTAGAAAGGCTTCTAGGTAATCAGCACCAGACTGCAAACCAGAAGCACTCCGTTCATACAGACAGTTCTACATTACTAAATACTCACGTCGTAGTGCAGGCACAAAATGCAGGAAACCTGTCTATGTAATTATCAGGCCAACTAAAATATCTGTGCCATCAAGAAAACCGTTATTCTGTATGTTCTTATGTTCGCACCATAGCGCTTTGTAAAAGTTCAGTGATATTCTATATTAAAGCTATTCAGATGAATTTCAGTGTTCATATTCTTTACCATCTTCTTACTGCAGTTGCTGTAACACAGTTACATGTAAACAGTAATTACACGGACAACGTCAGATTTTCAGTCACCAAAATTAAAAAGCCTCTCTGTTATCCACCGTCAAGTATACGTTCTGAACGAATTATGTTAAGATATTGACTGTGAAGATAACCAAACTATGTCTCTTAGAGAAGAATTTACTTTAACCCATGTTCTGTTTGTCTGTGTGATTCAGATGAAATGTCAACTCGGGCCGGAGTTAGAGTGTCCGTCTAATAGTGCACCTTACAGGCGAAACTGAGGAAAATTTTAAAGATGCTTTCCAGGGCCCTATTGTGGGCCCTGAACAAATTTACACCCGAGGAGGTAGGTGCCAGCTTGTGCTTCTTTTCTAAGTACATGTATGACAACAAGGTACATCTATATACATGAAGCGCGTAGTTGACAAGAAACATAAAACAGCTTTTTTCATGTGTGTATATTATAACAGCGTCACGTGGGCAAGTATAAATATTGAACATATTTATGTTTTCATTGCAAACACAACAAACTGAACCGTTATGATTCACGTACACCTTTTTTTCACGTTTTCCGAGCAAGTCCTTCCCGCAACACAGAACAGTATTGCGTAAGTCAGTGACGTCACCACACATTGGTACGGACGTCAGAAATAGAGTTTGTGATGCTACGTATCACAGAATGAAGGAAATTGTATTAGTAAGAGTGAGTGGTTTTACGGAGGGCTGAATATAGACGACATGTTAAAAGAGGACTCTTGGCAGCCATATTATCCACCCAATCAGACAACACAAAATGTGGCACATTCCTGTCCAAAGCCTGCCCTCTCTAAGACCCTTTGGCGTAGTTCAATACTTCGACCTACTGGATAACTCCTATAATGTCTGAACAAGTTTACCCTGTAGTACAGATTATGACTCGTAACACACATATTATCAACTCAGTCAAAAACAACATAAGGTTACTCTTTCCGGACCCTATCTTCTCTAAGGCCCAATGTTGCCCTATCATTAGAGCTACTGGACAACTCCTATAATATCTGAACAAGTATACATTATGGAAGAGAAAATAGCTCTTGGTAGTCATTTTATCATAACAGCTGAAAATTATAGTAAAACATTTTGTGTTCGTTAGCGAAAATATGGCAGCGGTCTGTAAATCAACCATTGGGGCCATTTAGTCTTCATTACGGAATCGAGGTAGGAACGTATGGTTCATGATCTAATTTTGTCAATGCGTTGATGAGGATAATTGTTCCCTTATACAGGTAGCCAGTTAAAATGGCCCTCTTTGAAACTATATTTTCTCACTGGGTGCTAAATCGAACGAAGTTAATCTTACCGTGATATACGAATTTAGTCTCTTTATTCGCCTCTTCTTTAGTCATCAAAAAAAGAGTGTTCATTAATTGTTACTGATTCAGCCGGAAATGCCGTTAAAAACGGGACGTTGTTTGGTTGTCGGTGAATCGTTTTTTCCAATCGCTCCGAAACACTAGATGGGAAATCAAACTCCATCTTTGTCAGAGAATTTGTTGGCTCTCCCACTCTTCCAACAGTCGACGGCCCTTTTGTGGCCGTGTGCGCAGTGTAACGATCGTCTGAGACGACTTTTATTTAACCAATACTGTCTGCACACAAGTGCTTCACACGTGAGGAATATGCTCTTTAACGTGAACAAGGTTGGTGGTTTATGACGAACACCCCGTCATCGTATCAGCATGGTCTTAAGTTACAATGAAATAAATACATATGAAGCAATCGAGCCGTTTTAACGAGGTTTGAATCATCCTCTCTTGTAACCAGCGATTGCAATATTCAGCGGTACATCCAAATCACAGTGCAGACCACCAATGACACAATCACAATAACCACCAAAAATATATCGCCAAAATGTTGTGACGGCCGTCGCCTTTTTTGAGGATGGCTGGAAATAGTGCAGGTCTTTAGTGATTACCATTTTTTATCGATGGACTGATCACCAGTATTTTTTAATGGGCTGATGCAACAATGACACCAAAGACACTACGACACAAATAATGTTGAACCTACATAGTCAATAACGATATGACGTCATAAATTCCAGACCACTGTTTGGAAATTCAAAGCTCCTCGATGCGACAGGGAATTACTGTTGGAACTGAATTTCGTTTTCACGAAACAAATGTCAGCGTAGTTTTTAGAGTCTTTCTCGGAATAAATTCATTAGATGGCGACGACTGACGACTGACGACTCACCAAATATGAGCCTAGCAGACCCCATATAGTTTCGAATCCTTTCACCCAGCATCCATGTAGCTAATAATATCCCTCACCGTCTCACACTGGCCTGCCATTGTAAAACCTTGTCAAAACAACATTTAGCGCCCGCCTGACGGTGGGAGCAGTTTGATGGAGGGAAGGGGTGGTGAAGGATGGGGGTTGAGGAAGAAGTTGGGGAGGTGAACTACACATAAGCTCTGTATGATCATGAGGTAAAATATTTTAAAGAATTAAAATAGCTGGCAAGGCCCAGTATGAATTAAAGTTGTGCCCTCCCTTAAGTTGTCTCCGACTAAAAACGGCCACCCCACTGCGAGCGGTGCGCAGTCACATATCTAGTATTTTGCGATTCCTACTCGCAATTGACAGTCAGTGTTGTGGAGGGGATCGAGACAGCGAGGGTTGTCCCTCATTGTTGGGTATGGAAAATGATATACACACATATATATATATATACATGTGTGTGTGTGTGTGTGTGTGTGTGTGTGTGTGTGTGTGTGTGTGTGTTTGTGTGTGTGTGTAAGTGTTACTTTAAATATTTCACTTTACAAGTTTAGCACAACAGTGTATATTTATTGGAAAGAACGGTCTTATGACTGACGGACATCTATATATCTATGTAGTATGTATTTCCGCCTTCAGAAAATTTAGACACATTAATATACACATATATATTCACACAATGTCGCAGCTATATGTATAATCCTATCTGTGTCATTGCCAATGAATAGTGATGACAAAGGTGTAAATTCTGGCCAGCTTTCAGGCCATCACTATCTCTCATCACCAATAAATGGTGACGACATTACATCATCACCAATAAATAGTGATTGGGCCATAAGCATTTCTCATCACCAATCAAAAGTGATGGCATAACCCCATCACCATTAAATGGTGATGGGGTTGGCATCACCGTGACTCATCATCAATTATTAGTGATGGCATCACTGGTGATGGGCCATCACCACTTTTCTGCCTGTGCTGAATGCTTATAGTAATAAGTCATGATTTGTGTCATGTATTTGTGTTGTAATCCACAGGAAGGACGGGGGCCATTGCACCATGCAGCTTATGCGGGAAACGTGTATCATGTTCGTCTACTGCTGGAGAACGGTGTCAGTGTCGATGATAAAGACAAGGTAGGGTTATATACATGTACAAGAGATAATACATGGTAGGAAACACGAAAGAGTGCTAACATAAGTTGCTGGGTGATGTCAACACGTTATGAACCCAATCTGAACTGTCGATTTGAATTTTTGAATGAAGTATTTCTGTGCATTATAGAGATGATGTAACATCAATAAGACATGCACTCAACAGAAAACGGTGTTTTCATCTCAAGGAAATGAAGATTGTGCCCCTGTACGTGAGTTTGAAAGGAAGTAAAACACAGTTAATGCAAAACAATATAAAACGTGAACCTGCCATATTTTTGCACGGGACGGTGAATGGCTGGATTAACGCAGATTTGTACATATGGATTAGTAGTGCACTCATTATAGGGTTAACTGTGTAGGGGACAGAGACATCACATTTAAGGTTTAGTGCTGATGATATTTCTGCATTGATGAAACTTCTGACACTGTTAATTATGCAGAGTACGGAAACACGCACATGGCGGATTGATCACAATGTTGCTGAAATTCATAACCTTTAAACACGTCAGTTTTGAAAGGTCATTTTGATCGTGTACTCAGAGGAGAAGGATGCCAATATCAATGTACTTAGCGGTTTCTGTTCACCGGACAGAAAAGACAGACGTCGAGATTACTGATCCGATGTTAAGTGTTAAATTTGAAAATAAGTTCAAAGCAAAACCTCAGGTTTGAGTTCATTTGTGAATGGCCATTTGATACAGGTATGCGGGGAAAGTGAAAAATCAAGCACACATACAATGCCTGTAATGGCAATGAAGCGAATGTGAAGATGCGTGACGCTTTTATCCGTCACAACCATGAATGCCCTTCAGCTCTCGTCCAGCTGAAGCCATCGAACGAGGCCTCAAATTCATAAACATGACGTAGTTTCTCATGATTTTTATTTTATTTTATGTGATAAAATATCAATGAAGTCTTTCTTTGGACCTTGTGTCCATAGAGTCATATACCTTTGGTAGTGGAGAACCTTTAACGATCTCAGCTTTTGTGTACAATATTTTGGTGGGATGAAAAGAGCCTCCCAAAATTTCTTTAATTTTGTCAAATGGATATATCCATCATTTTGTAGATGATACTCCATGAAATTATTATCGTAAAGTGGCTTTATTATGGAAAAATATTTTGGACACAGCATTGGTTTCCAAGGGTTTCACTTGGAGTTCAATTATTCCTCTAAATGTGCGATACATAATGTCCGGAAAGAGTAGTCTTCTTTACGTGTTTATATTCGTAGACTAGGAATTGGTTTTCTTCTTGTATACAATAGGGTAATGACCTTATTAACTTAGTCACTTGCCAAAGCACAATGCATTTGATGTGGTTGTTGTAAAAATATTGAAAACTGGATGAAGTGGTACAACGGCGTCCTTAACCAAATTAGCTATATGACTACAAGTAATTAGCCTAACGATCTGCAGGATTAAAACAAAATTACTATTATTTTACACAAGCTGCTAAACTGAGTCGACGTACTAAACATTCTTGATTATTTTTTTCGGAAGAAACATGCTGTATGATTAATGCAGAATAACTAATATTTGCAATATATTGTTAATGATATTGTAGCATGGTAATATTTTGGGTGGGATGGTTGTATAGGCTGAAAACAGCCATCTATTCGTTCTTCATAAAGTCTTCACTCATCTCATATAGTCGGCGAAATATAATGTCTTTAATGTCGTTATTAATAAAATACACTGGAAACAACCTGGACTAGTAAACGTGGAAGAGCTGACATTGCTCATTCCTCATTGTGCAAATATTTACATGGTATTGGCAATGTTTAGTCTTGTGTACATGTTTATATTTTATGACTTTCCCTGTTGTACTGAAAAGTTTTAAGGTCAGTACCGACAAGCACTGAGTTGAAAACGAGGTTTTCATTTGTCCCATTAGTCCAGTCCTACTCCTGTCCTGCTAATGTATGGATTAGCGTCTAAGGAATTCATGCTAACGGGTTATTATTGTTGAATTTATTGGGTTTAGATTCTTCATATTTTTCTTAATGGTGGCATTAATACAAACGCTCTTGCAAGCAAGTTGGTAAGTGATGTATTTACACATGAAACGTATAAAAGAAGTAAATTGCACACGCCGATAACTGATATTGTGGAGCTGTTACCACACTGGAACTCGCCTTCACTTATAGCTGTAAGCCTTACGACGAGGTCCAAGAGAGACATTCCACAGCTTTCTGTAGGCTTCCACCGAAATCCATAAACAACATCAATATTCATAGCATTGTATATATCACCACCTGATAAAGATGATGTTCGCCTTTACATATGCTGCTCTACATAGGTCGCAGTGGTAAACCCTGGTATTTTTTCATTTTTGAGTATGAGGGCTAGTTTTACTTCCCTGATTACTTGGTCCCATCGTCATTTTTTAATGCACCTCAGCGAAAATCGCATCCCTGTATCTCATACACCTCGCCTTGAGCTCTTTTCTTATGTGATATAGGTGTATTACGGGTTTGGGTGAGCCTCTGTCGATATTGCCTTATGCATCTTACAGTGGAAGGCGAAAGTAAGCTATGTTAGTTTTGACACGCATGAGCTGGTTTTGATTTCGCGATAATTTGGTCATTCTTTCTGATGTTTAAGTTATCAAAGAGTCACTCATACCGTACACTTGATGATAAGAAATGTTATATGTGATATACTGATGTTGTATTCCGCAGGATGGATGGACGCCTTTACACTTGGCAGCTCATCGAGGACAGGTCGATGTTGTTCGTCTGCTTGTGGACAAGGGCGCTAGTGTCGATTTACAGGGAAAGGTAAAGGAAGAGCAAGTTAAACCCTTGCCACTTGTACGTGTTCCTAATGTATTCGAGGCTGCACAATTTTCTACCGCAAAATTACTGAAGGAAGTATTTTATTCACTAATTCATTCTACCCAAAATGTTGACAGTCGCAAGAGTGCTACCGCACTGTTTTTATTTTAGCACAAAGCATTTGCTAATCTGATAACAGTTATGTTACGATTCCAACGACGTTAAGATATCAATAAAGTTAGTGCATTTAAAACAGCCATTCATACTTTCTTTACAACTATAAGAAAAATTGTCATCGATCATCTCACAATCATGACAAAACATCATGGCTGACTTGTAAGTATTGTAAAAATGTTCAGAACAAAGCAGGGGTACTGAAAGATGGATAAAGTGACATTTACGATTTGCTCGTTCAGCCTCACGTTTACCACATAATATCAGCTGGGATTGTTCTTGTTTTCGTGTTAATATTTACACTTAAAATACATTCCAGAGGATATTTCACGTCAATACAGACATGCAATATACAGAAAATTCTGTTTCCCTTGATGAACCAGCGTATTATTTAGTCTGATTTTCATTTAAGCAGACCAGCTATATTTTCGTCAGGTACAAACAAACGGAATAACGTCTTCAGTTCTAGCACTGCTATTACTCAGGCGGTTGAGTAGAAAAGAGCAGTGGGAATTTGTTGCAACATACATGCAAAAGTTTGTAACGTGTTTTCTCTCAACGATAACATTATTCTAGCTGAGGCGGTCGATAATATTTAGTTATCATTGTACGTGATATGTTTTGCTCCAAAATAAGTTTCTACTCAAGAACTTAAAGTTACAAGTAATGCAGGACTTGTTGTGATCATAGGGAAAGTATTTCATAAATGGCTTTCGCAGTTCATGGGACAGAGCGATGCCTTTACACATATCAGTTTTAGAGGTCATCTTGATATTGTTGGTCTGGTGAAGGAGAAGGGTATAAATACCAATGCACAGGAAAAATAAGTTTCTTTTTGGTCACTGCATACAAGCCATTTCTGTCACGTTACAAACAAACAATAGTCACACTTGTAATCCCAATCACCCTAAAGAAGGAAAATGTAAACCTCTAAGATATAGATGATATGTCGAGAAAACATGTCGAGACAAAATGCCAAGATGAAATTTCTATTCCATTTTTTGGAAAGCCTTAGCGTAGTTAAAAATCTCAATGAAGGAGAAATAGGATGTTATGTTTTCATACGGCACAATTGTAGAGGAAATTTATGACCACAGATGTATAATACTGGAAAGCTTTTAGCGCATTGCAGTCCCCAGTTGGCTGAAATAATGCAGGAATGTTATGTCTTCACACAAATACAGGCAATATGCATCTAACTAGACTTTCTCGGTGAGACAAGTCCTTACTTTGTGCCTTTACACTAAAAAGAGAGTAGGGTTTTATGTTGTTTTCGTAATGTTGAGGGGATTATCTACGCGTTTATTTTGACAGGTGCTGACATTGTCTTAAGTAGTTATCAGTGTCCGTTACCATGTAAATTTGAAAGAGGGGGTTTGCCGCAGCGCGGTACATTGAGCGCTAAATAAACTGTGTGACAGGTTGAGGCGAACGTGCATTCCTCTGGTAAACTGCCGTTCACGCCCGAATTTCTTGGACATCCGCACTCTGCAAGCTGGTCGGCCAGGATGGACCAGTCAGCGACAGGTGCCCAAAAAAATCTGGTTAAAATCTGGCGTGTCTGATCGCAGCAATAAACCTTCGGGAAAATCTTCTCGAGGCGTGGAGCTCCTGGGCAATTCCGTTGACGTTCGCTTGGGTGCTATATTTATAAAAGCACAACTTCGATTTTGTACCCAAGATTCAGGCGCACAGAAAACGGTAGGGACGAGTTGGCTGTATATGTGAAGTGTATTGAAGTACTGCCAGGTAATTTTGCAGGTATAAACTATGACAAATAATAATAGAGAAAAGGTCCATTGCTTGTGGTTACAATTACAGGGATAAAAAATGTCATCAAATGAGCAAGTGCCCCCTCATCCCGTTTCTTTGACGATGGGACGCTATTATCTGCATTCCAACTGATTTATTTTAAGAAAATGGTGGTCAACACCTATGATATTTGGATATGTTGTAGGCCAGGCATCTTTTTATTCGACAGTATGTGTCATTTGGGCAGAAGAAAATTAGGGAATACAGTTTTAGGAGGGTGTTCTTTTTGAAATTGCTGCATGAAGAGCAAGGCTATTTTTTAGTGTTTTTATACCTATATGCGGTGTTTCATGGCATGCAGGCTAATTATGCAGCGCCATTCAGTGCAACACGCCCCGAAATGCCCCCACTGTTTCAAAACGAACCCCCACCGCCAAACCTCCACCCAACCTTGCCGACAAGAAGATGTTCACACGTTCCGAGGTCACCGGCAAATTCTACCTTGCACAGTGCCTGTGGATGAAAATTTTAGCATATAAAGTTTTGCAGTGCCCTGTAAGCATCGAAACCATAACTAAGCGCGCCTGGCTCGACAAAGGGGCATTCTTTCTTCGCCTGGGAACTTGGTCTCTGTATCACAATGTTTTACATCCCAAATCCATCGCCGGATTTTCCAGGCGACTTTCAGGCCGCGCCGACTGGTTAGAAAGAGCAGTACCGGTTATCAAACTGACGGCATTTAACACCTTGACGAGATGTTCGTGAACGTGAAGAAATAGAAGGGTTACAGACCCGTCCATCCAATCCGGCGAACGAAGGCGTCGTCTTCAACTGTCCATCTATCTCGCAAAAGTTCCTACCTTGAGAAGCACAATCTGTAGGAAGTGACTTACCTATCAACAGAGCTTGACACGCACCTGTTTGTAATGCTCTTGTTGGGTACAAAGTGCCTCCCATGCTCATATTACAGGGTTTAGGCGAGAAATGTGTGCTGGAGACAACCTCCGGGGCCCGACCAACAACAGCTGTCATCTCTCTTTTCGCCGAATCATTATAGTGAATATATACGTTCGATCCCAAGGCGGCTCTCTTGGACGATTACAAATACAACGGTGAAAAAACAACATACAATGATGCCGGACGTTTCAAGACCAATGCACAGCCCAGGAGGAGCCGCGCAGCAGCCTGACGATCGATCCCGCAGTAAAGTCCAACAGCGGATTGATCGAGGAGGAGATTTGAGACAGTGCTCCCGTTGCTTTCCTACGAAAGGATATCCAACGCGTGTCAAACCAAACTCTTCAGTGGCTTGAGTAGGCAGCAGGGGAAAATTATCCTTAAGAGTAGCATGATCGACATGGTCAACGACGCCTAACACTTATGGATACCTCACTTCCATGGAAAAAACCAGCCTCTCCCCCGTCTCTCCTCACCCGCGTTCGCCTACCTTTCAACATCACTACTCTACAGGCGCAATACCCGGCAGATGCGCTCACCCGGACAGCGTCTGTCCCCAGACATCCTCTACGTGGTTTACTACTGTGCTAGCCACAGCCACCGATTGACTCGCATCATGGGAATGGTACTTCTTGAGGATATTAAAGTGACACACTCTTTCAGTCTTGCTAGGATCAGTCGTGCTGATAATGTAGTTAACATTGACAACTTTCTTCACCACCTCATATGATCCCCTTGGCCTTAAGTGGTTCCTGAGGTAAGGTGGAGAAAAACTTGTTGGCTTAGCCTTCCTGTGATAGTAAAGTTTTCATTTTCTCTCGGGTGGTCATCAAATTAGTCACATCTATCTCACAGATCATACTTAACCTGTTAAGAAACTGGAAAACATAATCTGATAAGTTTTCTTCCCTTCCCTTGGTTAAGATATGTTTCGTCTTCAAAGCGAAAGGGTCTATGGCCTCATAACTACACACCAACTGAAATCGACTAAACCCAGTAAACTCATCCGGAGGCTCCCTAGTGGCAAACAATACAAATGGAATCCCCTTTTTTATCCCTTATACCATACAATAACCTCGAATGCTTTGGTTGTATTTCCCAAAAGCACCCTAGAATTGAGGGTTGTAAGCTGTGGATTTAAGTTGCTTAATTCCTAGCTGACGCATAACTTCGTGAAATAAGCCTGACATCAAATTTAATCCCTTGTCAGATTGTATTTCTTTAGATAAACCATACATGATTGAAAACCATAACAGGCTATTAACTATCTCTGGACTAACTATCTGTTTCAAAGAGATAGTCCAAAGATACTTCTATCCTGACTTAATTCTGAGTATTGGACCAACACAATCAGTAAGTATCTTACCAAATGTTTTACTGAAAGCATGGAAAGGAATTAAGGGGGCAGGCCTTACACTATAATGTGGTTTTGTTGCACGTACCAGGTGAGAGGTGTGAAGTGTCTTAAAGAAATGAACCACTAAAAGATTAATTACTTAAGTTTTGTGAATCCTAAGCCAGTAAAAGTGGCAAATGATTTTATTTTCTGTCTTTCTAATGCTTAAATGTCCGCCTGTGCGAATCCCCTGTGTCATTCTAAGTGCTTGCTATATATAGCTTGGAGGTAACACAGCTTGATTAAAGATTGCCCTATCATCAATATCTGATACATGGGGCCGGAATCACATCTGCTAACATGAAAGAATATACCCAGTCTCCCTAAGTATACGAACTGGAGAGGTAACTCCGTTTCCAGTAACCTCACCATCCGACACGAATCCCCAGTTTGTATCCTAGGCCAGAACCAGATAGCCCCAAATCCTCCACTCCAATAGACATAAGTAAAAATGACTGCGAACTTTAAATCGTTGTCGCTCATGTTTATAGACTAACAGATGGAATATTCGGGATACTTTGATCGCAAACATGTTCACAACATGGGTACATGTTTTCAGAATGTAGTCTCTATGTACAATGACACAAAAGTCATAAAGACAGGAGCCTCGAGAACACGCAACTGAATTCCAGTGCAGGCTACAACCTACAAGCTACACAGAGGAAAAAATGTAAGTCAGGCACTGACCCGATTAGCGCAAAGAGAAATTAAAAAATAATACAATAGCTTAAGGACGATGTTTTTTTGTTTTTGTCTTGTTTTGTGTAAAGGCTTTGTCCTTTTGCCAGGAAAATGATATAGACCTACCCTTTTCTATTCACCGGACAGGAAAGACAGACGTCGAGGTTACAAATCCGATGTTAAGTGTTACATTTGGTTTAACTGGAATAAGTTCAGCGCAAAAACGCGAGTTTGAGTTCATTTGTGAATGACCATTTGATACAGGTATGCCGGCAAAGTGGAAAATCCCGCATACATACAATGCCTGTAAAGGCAATAAAGCAAATGTGCAGATGTGTGATGCTTTTATCCGTCACAACTATGACTCCCCTGTAGCTCTCGTCAAGCTGAAGTCATTCAACGAGGCCCCAAATTCATAAACATGACGTAGTTTTTCATGATTTTTATTTTATTTTATTTGATAAAATATAAATTTCAGTGTGTCTTTGGACTTTTCGTCGATAGAATCATATGCCTTTGGTAGAGGTGAACTTTTAGCGATCTCAGCTTTTGTGTACAATGTTTTGGTTGGTTGAAAAGAGCCCCCCAAAATTTCTTTAGTTTTGTCAAATAGATTTATCCATCATTTTGTGGATGATACTCGATGAAATTATTATCGTAAACTGGCTAAAATCACATTTTTTATTACGGAAAAATATTTTGGACACAGCATTGGTTTCCAAGGGTTTCAATTTGAGTTCAATTATTCCTCTAAATGTTCGGTACATAATGTCCGGAAAGAGTAGTCTTCTTTACGTGTTTATATTCGTAGACTAAGAATTGGTTTTCTTCCTGTATAAAGTTCAGTGATAACCTAATTAACTTAGTCACTGGTCTAAAGACAATGTACTTGATGTGGCTGTTGTAAAAATATTGAAAGCTGGATGAAGTGGTACAACGGCGTCCATAACCAAATTAGCTATATGACTACAAGTAATTGACATAAAGATCTGCAGGATTAAAACAAAATTACTATTATTTTACACAAGCTGCTTAACTGAGTCGACGTATTAAACATTCTTGAATATTTTTTTTCGGAAGAAACATGCTATATGGTTAATGTAGAATAACTAATATTTGCGATATATTATTAATGATATTGTAGCATGGTATTATTTTGGGTGGGATGGTTGTATAGGCTGAAAACAGCCATCTATTCGTCCTTAATAAAGTCTTCACTCATCTCATATAGTCGGCGAAATATAATGTCTTTAATGTCGTTATTAATAAAATACATTGGAAACAACCCGGACTAGTAAACATGGAAGAGCTGACATTGCTCATGTGCAAATATTTACATGATATCGGCAGTGTTTAGTCTTGTGTACATGTTTATATTTGATGACTTTCCCTGTTGTACTGAGATCATTTAAGGTTAGTACCGACAAGCACTGAGTTGAAAACGAGGTTCCCATTTGTCACATTAGTCCAGTCCTCCTCGTCTCCTGCTAATGTATGGATTAGTATCTATAGAATCCATGCTAACGATTAATTATTGATGAATTTATTGGGTTTAAATTGTTTTTAGTGATTGAAACTCTTTATATTTTTCTTAATGGTGGCATTAATACAAATGTTGATGCAAGCAAGTTGGTACGTGATGTATTTACACATGAAACGTATACAGGAAGTAAATTGCACACACCGGTAACTGATATTGTGGAGCTGTTAACACACTGGAAGGGCCCTTCACTTATAGCTGTAAGCCTTACGGTGACGTCTAAGACAGACATTCCACAGCTTTCTGTAGGCTTCCACCGAAATACATAAACAACTTCAATATTCATAACATTGTATATATCACCACCTGATAAAGATGAATGGATAAATTACACGACGGTGTTCGTCATTTTGATGCCCTGTATAAGTCGCAGTGGTAAATCCTGGTATTTTTTATTTTTTGAGTATGAGGGCGAGTTTTACTTCCCTGATTTCTTGGTCCCATTGTCATTTTTTAATGCACCTCTGCGAAAATCGCAACCCTGTATCTCATACACTTTGTCTTTCGCTCTTTTTTTATGTGGTATAGGTATATTAGGGGTTCGTGTGAACCTCTGTCGATATTACCCTATGCATCTGACAGTGGAAGGCGATAGTAAGCTATGTTAGCTTTAGCATGCATGAGCTAGTTTTGATCATAAGGATTCTTTTCTTACCTGGTGTTTAAGTTATCAAACAGTCATACATACCATAGATTTGATAATAAGAACTGATATATGTGATATACTGATGTTGTATTCCACAGGATGGATGGACGCCTTTACACTTGGCAGCTCATCGAGGACAGGTCGATGTTGTTCGTCTGCTTGTGGACAAGGGCGCTAGTGTCGATTTACAGGGAAAGGTACAGGAATTGCAAGTTAAACTTTTACCACTTGTACGTCTTCTTAATGTGTTCGAGACTACACACTTTTGTTCTACTGCAAACTTATTGAAGGGAGTATGGCACGCTGCATTTCATTCACTAATTCATTCTACCCAAAATGTTGACAGTGGTAAGATTGTTACCGAACTGTTTTTATTTTTGCAAATGGTATTTGCTAAAATGATAACAGTTAGGTAACGATCCAACCGATGTTAAGATGGAAATAACGTTAGTGCATTTAAAACAGCCATTCATACTTTCCTTAAAATTTCCTAAAAAATTGTCATCGATCATCTCAGAATCATGACAAAACATCATGGCTTTATTGTAATTATTGTACAAATGTTCAGAACAAAGCAGGGGTATTGAAAGATGGATAAGGTGACATTTGTAATGTGCTCTTTCAGCCTAAAGATTACCACATAATATTAGCTTAAATTATTCTTAAATTACATTTCCAAGGAATATTTCACTTCAATACAGACATGCAATGTACAGAAAATTCTGTTTCCCTTGATGAACCAGCGCAATATTTAGTCTGATTTTCATTTAAGCAGAGCAACTCTATTTTCGTCAGCTACTACTAAACAGAACGACGTCTTCAGTTCTAGCATTGCTATTACTCAGGCGATTGAGTAGCAAAGAGCAGTGGAAATTTATTGTAAGATACATGCAAAATTTGTAACATGTTTTATTCCCACCATAACGTAACTCTAACTGAGACGGGCGATAATACTTAGTTTTCATTGTACGTGATATATTTTGCTCAAAAATAAGTTTCTACTCAATAACTTAAAGTCACAAGCAATGCAGAACTTGCTATGATCATAGAGAAAATGTTTTATAAATGACTTTCGCAGTTCATGGGACAGAAACATATCAGTTTTCAGAGGTCATGTTGATATTGTTGGTCTGCTGAAGGAGAAGGGTGTAAATACCAGTGCACAGGAAAAATAAGTTTTGTTGTTATTGCATACAAGCCATTTCTGTCACGTTACAAACAAACAATAGTCACACTTGTAAGCCCAATCACCCTCCAGACAGAAAATGTAAACCTTTAAGATACAGATGAGATGTCCAGACAACATGTCGAGACAAAATGGAAAGATGAAACTTCTATTCCATTTTTTTAGAATGCCGTACCGTAGTTAGAAATCTGAGTGTAAGAGAAATAGGATGTTATGTTTCCATACTTCACAATTGTAAAGGAAAAATATGAATACAGATGTATCACACTGTATAGACTTCACCGCACTGCTGTCCCCAATCGGCTGAAATAATGTTGGAATGTTATGTCGTGAAACATATACAGTCAGTGTGCATCCAACAAGGTTTTCTCGGTAAGACACATGTGAACGCGGCAAAGTCCTTACTTTGTGCAATTATACTAAAAAGAGAGGAGGGTTTTATGCTGTCTTCCCAATTTTAAGAGGATTATCTACGCGTTTATTTTGATATGTGTTGACATCGTCTTAAGTAGTTACCGATGTCCGTTACCTTGTGAATTTGAAAGTGGGCGTCGGAAGAGGCGTTCGTCGCAGAGCGGTTAGGGTTGAAAAGTAGACTGGACGACACGTTGAGCGCTAAATAAACTGTGTGTCAGCTTCAGGCGAACGTGGATTCCCGTGGTAAACCGCCGTTCACGCCCGAATTTCTTTGACATCCGCACTGTGCAAACTGTTCGGCCAGGATGGGCCAGTCAGCAACAGGTGGCCAAAAAATAGGGTTAGAAATCTGTCGTGTCTGATCGCAGCAATAAACCTTCTGGAAAATCCTTCCAAGGCGTATAGTTGACGGACGAATTCCGTTGACGTTCGCTTTGGTGCTATAGGTATAAAAGCACCACTTCGATTTTGTACCTAAGATTCTGGCGCACAGAAAACGGTAAGGAAGGTTATATGTGAAGTATGTGTGAAGTACTGCCGGGTAATTTTGCAGGTTACCAACTATGACAAATAATAATTGACAATAAATCCATTGCTTGTGATTACAGTTACACAGATAAATATATCATCCAATGAGCAAGTGCCCACAACACCCTGTTTCTATGGCGACAGGACGCTAGTACCTGCATTCCAGCTGATTTATTTGGAGAAAATGGTAGTTAACCCCTGATGATATTTGGATATGTTGTAGGCCAGGCATCTAGTTATTTGACAGAATGTGTCATTTGGGCCAACGAAAATTATGGAATACAGTTTCAGGATAGTGCTCTTTGTGAAATTACTACATAAATAGTAAGGCTATGTTTTAGTGCTTTTATATCTGTATAGGGGGTTTCCTGGCATGCAGGCTAATTATACATCGCCAGTCAGTGCTTCACTGTTTCGAAACGAACCATCACCGCCAAACCTCTTCCCAACCCTGCCGACAAGATGTTCACGTGCTCCGAGGTCACCGGCAAACTCTAGCTTGCTGTGTGCCTGTGGCTAAAAGTTTTAGCAGACAAAGATTTACAGTGCCCTGTGACCATCGAAACATTAACTAAGCGTTCCGTGCTTGAGAAAGCGGCATTCTTCCTTCGGCTGGGAACCTGGTCTCCGTATCACCATGTTTCTTATTCCTAATCCATCTTGGGGTTTTCCAGCCGACTTTCAGGCCTAGCCGACTGTTGTGAAAGAGGGCGTCACTTTCATTTGTCAATCTATCTCGCAAAAGCTCGTACCTGGAGAAGCAGAATCTGGAGGAAGTGACCCACGCACCACCAGAGCTTGACACGGACCTAATTGCATTGCTCCTGGTTGGGTACGAAGTACCTCCCATTGCCCATATTACAGAGTTGAGACGAGAAACGTGTACTAGAGGTAACCTCCCTGGCCCGGCCAACAACGGCTGCCATCTCTCTTGGCCGCACGACGAAAGAAGTGGCTCTGGACATCGTGGAAGGAGCATGCTACCGTAATCTGAAAGAGTCGGGATTCTCGGTAATTTCCTGTGCCAGGCCCGAGAGCCCTATGTAACACGGCAGCCAGGCAAGAATTCGTGCAGTTTTGAGCAAAACGCCAATCAAGAAGACCTACCCTGATTTTACCTGCAAGTTTCCTGAACATCTCACAGCCAACTCTCTACAGCCGAATCCCAGTGTGCAGGACAAAGCCCTCCAAGAAGTCCATGATTTCAAGATTTCCAATCCATATTTTCTAAATACCGTGGTCCTCTGATTGAGAGGGCTTTTCGGGTTGTGTGATTGCGTGAGTGGTGAACTGTCATAATTTTCGCTGCAGTGATACCAGCACCACCACGAGTTGCGACCGTATACTGTGATCATTCTACACTGTACAGGGACTTAGCCACAGTGCCCACTGTCCACATTGCCAGCTGCAAAGACTTAAATATCGGCAAATCGATCAGTATTAATAGCCACAGAGACTGTGAATAGACATATTCCACAGTGTGTATGGTTTTAAATGTGAAGGCCTCGACAACTGAGCCCCGTCACCATCCAGAATATATACGTTCGCATCCAAATTACGCTACACGGCTCTCTTGGACGATTGCAAAATACAGGGGTGACAAAACAACACACAATGGTGCCGGACGTTTCAAGACCAATACAAATTCCAGAAAGAGTTGCGTAGCGGCCTGACGATAGATCCCGCAGTAAAGTCCACCGGCCAATTGGTCGAAGAGGAGATTTGAGAAGGCCTACCCTGATTTTATCTGCATGTTCGCAGGTTTTACAGCCAACCCTCTACGGCCGAATCGAAACATGCAGGACAAGCCCGCCAACGAGTCAGTGTTTTGAAGACTTCCCCTCGAGATTTTCTAATACATTCTGCTGATCGTGCTTTTTGCGTTCTTTTGCTCTAATTTACTCTTTTGTTTCAAATGTAACAAACACGTTCTGTTCGATTTGTCAAACACAGGTCTTTGTCCACTCTTAAGAAAACGTATTTTATGTAAGAAACAGTGTATGGTGTCTAACCGTAGGTCACCGAGAGAGTGATGAATTGAAGAGTTAGAGACGGCAAAGGGATAAGAATGCTTAAAACTTCGTGTGTTATCGGTGTGGATATCTGTACCACAGTCAAGTGGAAGGAATGATTGGGCGTTATAACCAACCTCAAAATATATACGTTTGTATTTTACCAAGATATGACATCCAAATTACGCAACACGGCACTCTTGGAGGATTACAAAAGAGAGCGGTGACAAAACAACATACGGTGGCGAGGGCGTTTCAAGACCAATGAAATGCCCAGAAGAAGCAGCGCAGCAGCCCAACGAGCAGTACAGTCCAACGGCCGATTGGTCGAGGAGGAGATTTGAGACAGTGCTCCCGTTGCTTTCCCAGGAAAGGATACCCTGCTTTCAAAGCGTGTCAAATCAAACTCTCCAGTGGCTTGGGTAAACAGCAAGGGAAAATTATCCTTAAGAGTAACATTTTGACATGGTCAACGACGCCTAACACGAATGAAGACCCCACTCCCATCCAAGAAAAAAAAAGAACCAGCCTATCCTCCTTCTCTCCTCACTCGCGCTTGCTTACCTTCCAACATCACTACCCCTACAGCGTCTGTCACCAGGCGTCCTCTACGTGGTTTACTACTGTGCTAGCCACAGCCAGTAACTTGCACTACGGGAATGGTACTTCTTGAGGATATTGAAGTGACACACACTTTCAGTTTGCGCTAATAATGTAGTCAACTTTGACAACTTTCTTCACCATCTAATATGGTCCCCTAAACTTGGCCTTAAGTGGTTCCTGAGGTAAGGTGGAGAAAAACTTCTTGGCTTAGCCTTCTCCCGGGTGTTCTTTAAATTTGTCAGAGCTATCTCTCAGGCCATACTTATCCTGTCACGAAACTGGGACACATAATGCAATAAGTTTTCTTCCCTTCCCTTGGCTAAGATACGCTTCTTGTTCAAAGGTAAAGGACCTGTGGCTTCATGACCATACACCAATTCAAATCGACTAAACCCCGTAAACTCATCCAGAGGCTCCCTAGTGGCAAACAATACAAATGGAATCCCTTTGTCCCAATCTTCTGGGTATTCCATACAATAAGCTCGAAGAGCATTTTTCATGGTTTGGTGGTATTTTCTACCCGGATTTGAGTTTAGTAAGCTGTGGGCTTAAGTTGCTTCATTCCCAGCTGATGCATAACTTCGTGAAATAAGCATGACATCAAGTTTAATCCCTCGTCAGATTGTATTTCTTTAGGTGAACCATACCTGGTGAAAACCGTAACAGATTATTAACTATCTGTGGAGTAGCTATCTGTTCCATAGGGATAGTCCAAAGATACTTGTACCCTGGCTTACTTCTGAGTAATAAACCAACACAATCAATAAGTACCTTACCAAAAGGTTCATTAAAGGCAGGGAAAGGAATTAAGGGGGCAGACTTTACACTATGCTGTGGTTTTCTTACGTGTACCAGGTGAGAGGTGTGGCATGTCTTAAAGAAATTAGCCACATCTTTGTGAATCCTAGGCCAGTGAAAGTGGCAATTGATTCTATTTTGGGTCTTTCTAATGCTTAAATGTCCACCTCCGCGAACCCCATTAGCCATTCTGAGTACTTGCTATATATAGCTTGGAGATAAGACAGCTTGATTAAAGATTGCCCAATCATCATTAGCTGACACAGGAGGAGGTCTCTACTTTCTCATCAACAGCTCTCCCTCCATGTAATAACCAACAGGTTCATCAGCTATTCCCCCCACAGATAAGGCAGATTTACCGAACCTTGTCAATTCAGGAGCTGACCGTTCTTGTTTAACCAGATCAGATCGAGAGAACACAGAACTGTCTAACTCCTGACCATCCTCTACACCATCCATATCATTAAAGAAAATTTCAGCCAAATTAACAATGCCATCTGAATTCTTAATTCTAATAGAACAATTGTGTTCTTTCTCCCTAGCTTCTTTCTGTGCTCTAGTAACCACACAAGAAGGAAAAATATACCCGTATATTGCTCCTGTAGTTTTTCTGTATTTCCGTCCGAAACCGGAACACTACAGACATGAGCACACGCCTTGACCTTATCTCCTGCTAAGTCATGACCCAGCAAAAAGGAAATACCCTTCGTAGGCAATGTATTAACAATCACTACGGTTACTAAGCCAGTAACGAAATCAGACGTGAGGATGACACCAAGTAATGTAACAAACATAAAATTTCCATAAATATCCTGGATGAAAACATGACTGTTGGCTTGATCAGAATGGTCCGGAATCACATCTGCTAACATGAAACACTTTACCCAGTCTTCCTAAGTATACGGACTGAAGAGGTAGCTCCGATACCAGAAACCTCACCATCCGACACGAATATCGTGAGTCTGAACTACTTCCTTAACTGGTAGTTTAAGGATAGGCTGAACACCATCCATCTCTTCCTGTGACCTCACTGGTTTACGACTGCAGTTAACAAAATCTACTGACTTTCCGTTGACTTTTCAAGTGGGCAAGTCAATAGCAGGTGCCCTTTGCTTTTACAATAGCTAGAAGAAGGTGGACTCGTGTCTTGAGGTTTGAACTGAAAGGTCTTCTTGTCGGAAGAAAATCCCACATGTGACTTAGGTTTCTCACCAGTCTGCTTGGCAGCACTAAAATTCTCCCAAAGGACGACTTCCCATAACTGTTCAAAAGTTTCTAACTTCAGAGCATTGTACCAACTATCAAACAGTGTTTCTTTACCACTGGCAAACTCCACATCATAGTGTGTCCTTATCTGTCTGAACCTCTGCCTATAGGCCTAGGGTACAATCTTATAAGCAGACAAGACTACTGCTTTAACTGTATTTAACAGTCTAAAGACTGATCTACTGACAAAGCAGAATAGACATCTGCAGCTTTATTTTCAAATGTGCTCTGCAGTAACAAGGTTCCAATACCTTTCAGGCAACTCCAAGCTAACAGTCACTCTCTCAAAGAATAGAAAGAACTTTTCTACATCCTTATCATTAAATTTGGGCACGAACCTTGTTTGTCGAGCCAAATCAAATCCTTCGTGACTACGATTAAAACCTTCATTATCATTGCCCTTAAGCTGGAACTCTTTCAACTCGAACTCCTGCTCTAACTCTTAGTTCCATATCTTTTTCTTTTCCCCTCTCTTCGTTTCCTCTGTCTTCTCTTATCTTAACTCTCTCTCCAAACTGAACCTTTCTAACTCAAATTCCCTTCCTTTTCTCCCCTTCTCTGATGTTGCAATCATTGTCTTTAAGACATTATATGTTTTAAAATTTTGTTTTTCCACTAAGTGGGTCAGTGTCTGACTTACAGTTCTCCTTCCGTGTGCGGAGTAGCCCGCACTGGAATTCAGTCGCGTGTTTCCGAGGCTTCAGTTTTTATGAGTTTTGTGTCATTGTACATAGAGCGTATATTCTGAAAAGATATACCCATGTTGTAGACATTGTAATCATGTTCACGATCAAACCATGCAGAATTTTCTTTACGTTAGTCTACCAATATAAGTGACGAAGTTGTTGAAATGGCAGTAATTAACTCATGTTAATTTGACAGCTGTCATATTCACGTCCACTTAACGATGTTGCTGGGATATCGTTTGAGCTTAGTTTTCACACCATTCGACATTCGTCATTTCACGTTCCATTTTTCCTACGTAGCACTTTGTGAGCTTGTGTTTGAGACGTTCTTTTAGAGCTCGTATCTCTGATTGTCTCTGGACGCAATTAGTACTTTCCACCCCAGTTACCCTCAAAGTTACCTTGTCTATGTTTCCTGAATTCAAAAATACATCGCCAGCTCGACATCGCGACGCTATTGACCTGGTAGTTGGATATTAAAACCATCGTCGGCGTGTCGTGCCCACTACTGTTTGCCACTTACATGGCTGACCTTTGATTCGAGAATTGCAAAGAACTGTGGATTCTAGATTTACAGAATTGTGGATTCTAGATTTACAGAATTGTGGATTCTATCTCAGACAGCGATAGACCAAAGAAAGAAACACGAAGACGCTTGAATAAGTTTGATACATATATTTCAACGAACTAAAAATAATATACAGGTATACAGATAATTACAAAATATATAGTTTCTTACTGATGAAAGCTTCCAAATCCGCATGAAATATTCTGGTTTTCAAAGGCAAGTAAGTGCACGGAAATGTGGAATCCACAGTTCACGGGAATTCTCCACACGAAGGACGGCAGTCCTGTAAATGACAAACAGCACTGAGCACGGCACTCCGGGTATGGTTTACAAGCAATTCCCTGCCAAGAATCAACTTCCTGGGGAAGACAGGTAGACAATAGCGTCCGGGATGCCGAACTGGCGATGTATGTTTCAGTCCTCGGAAGTATAGATAAAGTCACTTTCAAGGTAAACTGAGATGAAATGTACCTAATCGCAAAAAGAGACAATGAGCGATACAAGGTGGAAAATAACGTCTCAAACAAAAGAGCAAGTGGCGAAACACAAGCTCACAAAGTGCTACGTACAGAAAAGTGCAGTACAAATTGACGTACGCCGAATTTAAAAAATGTAAGTCAGACACTGACCCGATTAATGCGAAAAGATTTTAAAAAATAATACAATGGCCTAAGGGCGGGATTCCTATCAGTTAGTACACTGTTAAAAAGGTAAACTGTAGAAGACAAATATTTATCACTGTTCATCCACTTCACCGCAGTAGATATCGTGTATGTTTTAATATATATTAAACAGAAATGCGACACACAAGCTAGGGGCAGTTAAATGTTGGCAATCCGAAAAATATATACCCATGATTTTGTTCTAAGAAACGCTATGTCCAGGTAACTTCTGGTTGCATAAAAATGTATATCAATGTATAAATTCAAGACGCAAATACAGAAAATTAGTGTTCAATTCTACGAGTAATTAAATACTGTTCTCCTGAAAACCATTTGGTGCCATGCAATAAAGTCGTTAATCTACGCGTGATGAACATAACATAGGGAGCAGTTCACTTCTGACCTTCCGTTGATTTGATGTTAGTATCTAGCTGAATTCGTAAACCGTATAAAACTTACTGAAGAGAAGAAATGCAGGACCAAAATTCTGGCCGAAGCAAATGTTGTCATCATATAGTATCACCTGTCAGGCTGTGATATAAAACAGAAAATATGGATTCGTAAAATGCTGGCCTCCGGAAATGACAACAACAAATTACACTCCGTCCCAGGCCTGACAAGTATGACACAATAGTATGCTGATGGAACGAGCTACGATTTGGATTTCAAACATCCCATTTTCTGAAAGTCTATATCCGGTACACTTCAAAGGAACTCTTTGAACACAAAATTAAGGACATATATGGTGTGCTTAATAAAGTATATAACTTATTTGCGCTTCGGTTCCAGCTGCTCATGTATCCAGCGTGGTAATCATGAACATAAGGCCGCTAGCCTTTGTTAAAGGAGAATTAAACACAATGTCAAGAACGATTCTGGACACTGCCTCCGAATTTACAACCAAGAGATGTGTACTCTGCCCAAAATTTAAGAAACTCAGAGTGAAATTGAGGGTCTAAACTGAAATTAACATTCCAGTCGTCAGCCAAAATGTGCATTCTGGTATGGGCGTTCTGTCGTAGTTGTCAAGTGGCCTAGCCTCGGCATTAAAACCCAAAAGCAACATGCAGGTATACACAAATTTATGATTCTAGGCGTCAAAACCGACAGTCTTATAGCATCATGCGTGTGGTGGAATATCCCTGATACACCATTCTTATAGCATTTACACAGGTACCAGTTCAGATATACCATCCCGAGAATATGTAGTTCCCTTTAAATCAAGCGAAGGTGGAAATACATCTTCGTCTGCCTTTAATATACATGTTGTTTGCAGTTAGCAAAGCGGCGAAATAATGTTTGGTTGATGAGAAAGATAGAATCTTATGAAGGTTACTCTTTAATAACTTAAAGTCGTATTCATACGAGAAGCTGTATTCATATGCCAAAAGTGGGGCTGAACATGTCTCGGGAAAATTCGGCGCTGTTTGAAACTGATCGGGTTGATTGTATTGAAGTTTGTTTGTTTCTTTCTTTTGACTGGAGATGGGTGTTAGGCTACCACTTCTAAGCAGAAGCCGAGAAACAGTTTATGTAATGGAGACACCCTTTCTCACTTTCTCCAAAGTAGGTAAAGGGCTAGACCATCTGTGTGGAGCTATGTACAAGTTTGCTAAAGCATAGAAAACCGATCGGCTATGTTAACAAATGGTGTCTTGTTCCACAAGGACAATACACAAGACTACAGCACAGAGAGAAAAGCCAGAGCACAGACGTCAGTGTCATATTTGGCACGTTATCGTTGAAATCAGGCCTCTTTTCAATTTATCTAAGTTAGGCTTTATTTTAAGTATTCATGTAAGTTCGTGTCATGTCTCTTCTCACAAGTGTCTTACTGCAATGGCTGCCCTTGACACCTGAGGCCTCAGCCGCATTCAGGATCCGCCATATGCATCCGATTTGGCCCCATCACACTTCCATCACTTTCCGAAGATGAAGACATACTTGGCTGCCAGGCATTTTCACAGTGGTGACGATGTCATATCCGGCGTAAAATCCATTCTTTGGGAGCAAGTGGAAGGTTTCTTGGCAGCATTTATCAGGCTATGCACCATCGCTTGTAGATGTGACTGGATTATCAAGGCGACTTGAAAAACAACTACGGTACCGAAAAACTCGTTGCAGAAGGGCGTTGGGCTCATAACTTTTCATCCAACTCTCTTAGGTCTGCTGCCCTGCAAGAGGAAGACCAGCAAAGAGTTCAGGACCGTGTTTGGGCTATTTAAAGGATGGAGCAATATTGTGGAGACACAACGGACCTTGATCTGGATGCTAACCTCAATCCGTTCTGCAGGTAATGCTGCCAAGATGTTTGAGAGGCACGGTATTGCATTAACTACATGGTGCTTCGAGGCATCAGGCAGGGGACCGTCTTGAGAACCTGATCTTGGAACGAACTTTGTTCCCTTGTATATCGGCGCATGTGGAAGAGTACATCTGTAGTTGTGAAATATGTGTTTTCGGCAAGACATTTCACAGACCCGTGCAAACCGCACTTTAGCATTTTGCTTTGATCGATTTCACATTAATGGCATGGAAAATGTATTCCCGATAACCGACTGATTTTCCAAATTGATTATAGTCGTGCCGACAAGAGACCACCAAGCAGCATCCATTGCTGAAGTCTTAGTAAATGACAGATGTTGCGTTTATGGAGTATCCCAACGTCTTCATAGTGACCATGTTAGTTGTTTAAGACCAGTGGTTATATCTGAGCGTAAACTATTTCGGACCCAGAAAAGCAGGACAACCCTATCCCCCCCCCCCCCCCCACTGAGTATTGGAAAGAGACAAATGGTATAGTCATACGTTACATGATCTTCTTCGAACTCTGGAGGGAAAACTGAAACGACAATGGACCGAAGGCTTCCACGAGTTGTACCTTACGTAAAATGCTAATCCCCGCTCACACTGGACAAAACTGGTATTGCCCATATTTCTCTCTTGTTTAGACGAACAGTGTTGTCATCCGCGGACCAGCAAAAAAAAAATAAATGATTCATAAGAATCCGATTCCAATGACATTTATTTTGACTGGGTCTCCAGGCACCCAGTTTGACTTTGGGCGACTAGACAACATGTTCCGTGGCAGAGGAAACCAACATTTATCTCGCAAGCTATGCTGTCATGAGGACGTGGTTGCCTTCAAGAAGACATTCACGTGATCAAGACATAACATGCTTCTGCCTTATGGATGTAAATGTATATATAGAATAGGTGGGTGTTTCTTTTTCGTGAGTGATTAGTGACCCATGCTCGAAGTTCCTGCATTTCGTTCTATGTGCGAATGTTACAGCTGCTGAGCAGGTCTTATCCCAGAAACTGGAATGCCGTGCAACTTGTGCTAAACGATCTGTTATGAAGGTAATGTACATATTTTCTCCTGCATCTAGAAGTCTCGCAGAGTTTTACGTAATTTATATCCTAAAATGATTGTGTCTTTATGACCTGTGTTTTCTAATGTGGGGATTAATTACAGTGCACGATGAATTTTGGATTTACCCGGTGAGTAGCAAGGTCACACAACTGCAAATGTAAGCTCTCACTGGGTATGGAATATAAGTATAACACTACACGTAGGGCATGTACATGTCCCACGGCAATGGTAGTGCATAAAGGACACAGATCTTTCAACTTTTCGTCCATGTTTACATTTGTGTTCAAAGAGATGGGTTGGCTCTGCATAATACGATTTGTCGACTATTAATGGTCGGTGATCGTCAACCCTACCTTTGGTACTCTGTTAAATATCACCTTCGGGAGGTAATAGGTTTTATCTTAAGGTCTGCAGGTGTAAATGTAGCATGGTGATAAGAACTGTTCACGTACCATGTTGTTAAATAAACAGAGATTACACCACAGTGAGTAAAATCAGAGCCGCGACGACAGTGTGATACTGGACAAATGGTCCCTCTTTAAGTGTTTAAGACGTAACAACTTTCACGCCCCCTAGTATCATGGCTGCAACAGAATTATTACAAAAATTACAGTGGTGTTAAATGGAATATATTAGACGTTACTTGTGTAGAATTACTCAGAGTGCTGTATTGTGGTCGTGTTTAACACATGTGTACACAATAACATGAAACAATGCAAAGCGACCAGTCTTCGGGTATTCTTAGACCATCAGCAGAATCCAAAATGCAATTTATTTAGACGTCAGTATAACCGAGTATTGAGCATCACCCAGGTACAATTATCCTCTGTTATGTACACATAAGATTGTTTTATTCCCACTTTCAGAGTAACAAATATTGAAATTTTTTAAGAAGTTAGCGTACTTGAGATCAGAGTTAATGTATGGTATGAACTGTATGGCATGATTATCAATACCCGAGTTTCATTGTTTGTGAGAGACAGTGCATGTACTAGGTAATGAATTCACGTCATTTCATAGCTAATTGCGTCTCTGGTCAAGGTATTTTCATAAGTTGTTGACCAGTCAAAAAGGTGTTATGTTAATATAGATTATTCGGCAATTATCGTAACTCTAAACTGGAATCTGTTAACCTTATTACTTGATTACCCAGGGAATATTCATAACAAAGATTATGTTTTGTAGATTCCAATGTAGACTGTATGTGATAATATTTTCACTTATCAGAAAATTGTTACTGCTCTAAAGTAGTATAATTTGTGTATAATGAATGCTGTATTGTGCTCACCACAGGGCCCTTGCCTCAGTAACGTTTACCCAATAAAGAAGCCTTCAAGCAATTTGGTGACTGTCTTTCATCTTTGTTAACTTTATCTGTGCCCTTAGGAACACACAAGAAACTGATCAAACACAGCTACGGCTTGTGTCCTCTTTGCTTGTAGCTGGTAGTATCTATGAGCAACCTGTGGGTGATCGTGGGTTTCCCATGGCCTTTGTCTGGTTTCTTCCCCCCATCGTATGTTATAAATGAAATATTATTCAGTACGTCAGCAAACACGAATTGAAAGAGAAACAAAGACACATATCCATGCTCCCAGTGATCCATAATTCCAGTTCTAATGCTCTCATCTTAATGAAAGGACCGATGACTGGCGTATCCAGTCGTTATCTGTATTAATTTAAATGGTAGCTATATATTTGGTCTTCACGGAGCAGTCTGAAAGGAAATCATGTTGCTTTGTTATTTTTGGACGGATTCAGCTTAAAGTTGTTGAGAAACAGTTTAAAAAGCTCATTCAAATTATTGCTGTCGCTGAATAGGTTACTTATGCAACAGCGCTAATCAAAGTTTGAATGATTCGTTTTGTCTCTATCATAATAAATGTGGCTGGGTGAAATCTTTTATTGTTCCTGTATCCCTGAAACGCTTAAACTACACTAATTTTCGTACGTAATAGTTAAACACATAGTATTTGTTTTTGCAATTCATAGGGCGAAAGGACGCCTCTACACAATGCAGTTTTGACCTGTCATGTTGATGTTGTTCGTCTGCTGTTGGAGAAGGGTGCCAATGTCAATTCACAGGAACAAGTAAGTGATTAATAGTCATACAAAAACTATTTCCTTTATGTCATAAAAAAGCAATAGTCCCACGCCATATTCCTGTAGAGTGAGAAAAAGTCCCAGTTGCAAGTTACAGCTCGTAATCTGATTTGTTTGTTAACAGATATAGGACAAGCTCAAATTCGTTTTTTTTTTTTATGAGTGGCAGCACGAATAAGATTCTCAGTGCAGGCAAAATGGCGAGCTTCGTATACATACATGGAACTTATAAAGGGAATGAAATGATACTACAGATGTAAACCAGGTTTTATATCAAAATTCTAATTATTTATATCAAATTCTACCATTATACGATGTTAATATTTTCTGTCATACACATGATAACACGACTTCAAATCCAGGTTTCGCCACAGTATGACTGAAATAATTCCGAATTGAAGTGAAGCCTTAACTATTCATTTAAATCCTAATTCTCCGATTTAAATCCAGATTTATTTAAGGGTGTTTCAAAACGCATGGCTAATGTATTAAATGTTCGATTTATTCAAAGATGAAATCCGTTGCAATCAAATAAGGATTTTTGCATGTTTTGTTTTGGGTTTAAGGTCGTCCAAAACATTATTTCACTTCTGTGGCGGTGTAATACTGCTGGAGGGGGTGGGTCGGGGTTGCTTTTGTGTGTCCTTTTCGAACTATCCACCTTATGTCAAAACTAGAACAGAAGAGCATTATGCACTTAAAGTTTCCCAAGTCATATAATGACCCTAGAGATTGGGGGTGGGTTGGGGGAATTTGATCTGTTCGTGAAGATTAAAGGACTTTCCAACAAGCAAACTTTTTTCCACAAACTACTGCTTCTACGAATTCTACCACTGACTGCTGTGAAGCTATGAATAGAGGATAATCACAGCAGTCACCACGCACAATGTCTGCTTAGAAATCGAGGACTCGTCTATTTAAGTAACAGCTTTCAGACAAAATGTACATGTGCATTCGTGAAAAACAACGCACGGCGTGGTGCATGTTACACCTTTACTTAAGGTGAAGACCCCCTCCCCACCATTATTTTCTAGGAATCTACAGTTCTTCGGGCTTTCTTCACTATCTACTTCTCAGGTCGCGTTTAGCTGTGGTCAGATAGTGACTTCTCTCTTTTTGAGATCTGATAGCGAAGCTTACATAGCCCAAAGAGGACATTTCAGGCGTGTTGAAATTTATCACCATTTACTGCAGTAGCTCCGGTTTTAGGGTCCAGTGTGGAGGTGTGTTTAAGCATCTCTGACATGTTTTATTTTATTTGGGCATATAAGACCCAACTGAAATATATTAAAATCATTTTTTACAATAACATTTTTGTCTTGTCTCCTGGAACTGTTTTGCTCCATGATAGAATATGTCGGTATTAAAAGTGCAGATAAGCTCGAGTTTCGGGCCACTGTTTCCACTTTTAGACAAAATTATGACTGTCTTTGTCCGGATCTGGGCTCGGACACTTTTGCAAAATATTTACGAAACACGGCAGTTCATTGGATTGAAGCATTGTAAATAACTTCACCATAATGACTTACAGGTCAAGGTCGAGTTTCCACCTTTGCACGTTTTTTCTCGTATTTTTTCTTACCTAAATTTTGATATATTTTATCCATTTTCGACAAAATAATGTCTCATTCTGTTCTACTGTAGAGATTAATCCAGTTCTAAATCTGATTGCTCAAAGCAAGAGAACACATACAATGGATTTACAAAGTTTCCTGAGTGCTTGTATTAATTTTGTTAGAGAGAATTTTAAACACCCCCCCCCCAACCCTCAGCCACGGAGGCCCCAGCCCAGATTAATTCCTGTTTGTACCAAAAAGGGTCTGTAGCCTCCTGCTCGGCATTAAGTTTTAAGATGATACATTTCGATTTTATGTGTGCGTGGGCTTGTATCGTACTATATCTTTTCAAAATTGGGAAGAATATTATTTTCTGAATTTGCATGAACTGTTATTGCAAACGCAATATTTTGATCCCATGTTCAGTTTTTCTTTATTATCTCAGGATAAGACAGACCCTTGATCAAAAATTGTGGTATATGTGACGTTTTGGTATTGTACCCCACAGGATGGGTGGCGGCCTTTGCACTTGGCAGCTCAGGAAGGAAATGTTGATCTCGTTCGAATGCTTGTGGAGAAGGATGCTTGTATCCATTCCCAGGGAAAGGTAAGGAATGTATAATTACACGTTTGCCATCAGCATTTATGCATTTTGGAGACAACACACTTACTATTATGGCAAACGTTCTGCTTGATATTTATGGAAGCATCCCGATTAAAGTTCACCTGAGTGCCCTTCTGCGCTTTGAAATTTGAATCTATAATACATTTCCCTTTTTTAAACTCAAAACTAAATAAACTCAGAACCTCAAGTATATTTATTTCTGCTGAGTGCTCTTATCTTTTCGATAAGGCAATCGAAAAGTTTCTCCGTACTCTCTTTTAGTGTGCAATAATGTCAGCTATCATCGCAGATACCCCAACGGAAAATGGTGCTATTTTTGATGTGGCTGTAAAACGTTTCTGATGTGGCTATAAAACGTTTTTGATGTGGCTATAAAACGCTTCAGTTAAAGAATGGAAAGTAAAAAGGATGAACTGACAGTGACATTTGGCCATCGTGACCAAAGTTTTCCTAGTATAGATATAGATATTAATATATCTAATATAGAGAAAGCTTATTCTTCTTGGGAAGTTTATAATTGTACTTAGATGGCAATCCTTGTTGTGCAGCGATCACTTAACGTTAAAGGAGAAATACGTTATGCCGAAAACGGCTGGTTTCCTCTCTGGCCTAACGTGGAAAGATCTGCCAGCAACTTACGGACTGGTCGTTTGTTCCCCAGATCTGTCCAATTCCCTCATACCCTAATACAGTTCCCCCTCATTCTTCTGGAGACTTTTCATTTGGTTTTCTATATCGACGGTACATTGAAATTTACGGCTTTGGTAAGAGGTTTCCCGCGAAACATCCACAAACGACTGTTGAGTGTAGCTATGTTCAGTTTCAGTTAAATTAAATGCCTATACGTGATGAACTTAAAGACCTTCGGGATAAAGAGCAAATAAAAGTCGTTCGACTCGATTATGCTATCATTTTATGCAAACCCCTAAAATGATTTCTAAGTCCAAATTAAAGAAAAACGAAAACAATGTCCTAAAACCGGGATCGGCACTACTCAAAACAAGAGTAAACTGTTGATATGGTTGAGTGAGTTTTTACCAGTGTCAGTTTTGCGGTGCAGTCATTTAACTGATTGAAGGAAGACTTAGATACTACATATAATTGTGCCCAATAATGTCACGAGTTATCTCGAATACCTTTGCAAGGTGTGGTGTTTATTTCCATTACCGTATGAAATACTTTCGACAAAGCATGGGTAATAAGCCCAAATCTGGGTGAGCTGACATTTCGATATGTCTGTTGTGCCTAAATGTTTACTATATAATATCAGAAGAATTTAACATTATACTACTTACTTAGGCTACATCCCTCGTTGTATAGTGGAACATTTACTTGTGTTGTTAAAATAGACATACACTATATAGAAAACAGTGGAATCATAGCTCTGGCTGATTTCATACCTACTCGTACATGAAAATGTCTGCTGGGAACCTGCACATCGAAAAAACAAAACATTCTTGAGGACGGATCTGAAGACCAGTAACTTAAATCAATGAATAAGGAAACCGTGCTTTTATTGATCCGGCAGTCCCGATTTTATACTAAAATCAACACGCATAGAGCATAGTGTCCATTTCAAATGACCCGTGCAATTGTTCTCTGCAATAATGTGAATGGTGAGTTATAGGTTTGGTCTCCTGATGTCCCATGACACGGGCGAATCTCTACAGAATCCATGTTATTTGTTATTATTGAACTGGTTCAGTTTTAAAATGTCACAAAACCATTCAACAGCCTACTTTTTATATATTCCTGTTCCTATAAATAAAATAATATGCAATTAGTATGAAGTAATTTGAATAATAATTTAGATGTTTGGTTTATTTTTATTATACGTACGGAGATGGAAATTTCTAGCCTTTATTATAGTTCATACTTCTGCATCAGCGAAATGTTCGAACCACATAATTATTAAATATGCAGAACAGAACCCCCAAAATCTTGGGGGAATTGCTTCTTTGGATGTTTTTGCAATGCATAGGACGGAAGGACGCCTTTGCACAAAGCAGTTTTTAACGGTCATACAGACAGTGTACGTCTGCTGCTGGAGAATGGTGCCGATGTCAGTGCTCAAGATCAAGTAAGTGATGAATGATCGTCCGTAAGCGTTCTTTATGTTAGCTAAAAGAAAGTAATACACCTGAGCTTCACCAAGGACTAGACACAGAAGAAGTTGTTCCAGGTACACGCAACACGTCCAGTTTTAATCAGTGTTTCAAGAGAAATAGGACAGTTGTGCCAGCGTCAACACCAAGATCATTGTTTGCAAACGATGACAGGAATAAAAGTTCTTGGCAGACATGATGCGAAATTAAGAATCAAAATATCAAACCTATATAGAAATTAAAACGGCCCCTATGAATGAACAGGATTAGAAACCTAGTGTAGCTTCTGTAGTCTCCAGACGTTCGTGTACGTAGGAAGGTCAAACAGCAAGGTACAGATGACCTTGGGTTTCCCCGTGGTTCTCCCACCATAATGCTAACCACCGTCCTGTGAGCAAAATATCCTTCACTACGGCCTAAATTATCAATGATGAATGACCATGGCTTATCGCCAGATCAGCAATGTTCCAGCCATGTCGTGGCGATCCGGCAGTATGTGTTTCGCTGTATGTCAAATGTTAAGGTTCCTGTTAAGGAGAGGCATTCTGGAGTTATCTAGGCTTTCTCCGAAATACACGCATGAACTCCAAATTTATTACTTAGAGTACAGGGTTTTCGGCTTTGTTTTAATTTGGAAAGGATAAAATACGACATAGTTTTCACCTTTGTCTACATTGTCCTATATATTTCACAGTGGTAAACGGTATTAGTTTATCTGTTTCTTTTATGGATTATTTTTACATACGCAATCATTTCTTAATCATGTGCAGAGTGCACATTAACATGTGTTATACACGTGTTAATAGGACGTGGTCTATCTGACATTGGTGTTGTATTCCACAGGACGGATGGACACCTTTGCATATGGCAGCTCAGGAAGGAAATGTTGACCTGGCTCGTCTGCTAGTCGACAGAGGCGCTAGAGTTGATTCACAAGGAGAGGTACGGGATGTAACGGGATGGAACACTTTTGCCATCTGCGCATATATACATTGGGGTTGAAACACTCCTTTCCACCGCGAACTTGAAAATTAACACATTAAAGGAGAAGACCGGGAGAGTATTTTGCAAGTTGTGGTATAAGAACATGGATTGAAGATTTCAAACCGATCTTCAAGTTTTTTTTAAAGATTTTTTTAGTTCCAAGGCAACAAATTCTCAGGCAGGTGATAACACACACTTAACCACGGATTATAAATACCTCCCTCTAAAAGGGGACGTAACTGTGAGATGAATTTTGATCATTCAGAACGTAGAATTATGTAAAACCCGATTAGCGGATATCATATGAATCGGGCCCACAGAGTATAAGCATTGTATCTTTTGAATGTATATAACACTAGTCATATAGACCCCATGGGTGCGAATTCAACTCCATTACGGACGGTTGGCTGATCCCCCTTGCTTTGTTAGTGCACAGACAACAACAAAGAGCTGGTAGGATACTACAGCGAGCAGTGGATATCGATAGAGAGCGCAGGGCCCGACTCACGTCAATCAGCCAACATCAGCTCGGTAAAATGTCAGCGTCTTCTGACAGCTATATGAGCTTACGGCGATGAAACATATATACCTCAGACACCATCTAAAAAGTATGGGGTGGGTTTTAAAAATTATTTAAACCTTACTTCTTTCACTAAAATTTACGATACTCTTTCCCTGTCTTCTCCTTTAAGTAAATTTCTTCTCTTGGAACTTTTACAACAGGAAAATAATGTTGACGTGTTGTATGCATCTACCTTCAAATTGAATTGAGCTTTATGGCACTTGTGAATAGCTGAGAAAGGTTACAGGGCAAGACCGACGATTTTTGACTTGGTTTCAGTGGTTTCTAGATCCTCTTTCATAAACATAAGACCTCGCATACTTAAATTAGGTTTAACATAAGCGATTAATTGATTCCTTTCTATAAAGGAAGTGACGCACGTGGTGCATGTAGGCAGTGCAACAACAACATATCAGCATACACTGTCTGGGGATGGGTGTGCTCTATGTATTTGCCAGATATAGGTGCACCCCTCATATCAGATGCTTTTTTTCTCAACACTTAAGTTCATCATGTAGTGTATACATGGTCGATTGCAGTTTATAAACCTGCATGTTAAGGTCACATCTTGCTCACGACGGACAATGTATATCTACGCCTATAACCGATAACCCAAGCCCATACATGCCTTCAATATAGTGTTCTAACAGCTGATACATGTAGTTTTTCTTGCGGAAGCCCTCTGGTGTTGTTCAACATACTAGCTGAAAGCACACATGTTCTTACGTAATTTAGAGTTAAATGTCTATTGGCAATGTATTTGGCGTGAACTATTATCTGATTGCCTCAAAATAATATTGTTTCGCTGTCGTTCTCTATTATTTACAAAAAAGGAAGGCATTGAGATCAGAGTCGGCATCCACTTTTGCAGTTATAACTATAAATATGTGACTGTAACATTTGATAAGTATGACGTAATGTTTATTTATCCCTGTCAAGTAGCACGTCAGCCAAGGCGTTTTGTTTTGTTTTGATTTTGTTAAAATTATTATACTTTTTTTTTGTTCGAAAGTATGTGCCAAATTTGAAAAAATGCCGTGCATACACAAATCTCGAACACTCTTAAGAATAACTTTGTCACCTGATTTAACGATCAAGGAATACAGGGGATCGTTGGCACATGAAAGTGAAGATGAGAAAAGCTGAGATCTATACACACGGTCAGGTCAGTCCTCCTGGAAGGTAATAAAATAAAGCCTCGCTGTGCTGTACATTGTATTATGTAAGATTAGAATGTAAATAAACAACAAGTTAAATGATGCTAGTTCAAGTGTGTTCAACCTGAGTGTCTAGAAGATATGTGACGCCAAGGGTGATGATAGCTGGCCAAAATGCAACGGTGAAAACACCACCAGTACAGTGTATGCGGCCTAGAATTGGTTAGGTGCGTAGTCCGTCGTGTCTGAGGTAGATGCGATTTGTGCCACAATGCCCGATAATTGTTTAGATGTTTAAGAAACATGAGCTCACATAGCTCCAGAAGACCCCGACATTTAACCGACCCGATGCTGGCTTATTGACGTGAATCAGGCCCTTCGCTCTATGGCGAATTCATAGGACTGAGTGACGCCTATACAAATGTCAACCTTGAGAGGTCACATCCATATTGCTCGTTTGCTGCTGGAGAAGGATGCGGATGTGAATGCAGAATAAAAAGTAAGGGATGTGTGGCTCGATATAAGCTATTTCTTACATACTACATAAAAATCTCGCCAAGTCGTCTCCTGAACGTATAAATATATATGAGTTTTTTCATTTTTGCCACAATGAAGGAGTCCTCCTTAGGCCCTAGCGCTGTCCACGCAGGAAAAGAAGGCTAATACGCGGAGTTTACAATCGGCTCTTAGCAGAAATTAACCCAATGCCGAGGGTTAGTGTGACATTTTTTTAACGGCGGCGTTGATGAAAATCACTAGGCAGCCGTGCATACATCCGACGTGAAAAAAGGATTACATAAGATCTGTGGATATCACGGTTTATGTGAGCAGCGACATTCTAGTTCCCGTTTAGCCGTAAGGCATGGTGTGACCACAACTCCTCATACAAAAGACAGACACCTTTCAGTAATGCAATCTTCCTCAGTCGTCCATAATACACGCAATCTATACCAGCTCTACATCATGTGCCAAGAAATGGCCTCGGCTTTGTGCTGGTTTTCTTGGTAAATGTATGGTTTTTTCCTCTGGCCTCACACACTTTGCAGTGCTACATCATCATATTTTATATTTTTCGGTTTCTATATTAATTTTGGATCCAACATTAGTTGATCTTATGATCAGTCTTCATTTGGTACATTTATCTTAGTCATTCACATCTCATACACCTGGTGAAAAGACGTGGTATGTCTGAAATATTGGTATTGCATTCCACAGGACGGATGGAGACCTTTGCACATTGCAGCTCAAAACAGAAATGCTAGTGTTGTCCGTCTGTTACTGGAGAACGGAGCTACTGTCGATGTGGATGAAAAGGTATGGAAAGTACAGTTACACTTTTATCACCGGCATTTACATTTGCTTGAAAAACAAACTTATTCCTAATGTAGTCTTTTTGTTAAGCAATATATCAAAGAAAAAGCCACATTAATGGAGAATACTGGGAAAATATGCCATAGTTTGGAGTGAAAAGAGTGAGGTTTGAAGACTTAAAACACACCATCCGATAACTGTTTTCTGGGAAACATGAGCTCACATAGCTCCAGGAGACCCCGACATTTAACCGACCCGATGCTGGCCGATTTACGTGAATCAAGCCCTTCGCTCCCCAACGGCGAAATGTCAAGCTGTGCTCCTTCCCGTCAGTATTCGGCGTGCTTTTTGTGCAGGCAAAACCTAGAAACTGTGGTATCCTGCCACTTCTCTCTGCGCTGACAATATAATGGGCAGCAGCGAAAAGCTCGTAATCGAGTTGAATTCCCATCCGTATATGAGTACATGTGTAGCACTTTGTATATTTTAAAGATAGATTGGTAATGATTTTAGGGCACGATCATGCAATATTTGCTAATCAGGCATTGCACAATCCTGCTCTCTGATTGATGAAAATTACATTCACAGTTATGCCCCGTTATAAATGGAGGTATTTATTATTCACGATTGAGTGCGTGTTGAAAATAGTAAAAATGGAGAAAAATTAATGCTTTTTTGATAATCCTCTAGCCATATTCTTTCACTGCAAATTGTCAAGTACCAGCCCTGTCCTCTCCTTTAAAGTCAACGTCTTTATAATCTTTCTTTCGTAAAAAGGTTTACCAAAGAAAAACTGTATTGGCCTGTTGTGTGTAACCCTTAAAATTCAATTAAATTCTCTGACCAGACGTGATCAGTTTAAAGACCATAAAACCAAAGCTACTCTTCAAATTTCAGTGGGTGAATAATTGAGTGAGTTTGAATATTTGCCGTCTTCAAAGTCCGAATACGGATGATGCACGCCACACTGCAGTACAAGAAACTATTTGTACAGCTATTAACCTAAAGGGTTGGAAACAAAAGAAAGTAAAATCAAAATGTGAATCGAACTCACTAAAAGCACTGCAACCTTACTAATCACCTTACTTCAGTTCTGTAGAGGACAAAGTATATCGGCTAAAGTGTGCTGATAAATACCGTATTGACTCAGTTTTACATGCATGTGAGTCTTACAGCGGCGATATATTGAGGGCTTTTGAAAATAAAACGTGACTCAGTTTCCTTTACATAGAGAAATGGCATCTTCCACCAGGACATTTACTCATTCTGAAAATGCAAAAGGTAAGGCCTAACGGTAAAACACCAGGCTTCAGTCTGAAAAACAAACATCATATTGACGCGAAGCTAAACTTACAAAATCATTAAAGGCAGACAACTGAAAATGAAAGAAGATCAAAACTGTGTTAGTTCCTATGTATAAGGTCATAACAAATCATTTGTATCCCATTTTTCTGCAAGGCTTACATGTTACACTTACTTTAACAATGCACTTTTTGGAAATCTTCCATATGAAAAATGACACAAAAAGTATTTTTTTGGCCTATAGCATGTACTAAAATATATCTAAGAGTTGGTCTGCCTATCATGTGTGATACAACTTCCTTGAAGGTGCTGTCTTTGTATAAGAATAAATAAATGTCAGTTTTTGGAACAATTAGTGAGTGCGTGTACAAATGCGCGTAGGACTAGCAGTTCTTACATAACTTCACGTCAGTTGATGAGAGGTGTCTAAACTTCAGGTTTCTAATAACCACGACTGATTCATTTTTGCACAATTTGTTTTCACAGAAAGGACTTTTATATTCCCTTCTCCAGAAGTCATTGCTTCTCACATATCAAAAATATCATCCTGGGTTGGCAGCCAGATACAGTCGTCTATTGTTATACTTTTGTCCTGAAGCGTATGATATTTTGGTTTGAGAGCCGGCATCATATGAACACAAAATTGAGAAACTTTGCTCCTTTTATACGTTGCACATGAGCCATTCGACCAGTTTGGTTCAAGATTTGGCTGCGAATAGATGAGTGCTGGAGTACCGATTGGATAACACTGTTAAACAGACAGCCTAGGTTCTTTATACACTCTATGTTTCCAGACTGTCATTTTACACCAAGTTTAAATATATCAGAATTTTATCTACTGTAGATACAATTGCAAACTTTTTGCCGGAGAAATTACTCCCCCCACCCCCACCCCCCGCTGAAGTTACCAAGGTGACAAAATGCTACTACGTCATTTCCAGGAGTAACAGATCCAAAAAATGGTGGACATGCTACGTTGATTTTTTGACATGATATAGAGAAATGTCCAGTCTGTGTGTGGTGGTATCTCATATCACCATCCGAAAGTTTGGGGATATATATTTTGGGGTTTGAAGACAAATTTACTACATAAATAGTAAAGAAAATCAATGCGCTCGTGTAGCCCATAGACAGCACGTGTGTACATACGTGTATCTGTCAGTTGTACCAGTCTCAATGTGAAACCCACAGACTTCTGAGAGCAAAGATTTTACTTCCGAGTTCGGCGCATGCGTGAAAGCGGCCATTACCGAGATCAAAGTCTCGAACTGAACGGGTCAAGGTGAAGGACGTACAGCGAGGCTGTCGAAAGTGATGGTAAAAATGCCGCAGATTTAATCGGTTACCATAACAAAAAGAAACAATGCGAGGCTGCTTTAACAACACTACCAACAGAACAAATCTACGTTTAATAATCTGCTGAAAAATGCAGTCAAAACAAGGTGCAGATCAATGTAATCCGTGATTTTTTTCACGAAACCGATCACTGTTGTGAAAAGAAATGGAGACCATCCCGCAGCAGGACGATGACGTAATTTTATTAACATAAATGTTCCTTTCACAACTCATGGCCTCACATTAAATAAAGCGCTACGTTACCGATACATGGTAACATTGTAGACATTGTGCTTCAATCAATCTCACAGCAGCAGAACCACCTGACTGGATTAATAAATCATTCCGCCTTCCCACTGAGGTCTAAAGGATTGTTCCACCCGCAGATGCTGACAGGGGTGATGGATAGGTTTTTGAGAAAATCTGCGAAACACATTTTGATTTTCCATTAATGTAAACATGTAAACGCAAAAAACAAGCCAAATATGTTATGTATCAAGTATGGTCATATCAACACCGAAATCTATACATACTCGACTTCTAACAAAAGCGGGGGCCTCCGTGGCTCAGCCGGTTAGCGCGCTATCGCAGTACAATGACCCGAAGCCTCCCACCAATGCGGTCGCTGTGAATTCAAGACCAGCTCATGCTGGCTTCTTCTCCGGCAGTAAGTGGGAAGGTCTGCCAGCAACCTGCGGATGGTCGTGGGTTTCCCCGGGCTCTGCCCGGTTTCCTCCCACTATAATGCTGGCCGCCGTCGTATAAGTGAAATATTCTTGAGTACGGGGTAAAACACCAATCAAATAAATAAATAAATCTAACAACAGCCAAAACTGGAAGGCAACGAGACCAGCTATACACCCCTCCGCTTGTGACGTCATAAAACATTTATAGTCACCGAGCTGCATGGCGGACAAGGACAAAATGTTTAAAGTTTGTAAAATAGTTTTCACTGTTGTTCGTTTTCAATATACAGTTCACTTTAAGATTTGAAAGTATTTTGACTTACGTGTATGGTGTGTTTGAAGGTAGAAAAAGACAAACAGAAGTGATTTGGCCAGCGTAGATGGCGCTGTGATATTTCATTTCTAGAATGACTCTAGTCATTTCTTATATGAAATTGTAAAACACAGCCAACCGGCTGCAGCCATCATTATGCAAAAAGCCCTATGTAAATGTCATTCTTGCCCCTGTCGTGCACTTGTTTATCGTGTATTATACGGCTACATTCTTTGGGCGGTTTATTTATTTATTCTTTGGTCCCATGGAAGAATCAATGAACTGGAGTAACTATTTCTACCAATTCAGTACCCCAGATGTAAAACCCAGAGTGAATTGTATTATATAATTCGATGAATTTCATTTCAAATAACTAAATGGATAAATATGTAGATTTTAACTTTAACAAGATTGTCAAAAAAATATGCTGCTTTGGAAAATTAAAAAAGAACCCATTGCAAAACTAAAATTGTCCTCGTTCCTCAGGCGGAATATCAACCTGCTCACAGTGACAGATTGTCTGCAAAATGAAGCGATGGCTTCCCCGGTATTATCCGGAGGAAGTTGTGCTACAGGTCAAATCAATGAAATAGGACAAATAGAACAACATTCATTACTATATGTGACCATGTTCCCTTTTTTAAAGACACATTTGCTAATATCTCCTCTCGGCAGATGCATAATAAGTTGGATTTGAAATGAGTTTTGTTTTACGACTTGTGTCGTGAATATAACATTGGGCCTTTTTTGGCAATTGTTATGATGAACCAATAAACACAGTAATATTGAGCCTAGCCCCACAGTGTAAGTTTACCATATGCTTACAGTCAGTATGTGGTACGTCAAACTGACAGTGCTGACACCACACATATTTTTGGACACACTTTACATTTATTGTGTCTGCGCTTTACACACCTCTAGTCACCTATACTGCGTTCGTCCCTAGGCTTTGCCTATTTCATACCATGTATTCGATTTTCTCGGTATGAACATTAGATGGAGCAATATCGACTGAGTAGGAAAGACACCAAGATCACACTGACTTACATGTACCTCACTCGCCATGTTTGTTTTGACCGGAACTTCCCGAGTGACTGCAGATATGTTTCGGGTCCCTCCTTTTCAACATTAAGGAGAAAAAATGTCCCGTCCTCTTTTGGTTGAGTTCCGATGACGGCAGGACCTCCGGGTTCGTACAAGCTACATCCTTAATAAATATTTTATTTTTCAGCGTAATTAATTTAGTTTATCAACGAAAGATCGTTAAGACGCCGCAATCAGAACTGTTTAAAAAACTGAATTTTTGACGACCATGTCTCTCTAACTTGATCATATTTATGTATATTCTCACGCTAACCGGTAAATTCATATGGGTCAGGGATGATCCATGGTGGGAATGGCAAAGGTCTAGATTTCTCCAACAAACGTAAACATACACTTACCTCATCAAGAATTCCGAGCAAGGAAGTTTTTGTCCTTCCGCTCCCTGCATACAAAAGTCATAACAAGAAGGCTAGAGCAGTTGTGAGGTAGGATTGTCATCTGATGAACTTCAGTGAAAAATACATTTCAATGTTCTTGACGTACGTCTAAATCTCAGGGGCAGTTCATTGCAGGCTCTTGTAAGCAATGCAGTGAGGTGCCAAAGAAATATCTTGAGCAGTCCTTAAATACCAATCAAATGAATCAATAAATGCATAAACACGTGCTCCCATTGGTCCATTAGTCCTGATGCACGAAGTAATGTCAACGGTAATTTTTTAAAAAGTCTCTGTAAGTGATGAGTTATATGTTTGGTTCCCCGTCATCCCAAACCACAGAAAAAATCTCTAAAGAACTGATATTTAGTTGTCATTGTTCAACGCATTCGGTTTGAAGTTGATGTGAAAATATTTGACACTCTTATCTTACAGATTATTTATGTGGTTCTTAAAACTCGTGGAACCATTTGTGCTTTGATTTAAGTTATGATTTGTATGGTTGTTTTTTAATATAATAATTATCCTCAGGGAAAATTGTCATTCCTCATTCTTAGTGATATTTCTGCATGTACAAAAATTAAGCCGAGTAATTTTTTAGAGGAAAGTGAACAATGCAGTGTTGAACCTGTATTGATAACAAGATAACACAGGATAACACATAAAATGTTTGATGACTTGTTTTTGCAATACATAGAGTGGAAGGAGGTTTCTACACAACGCCGTTTTGAACTCCCATGCACATGTTGTTCGCCTGCTGTTGGAGAAAGGTGGCAGTGTCAATGCACGTGATAAAGAAATAAAGTAAATGATTCATGCTTATCTGTAAGGTTTTTGTTTAAGTGTACCAACATAAGCCCTACCATCCAGACGGAAAGAGAACACGTAAAAGGTTATGAATGTCACGTCAAGCTTTTCTTTGGGTTTTAACAGCAATAAGACGGACGCAAAACATCTTATTTGTTGCTGCTAAAGACAGTTGGCTTCACACAAAACCACTATACAGGCAAAACAGGAGTTATATAAGAATATATTTAACTTTAATAATAAATGAATGAATTAAATCTACAGATAACACACTGCTGATTTGTCTAACTACGCAGCGGTTTACATTCAACTGTAAGTCTCCCTGAGAGACTATGCCACCTTTCAAAAGAACCACAGTCTCCAGTGATCTAGGTCTCCTCCGAAATAAAACCGTAAATTTCCAATCAATTAGTTTATGCATGTGTACCAAAACTTAACTTGAAATGGATAAATTACATATTTATATTCACCATTGAATTCATTCTTCTCTTCACGTCACAGCCGTAAACTGTAAGCAATCATACTCAGTCGCACATTTACACCTCGCACATTGAGTAAAAATCTGTACCCATACGCTGAAAGAGTTTGCATGTATGTCTGCAAGTGCAATCATGACAAGGGAGTTGGTATTGAACTGTAAGTGATACAGTGACGCCACGTCTACATGTAAAAGACAGACGATCCTCAGCAATTTCGTATTCTTCAGTAATACATGAAATGTATGTAAACTACAGGTTCAATGGTAAATGTACATGTACCTAAAATTCTCTACAGCTTTATACTGTTCTTTTCTTATAAAATGTCAAAATTACTCTACCTCACCTTTGTTGATACGCATGAAGAAGATATTGTTTTCTGGGTTAATTTTCCATCGGTGGTTACTTGAACCCATCACCAAATTTTCAGTCGTACCTCAGTCACAGGTGGAGTCCTTCAAACCATGCATCTGGTAAAAGGCATACTATATCTGACATGTTGGTGTCGTTTTTTACAGGACGGGTTGACGCCTCTGCACACAGCAGCTGAAAACGGAAATGTCGATGTTGTTCGTCTGTTAGTTGAAAAGGGCGCTGATGTCGATTCCAAGAAAAAGGTAAGGGAAATACACTTATACTTTCGCCATTTCTATATACATGTTTTCCAGACAAGGCTCTTTTGTCAACTGTAACCTTTGACACGTGACTCTTAAACTTGTAAAAATGTGCTAGATAACATGGAGTTATGCATTGTCAGATTATTTTTTCGTGTCTTTAATTTTGAATAGTTGTCCACTATTACACATACAGAAGAATTTCCATACATGTCGAGCACGAGACTGCATACTCTTTTGGATGTGGTATTTTGCACAGGAAAGAGTCGTCGAACAATGGAAGTTGTAGAATCACAAAGGGAGGGTCGTAAAAGGGTGGGGCATACATCCTGGAAGTCTGTGACTGGTTTCTTGTTTCTGTAATTTCAGGAGGGAAGGACGCCTCTACACCAAGCCGTTTTGAGCTCCCATGCAAATATTGTTCGGCTGCTGCTGGAAAACGATGCTGATGTCAATGCACAGGATGAAGTAAGTGATTGATGATTATCCTGAGGTTTTCTATTTCATGACACAAAAGTGCAATTGTCCTAAGCCCAGGCAACCTGCTGGCTAAAAAGAAGACGTCAAAGTCAGAAATGCTACATCAAACCTTGCTTTGGGTTTTAAGAAGAAACAGGCGCCGTCGATTTTTTTATGTGATGTTCTTGGACAGTTGGCTCAAACGAAACTCGCTAAGCGGGCAACAGAGAAAATCATGTCTATATACATCAAAGATATAAAGGGGAATAATCCATAAGAGGCTCAGTTTATCCGTGTAACTTCAGACGAGTTTGCATCTAGCTGCAATTCACAAAATCAGGTGATATTTATTTACAAATGAACTGCGTTCAGCTTTTTAGGCGTCCTCCGAAATACATATTTCAGCTCGAAATTGATTAGTTTAAGGACATGTACCAAACCCTCTGTGCTTTTGTGCTCTGTTTGAATTTAAATGGATAACTTAAGCATCTTTATTCACATTTGTCTAAATTGCACCATTCATTTTGCTGTGGTAAACTATATAATGGTATCTTTCATGTTAACGGACTATTTGTGCATCCGTATTAATTTATTCATATATTCACTTTGTATTTGGTATCCCAGTATAAGGTTAACCGTACATGACAAACACTTGGCAGGAAGACGTGGTATTTGTGATATATTTGTCTTGTATTCCACAGGACGGAGGGAGGCCTATGCACATGGCAGCTCAGGAAGGAAATCTCGATATTGTTCGACTGCTGGTGGAGAGAGGCGCAATTGTCCATTCACAAGGAAAGGTAGATGAAGAATTGCAAATTTGCAGAAAGCACCAAAAATCTTTCCAATAGAAATTCTCTGATTGGAGTTATGAAAAAAGATGCTGAATTAAAGATAAGGCATTTTGTGGATTCAATCCCTTGGGGCGCTAAGAAAGGCGAAAAGCTTGCTGACGTTTTTCGTACAACTACCTTGATCTTCAGTTGAGATTAACGGTAAGGGGAAAAAACTTCAAGCTGTTAAGCACAGAACTGGGATGTAACGTGAAAAGTAGAGTACTCCATCCCATGCACGTGGTAAGACGTGGTATATCTGACATATTGGTGTCGTATTTTGCAGGACGGGTGGAGCGCTCTGCACATGGCAGTTCAAAAGGGAAATGTCGATGTTGTTCATCTATTGGTAGAGAAGGGCGCTGTTGTCGATTCCCGGACAAAGGTATGGGAAATTCACTTACAATTTCGCTATCTCTATTTACATATTTTCCAGACACAACTCTTCTCTCAACTCTGACCTTTGACATGTGACTCTTCAGATTGTGAAAATGTGCTAGATAACATGGAGTTATTCAGTGTTAGATTATTTTTTCATGTCTTTAATTTTGAATAGTTGTCCACTCTTACACATACAGAATAATTTCCATTCATGTCCGGCACGAGACTGCATACTTTTTTGGATTTGTCATTTTGCACAGGAAAGTGTCACCGAACAGTGGAAGTGGTAGAATCAGAAAGGGAGGGCGTAAAAGAGTTGGGGCATACATCCTGGAAGTCTGTGACTGGTTTCTTGTTTCTGTAATTTCAGGAGGGAAGGACGCCTCTACACCAAGCCGTTTTGAGCTCCCATGCAAATATTGTTCGGCTGCTGCTGGAAAAGGATGCTGATGTCAATGCACAGGATCAAGTAAGTGATTGATAACTATTCTTAACTTTTCCATTTCATGACACAAAAGTGCAATCGTCCTAAGGCCAGCAAACCTGCAGGTGGAAATGAACACGTCAAAGTCAGAAATGCTACATCAAACCTTGCTTTGGGTTTGAAGAGGAAACAGGCGCCGTCGATCTTTTTTTGTGATGTTTTTGGGCAGTTGGTTCAAATGAAACTCGCTAAGCGGGCAACAGAGAAAACCATGTCTACATACATCAAAGATATTCAGGGGAATAATCCATAACAGGCTCAGTTTATCCGTGTAACTACAGACGAGTTTGCATCTAGCTGCAATTCACAAAATCTGGTGATGTTTATTTACAAAGAACTGCGTTCAGCTTTCTAAGCGTTCTCCGAAATACATATTTCGTCCGAAAACTGATTAGTTTAAGGACATGTACCAAACCCTCTGTGCTTTTGTGCTCTGTTTGAATTTAAATGGATAACTTAAGCATCTTTATTCACATTTGTCTAAATTGCACTATTCATTTTGCTGTGGTAAACTATATAATGGTATCTTTCATGTTAACGGATTATTTGTGCATCCGTATTAATTTAGTCTTATATTCACTTTGTATTTGGTATCCCAGTATAAAGTTAACCGTACATGACAAACATTTGGCAGGAAGACGTGGTATTTGTGACATATTTGTCTTGTATCCCGCAGGACGGAGGGAGGACTTTGCACATGGCAGCTCAGGAAGGAAATCTCGATATTGTTCGACTGCTGGTGGAGAGAGGCGCAATTGTCCATTCACAAGGAAAGGTAGATGAAGAATTGCAAATTTGCAGAAAGCACCAAAAATCTTTCCAATAGAAATTCTCAGATTGGAGTTATGAAAAAAGATGCTTAATTAAAGATATGGAATTTAGTATAATAAATCCCTTGGAGCGCTAAGAAAGGCGAAAAGCTTGCTGACGTGTTGCCTGCAATTACCTTGATCTTTAGTAGAGATTGACGGTACTGGTGAAAAACTTCAAGCTGTTAAGCACAGAAACCAAAAGAAGATCCCCCATTCAGTAATTTCTCTCCATTATGCAAACTTTTAAAACCTAATTTGCATTGTATATTGAAATGCTTATGTTAAAATCGTAACCGCTTGTATGTCATAGTTTCGGTACAATGTGTTTAATGAACAGAAACCCACAATCATGGTATCTTTAATTGTGTACGTCGATGTCCTCTAATGTATTTAACACTTGAAAAATTGTTGTGTACTTATTGTGGTCATTCCAAAACTGCTTCGGCCAGCGCATGTTGGTAATGAATCAAGGATGGGTTGACAATGTGTTTGGTTCATATCGGTCAATCCGTTCCATGTGATATCAGCAAAGTTTTTCCTTGTTTATTTCTTCACATTTATACCTAGTTTGCAGTCTTTGCTGTTAGTGGGATGTAACGTCAAAGGTAGAGTACTCCATCCCGTGCACGTGGTAAGACAAGGTATATCGGACATATTGGTGTCGTACTTTGCAGGACGGGTGGAGCGCTCTCCACATGGCAGTTCAAAAGGGAAATGTCGATGTTGTTCGTCTGTTGGTAGAGACGGGCGCTGGTGTCGATTGCCAGACAAAGGTATGGGAAATACACTTATACTTTTGCCATTTCTATTTACATTTTTTCCAGACAGAGCTCTTCTGTCAACTGTAACATTTGACACGTGACTCTTAAACTTGTAAAAATGTGCTAGATAACATGGAGTTATTCAGTGTCAGATTATTTTTTCATGTCTTTAATTTTGAATAGTTGTCCACTCTTACACATACAGAATAATTTCCATTCATTTCGGGCACGAGACTGCATACTTTTTTGGATTTGTCATTTTGCACAGGAAAGTGTCGTCGAACAATGGAAGTGGTAGAATCACAAAGGGAGGGTCGTAAAAGGGTGTCGGCATACATCCTGGAAGTCTTTGACTGCTTTCTTGTTTCTGTAATTTCAGGAGGGAAGGACGCCTCTACACCAAGCCGTTTTGAGCTCCCATGCAAATATTGTTCGGCTGCTGCTGGAAAACGATGCTGATGTCAATGCACAGGATGAAGTAAGTGATTGATGATTATCCTTAGGTTTTCTATTTCATGACACAAAAGTGCAATCGTCCTAAGCCCAGGCAACCTGCTGGCTAAAAAGAAGACGTCAAAGTCAGAAATGCTACATCAAACCTTGCTTTGGGTTTGAAGAGGAAACAGGCGCCGTCGATCTTCTTTTGTGATGTTCTTGGACAGTTGGCTCAAGCGAAACTCGCTAAGCGGGCAACAGAGAAAATCATGTCTATATACATCAAAGATATAAAGGGGAATAATCCATAAGAGGCTCGGTTTATCCGTGTAACTTCAGACGAGTTTGCATCTAGCTGCAATTCACAAAATCAGGTGATATTTATTTACAAATGAACTGCGTTCAGCTTTTTAGGCGTCCTCCGAAATACATATTTCAGCTCGAAAGTGATTATTTTCAGGACATGTACCAAACCCTCTGTGTTTTTGTGCTCTGTTTGAATTTAAATGGATAACTTAAGCATCTTTATTCACATTTGTCTAAATTGCACCATTCATTTTGCTGTGGTAAACTATATAATGGTATCTTTCATGTTAACGGACTATTTGTGCATCCGTATTAATTTAGTCTTATATTCACTTTGTATTTGGTATCCCAGTATAAGGTTAACAGTACATGACAAACCCTTGGCAGGAAGACGTGGTATTTGTGATATATTTGTCTTGTATTCCACAGGACGGAGGGAGGCCGTTGCACATGGCAGCTCAGGAAGGAAATCTCGATATTGTTCGACTGCTGGTGGAGAGAGGCGCAATTGTCCATTCACAAGGAAAGGTAGATGAAGAATTGCAAATTTGCAGAAAGCACCAAAAATCTTTCCAATAGAAATTCTCAGATTGAAGTTATGAAAAAAGATGCTGAATTAAAGATAAGGCATTTTGTGGATTCAATCCCTTGGGGCGCTAAGAAAGGCGAAAAGCTTGCTGACGTTTTTCGTACAACTACCTTGATCTTCAGTTGAGATTAACGGTAAGGGGAAAAAACTTCAAGCTGTTAAGCACAGAACTGGGATGTAACGTGAAAAGTAGAGTACTCCATCCCATGCACGTGGTGAGACGTGGTATATCTGACATATTGGTGTCGTATTTTGCAGGACGGGTGGAGCGCTCTGCACATGGCAGTTCAAAAGGGAAATGTCGATGTTGTTCATCTGTTGGTAGAGAAGGGCGCTGTTGTCGATTCCCGGACAAAGGTATGGGAAATTCACTTACAATTTCGCTATCTCTATTTACATATTTTCCAGACACAACTCTTCTCTCAACTCTGACCTTTGACATGTGACTCTTCAGATTGTGAAAATGTGCTAGATAACATGGAGTTATTCAGTGTTAGATTATTTTTTCATATCTTTAATTTTGAATAGTTGTCCACTCTTACACATACAGAATAATTTCCATACATGTCGGGCACGAGACTGCATACTTTTTTGGATTTGTCATTTTGCACAGGAAAGTGTCATCGAACAGTGGAAGTGGTAGAATCAGAAAGGGAGGGCGTAAAAGAGTTGGGGCATACATCCTGGAAGTCTTTGACTGGTTTCGTCTTTCTGTAATTTCAGGAGGGAAGGTCGCCTCTACACCAAGCCGTTTTGAGCTCCCATGCAAATATTGTTCGACTCCTGCTGGAAAAGGATGCTGATGTCAATGCACAGGATCAAGTAAGTGATTGATGATTATCCTTAAGTTTTCCATTTCATGACACAAAAGTGCAATCGTCCTAAGTCAAGCCAACCTGCCGGTTGAAAGGAACATGTCAAAGTCAGAAATGCTACATCAAACCTTGCTTTGGGTTCAAAGAAAGAAAAGGCGGCGCAGATCCCTCTACGTGACGTTCTTAGACTGTTGGCATAAATGAAACTCGCTTTGCAGGCAACAGAGAAAGCCATGTCTACATATATGAAGTTATAAAAGGGAAAAAATCCATCACAGGGAAACTTTATCCGTTTAACTGCAGATGAGTTAGCATTTACCTGCAAGTCACTCAATCAGTTGATGTCTATTTACAAATGAACTGCCTAGGCGTCCTTCGAAATATATATTTCAGGTCGAAACTGATTAGTTTATGCTCTTGTACTAAACATTCTATGGTTTACAGCTCTGTTATTTTTCAATTAGATAACTTGGGCATTCATATTCGCAATTATCTGGATTGCACTATTAATTTTGCTGTGGTAAACTATATAACTGTGTCTTTCACGTTAAAGAGCTACTCGTGTGTCTGAATTCATTTAGTCACATGTTCACTTTGTATTTGGTGTCTCAGTTCTGGATTAATCGTATATGACATACGCTTGGCAGGAAGACGTGATATTTGTGATGTATTGGTCTTGTATTCCACAGGACGGACGGAGGCCTTTGCACATGGCAGCTCAGGAAGGAAATCTCGATGTTGTTCGACTGCTGGTAGAGAAAGGCGCAATTGTTGATTCACAAGGAAAGGTAGATGTAGAATTGCAAATTTGCCATATGCATTTACATACACTGGAATTGTAAGCGCTCGTATAACAGGATTTGCTTACGTTTTTGGATTGAATTGAGCTCTAGAGACTTATTGTCCTAAAATGTATACAATGATACCCTCTAATATATATAATACTTGAAAAAATTATTGTATATTGACTGACGTATATTCAAACATATTTCGGCCAATGCACGGGTTAAAAAAAAGGATGGGTGGCACCATGTTTGGTTGATATCGGCCAACTCCTTCCATGTAACATCAACAAACATTTCTCTTGTATATTTCTTCAAATTTTCACCTAGTTTACCATCTTTTTTGTAAAGTGGGATATACCATTATACATGTAGCTGAAGCAGGCTGTACAAAAAACCATGGATGTCCAACTCTTCTTGGTTTATTCCCTGGTCCTACTTTGCGAGGTCTATCCGTAACGAACGGTTCGCCATAGGTTGCTGGGCTCTCCAGGGCTTCGCGCACTATTATATAAGTGAAATATATTTCAGTAGGGAACAAATCACCAATTAAATAAATCAACATACACCGAAGGACGAGCTTTTGTCTACTAGTCCAGTTCTTACACTAGAACATGTCTTTCTTATGGATATACATCTGATGGATATTATCACGACGTTTCGATGTAGATACTAACATCGTTATCAAGTGATAAAGTGATAACGATCTTAGTATCTACATCGAAACGTCGTGATAATAAACCAAGAAGTTATATATCCATAAGAAAGACATGTTCTAGTGTACTTCCATCCCAACTTCTAAATGCCACTCAAACAAGTTAGTCCAGTTCTTGTGCTGCCCTCTAAAAAAGAGATGAGTGGTGAGTGTTGATTTAAAATGACACACAGTATTGTTCTCTACGATGATAGCTTAGATGATTTCATTGTCTGCTTTCCTGTCATTCTAATGAGCGGAGCAACCACTGTAGCCTTTATTGCCGTAATTAAAGGTCATACGTTGAACCTGTAGTATTCAGGTAAAATCATTTAATCTTTAATTTATTGTTTGTTTTCAACACTCATAGGGCGAAGCCACGCTTTTACACCTAGCAGCTTTGGGAGATCATGTTGATATTGTTCGTCTACTAGAGGAGAAGGGTGCCAGTGTGAAATCCCAGATAAAAGTAAGGGATTTTTGAAGGAATTTAAACTTTTTCTTATATTCCAACGGAAAGCGATCGTACTCAGTGCTCTCTCCTGCGAGGCAAAAAAAGAAGAAGACGTCGAAATTACAATTGAAAATGTCCAAATTGGAAATACGTTCTAGCAGAAATAAGAATGGTGCGAAGCTTCCTCTATGCTGTTTTTGTCTCTTCTTGAAAGACGCCTTGCTTAAATGTGTCCATATGTGCCCATATTATGGAAATGTAGTAAGCCACGTATACATAAACCAGACTTGTAAAGGTAAGAATTTGAAATCTTTAGATGCCTAGACTTTGCATGGTTGTCTGCAAGTGCAATCATGACCAGGGAGTTTATGTAGCCCCGTAGGTCACACTGTCACGCCTTGTTTACATGTAAAACACAGGCGGTCGTGAGCAATCTGGTGTTCTTCAGTAATACATGCAATGTATTTAAGCTCCTGGTTAAATGCTTAATGTACATGTACCAAAAACTCTCTACAGCTTTATGCTGCTTTTTTTCTGAAATGGCAAAATTACTCTGCCCCACCTTTGCAAAGATGCATGAACAAGATATTGTTTTAAATGGTTACTTTAAATTATGGCCAATTTTTCACTCGTACCTCAGTCACAGGTAGAGTCCTCTAGCGCATTCATCTGGTAAAGGGCTTGCTATATCTGACATATTGGTGTTATATTTTACAGAACGGGTTGACCCCTTTGCACATAGCATCTCAAAAGGGAAATGTCGATGTTCTTCGTCTGTTAGTGGAAAAGGGCGCTGATGTCGATTCTCAGACAAAGGTATTTGAAATCCATTTATACTTTCGCCATATCTGTTTACATTTTTTCCAGACCAGGCTCTTCTGTCAACTGTAACCTTTGACATGTGACTCTCAACTTATAAAAATGTACTAGATAACATGAGGTTATCCAGTGTCGGATTCTTTTTTAATGCTTTTACTTTTTAAAAGCTGTGTGCTCTTGAATTTCCATACATGTCGGGCACGAGACTGCATACTTTTTTGGATTTGTCATATTTTTGCACAGGAAAGCGACTTCGAGCAGTGGAAGTGGTAGAATCAGAGAGCGTCCTAAAAGGGTGGGGGCATACATCCTGGAAGTCTGTGACTGGTTTCTTGTTTCTGTAATTTCAGGAGGGAAGGACGCCTCTACACCAAGCCGTTTTGAGCTCCCATGCACATGTTGTTCGGCTGCTGCTGGAAAACGGTGCTGATGTCAATGCACAGGATCAAGTAAGTGATTGGTGATTATCCTAAGGTTTTCCATTTCATGACACGAAAGTGCAATCGTCCTAAAGACAGGCAACCTGGAGGCTATAAACAATTAGTCAAAGCCAGAAATGCTACATCAAACTTTGGTTTGTGTTTTAAGAGAAAAGAGGCGGCGCGGATGATTCTACGTCATGTTCTAGGACTGTTGGCTTAGATGCAACTCGCTTTGCAGGCAAAAGAAAAAAACATGTGTACGTAGATCAAAGTTATAAAGGGAAAAAATCCATAACACGGAAAGATTATCCGTGTAACGACAGATAAGTTTGCATTTAGCTGCCCGTCACATAATCAGTTGATGTCTATTTACAAAGGAATTGCGTTCAGCTTTCTAGGCGTCCCCCGAAATCCATACTTCAGCTCCAAACTAATTAGTTTATGCACATGTACCAAACACTCTGTGGTTTTGCGCTCTGTTTTGTTTCAGTTCGATAACTTAGGCATTCAGATTCACATTTCTGCACATTGCAGTATTCATTTTTCTGTGATAAACTATATAACGGTAACTTTCAGGTTAAAAGACTATTTGTGCATCCGTATTCATTTAGTCATATGCTCACATGGTATTTGGAATCCCAGTATCAGATTAACTGTACATGACAAACACGTGACAAAGACGTGGTATTTGTGACATATTTTTCTTGTATTCCACAGCACGGATGGAGGCCTATGCACATGGCAGCTCAGGAAGGAAATCTCGACATTGCTCGACTGCTGGTGGAGAGAGGCGCAATTGTCCATTCACAAGGAAATGTAGGTATAGAATTGCCAATTTGTCCCATGCTGTTACATATACTGGAAGCGGCAAAAATTCTTCCAAACTCACTGACAGGAGTTATCAAAAAGAAGCTTAATTAAAGATAAGGCATTTTGTAGATTTAACCCCCTAAAAGACGAAAAGCATGCTGACGTGTTTCGTACAACTGCCTTAATCTTTAAACAAGATTAACACTAAGAGTACAAAACTTAAGGCTGTTAAGTGCAGGAACCAAATGAATATCCCCATTCAATATTTTTTCTCCATTATGCAAATTTTTAAAACTAAATTTACGGTGTATATTAAAATCGTTATGTTGAAATCGTAACCGGTCGTATAGTTTCGGTGCAATATTTTTAATGAATAGAAACCTACAATCATACTGTTTTTAATTGTGTACAATGATGCCCTCTAATATATTTAATGCTTGAAAAATTGCTTTCTAATTATTGTCGTCATTCCAAAAGAATTTCGGTCAGTGCATGAGTGATGACACAAAAATGGATTTACAATGTATTTGATTTAAAACCGTGAATCCGTTCTATGTTGTGTCATCAAAGTTTTTCCTTGTCTATTTCTTCACACGGATACCGCGTTTGAAATCTCTCTTGTAAGGTGCGAATATAACGTTACACAGATAGCAAAGGCAGGCTGTATGAAAAACGACGGAAGTCCCACTCTTGTAGGTTTCTTCCCTGGTCCTACTTTACGAGGTCTGTCCCTAATCAGCGGTTTGCCACGGGTTGCTGGGCTCTTCAAGGCTCCTTCCATTATTACAGGAGTGACATATTTTTAAGAAGGACACAAATAACCCATCAAATAAATTATCAACATACACTGAAAGACTAGCTATCTTCTAGTCCAGTTCTTGTACTGCCAGGTAAAGAACAGATGAATGTGAATGTTGATTTAAAATAACACATAGTATTGTTCCCTACGGTTATCTCTTGGGTGATTTCTGTGCCTCATTTCCCGTCATTCTGATGAGCGGATCAACCACCGTACTCTTTGTTGCAGTGCTTAAAGGTAATATGTTGTGTTGAATCTGTAGTATTCAAATAGAATTATTTAATCTTTGATTTATTGTTTCTTTTCAAAACACATAGTGCGAAGCCACGCCTTTACACCTCGCAGCTTTGGGAGGACATGTTGATATTGTTCGTCTACTAGAGGAGAAGGGTGCCAGTGTGAAATCCCAGACAAAAGTGAGCGATTTATGCTGGAATTTAAGCTTTTTCTTATATCCCAACGGACAGCAATTGTACACCATCTTTTCTGGTTTTTTTTTCTCTATTCGTGCATGACGGCTTGAGGTAAAGTGTGTACCTATCTGAAGGAAATTTAGGTAGCCACGAATACATACATATATCAGACTTATAAAGGGAAGAATTGAAACCTACAGATGCCAAGAGTTTGCATGTATATCTGCTAGTGCAATAATGACAAGGGAGTTCGTGTTGCCCAGTAAGTCATAGAGTCACGCCACGTCTACGTGTAAAAGACAGACGTTCCACAGTAATCTGGTATTCTTCAGTAATATATGTAATATATGTAAGCTCCAGACTGACTGCTTAATGTACATGTACCAAAACCTCTCTACAGCTTTGTGCAGTTGTTTTAAATGTCTAAATTACTCTGTCCCACCTTTGCAGAGAAGCATGGACAAGATATTGGTTTATGGGTTAAGATTCCATCGGTGGTTACCTGAACACATGGTTAATTTTTCACTCCTCTGTCAGTGAAGGGTAGAGTTATCCATCCCATGCACCTGGTAAAAGGCGTGGTATATCTGACATAATGGTGTCGTATTTTACAGAAGGGGTTGACGCCTCTGCACGTGGCAGCTCAAAAGGGAAATGTCGATGTTGTTTGTCTGTTAGTGGAGAAGGGCGCTGATGTCGATTCCCAGACAAAGGTATTTGAAATACACTTTCAGTATCTCTGTTTAAAAAAATTTCTAGACAGGGGTGTCCTCTCAACTGCAATTTCTGGCATGTGACTCTTAAACCTATAAACCTGTGCTGGATAACATGAAGTGATGCATTTTCAGATTATTTTTTTCCCATTTTGATTTTTTAAATGGTTGTCTGTTCTTGTGCACACAGAAGAATTTAAATATCTGTCGGGTATAATATGGGATACTCTTTTAGAATTCTCATTTCGCATAGGAATCCGTCGTCGAGGAATGGAAGTGGTAGAGATACAAAGGGAGGGTCTTTAATTAGTTGGGGCATACATCCTGGCAGTTTCTGACTGCTTTCTTGGTTTTCCATTTCATGACCCAAAGGTACAATTGCCCTAAATCCAGGGAACGTGCAGAACACGTCAACACGTCAAAAAGAACACGTCAAAGTCAGAAATGCTACATGAACCCTTGGTTTGAGTTTTAAGACAAATAAGGCGGAGCAGATCCTGCTACTTGATGTTCTTAGACTGTTGGCTTGAATGCAATTCGTTTTGCAGGCAAAAGAGAAAGGCACCTGAACATACATAAAAGTTATGAAGGGGAAAAAAATCCATAAAAGGCACAATTTCTTTGTGTAACTAGAGACGACTTTGCATTTAGCTGCAAGTCACATATTCAGTTATGTCTTTTACAAAAAAAATTGTGTTCAGCTTTCTAGGCGTTCTCCCAAACACATACTTCAGCTTCAAAACTAATTAGTTTATGCACTGGTGCCAAACATTATATGTTTTGGGCCTTGTTGTTTTTTGTTTTTTTTTTTAAAGGGTTACCTTTTGGATTCATATATCCCATTTCTGTATATTCCACTATTCATTTTGCTATGGTAAACTATATAACGGTTGCTTTCAGGTTAAAGGACTATTGGTATATCCGTATTCATTTAGTCACATGTTCATTTTGTATTTGGTATCTCAGTATCAGACTAACCGTCCAAGCCATACGCTTGCCAGAAAGACGTAATATTTGTGATATATTGGCGTTGTACTCCACAGGACGGATGTAGGCCTTTACACATGGCAGCTCAGAAAGGAAATATCGATATTGTTCGACTACTGGTGGAGAAAGGCGCAATTGTCATTTCACAAGGAAAGGTAGATGCAGAAATGCAAACTTGTAATATTCATTTATATGTATACTGAAAGCAACAAACATCCTCCCACCGGAAACTCACTGATTGGAGATATAAAAAAGAGGCTGAAAAAAGATAATGCTTTTAATATATTTTATCCCTTGTAGCGCTAAGAAAGGCGAAAGGCATGCTCACGTGTTAATATTTAGATGACATTAACACGGAAAAGAAACGTAAAGCTACAGAAGTACAGAAACCAAAAGAAGATCCCCAATTCAAGAGTTTCTCTCTCTTATGCAAATTTTAAAACTTTATTTACATTGTATATAAAAATGTTAATGCTAAAGTCGTAACCGCTCGTATGTCATAGTTTCGATACAATATTTTTAATGAAAAGACATCAACAATCATGGTGTCTTTAATTGTGTATATCGTGCCCTCTATTGTGTTCAACACTTGAAAAATTGTTGTGTGTTTATTCTCGTCATTCCAAAACTCCTTCGGTCAGTGTATGTTGGTAATGAATCAAGGTTGGGTTCACAATGTGTTTGGTTCATATCGGTCAATTTGTTCCATGTAATGTCAGCAAAACTTCTCCTTGTTTACTTCTTCACATTTATACCTAGTTTCCAATCTCCGTTGTCATGGGAGATGTAACGTCAATGGTACAGCCCTGCATCCTATGCACATGGTAAAAGACGTGGTATATCTGACATATTGGTGTCGTATTTTATAGAACGTGGCGCCTCTGCACATGGCGGCTCAAAACGGAAATGTCGATGTTGTTCGTCTGTTAGTGGAGAAGGGCGCTAATGTCGAGTCCCAGACAAAGGTACGTGAATTACACTTACACTTTTGTTAACTCTGTTTACATATTTTCCAGACAAAGCTCTCCTGTCAGCTGTAAGCTTTGGCTTGTAACTCTTAAACTTATAAAAGTGTGCTTGATAACATGAAGTGATGCATTGTCATATTATATTTTCGATTTTGATGTTTTAAATGGTTCTCTGCTCATGCACACACGGAGGAATTTCCATATGCATATCGGGTATAATATTTTATAATCTTTTAGAAATCCCATTTCGCATAGGAAACCGTCGTCGAGCAACGGAAGTGATAGAGATACAAGGGGGGGGGGTCTTAAAAGGGTAGGGGCATACATCCTGTCAGTTTCTGACTGCTTTCTTGTTTTTGTAATTTCAGGAGGAAAGGACCCCCCTGCACCAAGCCGTTTTGAACTGCCATGCAGATGTTGTTCGGCTACTGCTCGAACACGATGCTGATGTCAATGCACAGGATCAAGTGAGTGATTGATGATTATCCCTAGTTTTTTCTATATCGTGACACACAAGAGCAATCACAATAAACCCAGAAAACCTGCAGGCTGAAAAAAAATCAAAGCCAGAAATGCTACATCAACCCTTTGTTTGGGTTTTAAGAGAAATCAGGCGGAGCAGATCATTCCACGTGATGTTCTTAGACAGTTGGATTGAGTGCAACTCGCTTTGCAGGCAAAAGGGAAAGGCACAGGAACATATATCAAAGTTGTAAAGGGAAAAATTCCATAAGAGGCACAATTTATTTGTGTAACTAGAGACGAGTTTGCTTTTAGCTACTAGTCACAGAATGACTTTATGTCTAGTTACAGAAGAAGTGCTTTCAGGTTTCTATGCGTTCTCCGAAATAAATGTTTCAGCTCCAAACTGATTAGTTCATGCACTAGTGCCAAACATTATATGGTTTTGAACCTTGCCTCTTTTTTTCAAATGGATAACTTAGGGATTCATATTCTCATTTCTCTATATTCCACTATTCATTTTGCTGTGGTTATCTATATAACGATGGCTTCAGCTTAAAGGGCCATTTGTGCATCTGTGCTCATTTACTCACACGTTCACTTTGTATTTGATATCTCGGTATCACACTAACCGTACAAGCCACACGCTTGGCAAGAAGACGTGGTCTCTGTGACACACTGCTGTTGTATTCCACAGGACGAATGGAGGCCTTTGCACATGGCCGCTCAGGAAGGAAATCTCGAAGTCGTTCGACTGTTGGTGGAGAGAGGCGCAATTGTCAACTCACAAGGAGAGGTAGATGTAGAATTGCAAATTTACCATATCCATTTACTGGAAGCACAAAAAAATCCTTCCACTGGAGACTCACTGATTGGAGTTATTAAAAAGAGGCTGAATTAAAAAAAAGACATAGATTTCATCCCTTGTAGCGCTAAGAAAGGTGAAAGGCATTTTGACATGTTTGGTACAGTAACAGTAATATTTAAAGGCGGTCCGGGTAAAAAAAAATAAAGCTGTTAAGTACAGAAACCCAAAGAAGATCCCAGATTCAAGAATTTTTCTCCATTATGCAAACTTTTAAAACTTTATTTACATTCCCTATAAAAATGTTTATGTTAAAATCATAGCCGCATGTATGTCATACTTTCGGTACAATATTTTTAATGAATAGAAACCAACACTCATGCTGTCTTTAATTGTGTTCAATGATGCCCTCTAATATATTTAATACTTGAAAAATTGCTGTGTATCTATTGTCCTCATTCCAAAACTGCTTCGGCCAATGCATGTTGGTAAAGAAACAAGGATTGGTTGATAATGTGTTTGATTCATATCGATTCATATCGATTCATATCGATCAAGCTTTCCTTTGTTTATTTCTTCACATAAACACCTAGTCTGCAATCTTTTTTGTAAAGTGGGATGTAACGTTATACATGTAGCCGAAACAGGCTGTATAGAAAACCATGGATGTCCAACTCTTCTTGGTTTCTTCCCTGGTCCTACTTTGCGAGGTCTACCCGTGAGCAACGGTTCGCCATAGGTTACTGGGTTCTCCAGGGCTCCTCGCCCTATTATATAAGTAAATTTTTTTTAAGCACGGCACAAGTCACCAATTAAATAAATCGACATACAGCAAAGGACGAGCTTATATCTTTTAATCCAGCTCTTGCACTGCCTTTTAAAAAAGAGATGAATAGTGAGTGTTGATTTAAAATGACACACAGTATTGTTCTCTACGGTGATATCTTAGATGATTTCTTTGTCTGCTTTCCTGTCATTCTAATGAGCGGAGCAACCACTGTAGCCTTTATTGCAGTAATTAAAGGTCATACGTTGTGTTGAACCTGTATTATTCAGATAAAATGATTTAATCTTTAATTTATTGTTTGCTTTCAACACTCATAGGGCAAAACCACACCTCTACACCTCGCAGCTTTGGGAGGTCATGTTGATATTGTTCGTCTGCTAGAGGAGAAGGGTGCCAGTGTGAAATCCCAGATAAAAGTAAGGGATTTTTGAAGGAATTTAAACTTTTTCTTATATCCCAAAGGATAGCAATCGTACTCAGTCCCGTCTCCCTCCAGGCAAAAAAAGAAGAAGACGTCGAAATAACAATTGAGAATGTCCAAATTTGAAATACGGTTTTAGCAGAAACAAGAATGTTGCGAAGCTTCCTCTCTGCTGTTTTTTCTCTTTTCTTGAAAGGCGGTTTCATTAAAAACTTGTCCCTACATTCTGGAAATGTAGGAAGCCACGCATACCTACATCAGACTTATAAAACAGAAGAATTGAAAAACAGATGCCAAGAGTTTGCATGTATGTCTGCAAGTGCAATAATGGCAAGGGAGTTCGTGTTGTCCCGTAAGTGATTCAGTGACCCCACGTCTACATGGAAAAGACAGGCGTTCGTCAGCAATCTGGTATTCTTCAGTAATACATGAAATGTATGTAAGCTCCCGGTGAAATGCTTAATGTACGTGTACCAAAAACTCTCTACAGCTTTGTGCTGTTTTTATTCAATTTCAAAATTAATCTCCCTCACCTTTGCAAAGATGCATGGACAAGATATAGGTTTATGGGTTAATATTCCATTGGTGGCTAATTGAACCCATGGGCAATTTTTTACTCGTATCTCAGTCACAGGTGGAGTCCTCCGTCCCATGCATCTCGTAAAAGGCGTGCTATATCTGACATATTGGTGTCTTATTTTACAGAACGGGTTGACGCCTCTGCACACAGCAGCTGAAAACGGAAATGTCGATGTTGTTCGTCTGTTGGTGGAAAAGGGCGCTGATGTCCATTTCCAGACAAAGGTTTGGGAAATACACTTATACTTTCGCCATTTCTGTTTACATTTTTTCAAAACAAGGCTCTTCTGTGAACTGTAATCTTTGACATGTGACTCTTAAACTTATAAAAATGTGTTAGATAACATGAAATTCTGTAGTGGCAGATTATTTTTTCATGTTTTTATTTTTAATAGTTGTCCGCTCTTGCTCATACAGAATAATTCCCAGATGTGTCTGGTACTCTTTTAGATTTCACATTTTACACAGGAATGCATCGTCCAACAATTTAATTGGTAGAATCACAAAGGGAGGGTCGTAAAAGGGTGGGGGCATGCATCCTGGCGATATCTGACTGGTTTCTTGTTTCTGTAATTTCAGGAGGGAAGGACGCCTCTACACCAAGCCGTTTTGAGCTCCCATGCAGATGTTGTTGGCCTGCTGCTGGAAAACGATGCTGATGTCAATGCACAGGATCAAGTAAGTGATTGGTGATTATCCTAAGGTTTTCTACTTCATAACACAAAAGTGCAATCGTCCTAAACCCAAGCACCCTGCGGGCTAAAAAGAACACGTCAAAGTCAGAAATGCTACATCAAACTTGTTTTGGGTTTGAGGAGAAATATGTTAGCGCCGATCCTTCTGTGTGATGTTCTTAGACAGTTGGATTGAAATGCACCTCGCTTTGCAGGCAAAAGAGAAATGTGCACATACATGAAAGTTATAAAGGGAAAAAACTCATACCAGTGAATGTTTATCCGTGCAACTACACATAAGTTTGCATTTAGCTGCAAGTCACGTAACCAACTGAAGTCTCTTTATAAAAGAACTGCTTTCAGCCTGCTATGGGTCCTCAAAAATATATACTTCAGCTCCAAACTGATTAGTTTATGCACAAGGCATTTTCCTGTGATAAAGTATATAACGGTTGCTTTCAGGTTAAATAGCTCTTTGCGTAACCGTATTCATTTAGTCATATGTTCACTTTGTATTTAGTATTCCAGTATCACATTAACAGTACGAGATAAACACTTGGCAGGAAGGCGTAATATTTGTGGCATATTGATGTTGTATTCCACAGGACGGATGGAGGCCGTTGCACATGGCAGCTCAGGATGGAAATCTCGATGTTATTCGACGGCTGGTGGAGAGAGGCGCAATTGTCCATTCACAAGGAAAGGTAGATGAAGAATTGCAAATTTGCATGAACCACCAAAAATCCTTCCAGTAGAAATTCTCTGATTGGAGTTATGAAAAAAGATGCTTCCTTAAAGAAAAGGCATTTTGTATATTAAATCCCTTGGAGCGATAAGAAAGGCGAAAAGCTTGCTGACGTTTTTCGTACAACTACCTTGATCTTTAGTTGAGATTAATGGTACTGGTGAAAAACTTCAAGCTGTTAAGCACTGAAACTTACAGAAGAACTCCGATTCAGTCATTTGTCTCCTTTATGCAAACTTTTAAAACCTAGTTTACATTGTATATTGAAATGCTTGTGTTAAAATCGTAACCGCTCGTATGTCATAGTTTCGGTACAATGTGTTTAATGAATAGAAACCAACAGTCTTGCTGTCCTTAATTGTGTACATCGATGCCCACTGATATATTTAACACGCTGTGTATTTATGATCGCAATTCCAAGACTGCTTCTTCCATTGCATGTTGGTAATAAAACAAGGATGGGTTGACAATGTGTTTGGTTCATATGGGTCAATTTGTTCCATGTGATATCTGCAAAGTTTTCTCTCGTTTATTTCTTCACATTTATAGCTTTTTTACAATCTCTATTGTAAGGTGGGATGTAACGTAAATGGTAGAGTCGTCCATCCCATGCACCTGACAAAAGGCGTGGTATATCTGACACATTGGTGTCGTATTTTACAGGACGGGTGGAGCGCTCTGCACATGGTAGCTCAAAAGGGAAATGTCGATGTTGTTCGTCTGTTGGTGGAAAAGGGCGCTGATGTGGATTGCCAGACAAAGGTATTGGAAATACACTTATACTTTTACCATTTCTATTTACATTTTTTCCAGACCAGGCTCTTCTGTCAACTGTAACCTTTGACACGTGACTCCTAAACTTGTAAAAATGTGCCAGACAACATGGAGTGATGCATTGTCATGTTTTTATTTTATTAATAGTTGTCTGCTCTTGCTCATACAGAAGAATTTCCATGCATGTAGGGTACGAGACTGCATACTCCTTTAGAACTATAAAGGGAGGGTAGTATAAGGGGGGGTCATGCTTCCTGGCGATATCTGACTTTCTTGTTTCTGTAATTTCAGGAGGGAAGGACGCCTCTACACCAAGCTGTTTTGAGCTCCCATGCAGATGTTGTTCGGCTGCTGCTGGAAAACGATGCTGATGTCAATGCACAGGATCAAGTAAGTGATTGATGATTATCCTAGGATTTCCCATTTCATGACACAAAGGTACAATCGTCCTAAAGCCAGGCAACCTGCAGGCTGAAAACAAGACGTCAAGGTCATAAATGATACATCAACCCTTGGTTTGGGTTTTAAGAGAAAAGAGGCGGCGCAGATCCTTCTACGTGATGTTCTTAGACTGCTGGATTGAAATGCACCTCGCTTTGCAGGCAAAAGAGAAAAGTATGTGTAGATACATTAAAGTTATAAAAGGAAAAAAAATCCATAACTGGCACAGTTTATCCGTTTAACTACAGATGAGTTTGCATTTAGCTGAAGTCACATAATCAGCTGATGTCTATTTACAAAAGAACTGCGTTCAGGTTTCTAGGCGTCCTCGGAAATACATACTTCAGCTCCAAATTGGTTAGTTGATGTACTTGTACCAAACATTCTGTGGTTTACCGCTTTGTTTTATTTCAAATCGATAACTTAGGCTTCCATATTCACTTTTGTCTATATTGCACCCCTCATTTCCCTGTGCTAAACTATATAACGGTGGCTTTCAGGTTAAAGGACTATTCGTATATCGGTATTCATTTAGTCATATGTTTACTTTGCATTTGGTATCTCAGTATCAGATTAACTGTACATGACAAACACTTGGCAGGAAGACGTGATATTTGTAACACATTGGTGTTGTATTCCACAGGACGCAGAGAGGCCTATGCACATGGCAGCTCAGGAAGGAAATGTCGATGTTGTTCGACTGTTGATCGAGAGACGCGCAAATGTCCACCCACAAGGAAAGGTAGATGTAGAATTGCAAGTTTGCCATATGCATTTACATATACTGGAATTGTAACCGCTCGGATATAAAGGTTTCCGTACATTGTTTTTATTGAAATGAGTTCATCAATCTTAGTGTCTTTAATTGTGTACAGTGATGCCCTCTAAGATATATAATACTTGAAAAATTGTTGTGTGTTTACTGTCGAAATTCCAAATATATTTACGCCAATGCATGGGTAATGAAACCAGAATGGGTTGACACCGTGTCCGGTTCATATCGCTCAATCCGGTCCATGTAATGTCAGCAAAGCTTTCCCTTGTTTATTTCTTCACATTTATACCTAGTTTACCAACTTTGTTGTAAAGTGGGATGTAACGTTATACATGTAGCTGAAACAGGCTGTATAGAAAACCATGGATGTCCAACTCTTCTTGGTTTCTTCCCTGGTCCTACTTTGCGAGGTCTACCCGTGAGCAACGGTTCGCCATAGGTTGCTGGGTTCTCCAGGGCTCCTCGCACTCTTATATGACTAAAATATATTTAAGTACGCCACAAGTCACCAATTAAATAAATCAACATACACGAAAGGACGAGCTTATATCTTTTAATCCAGTTCTTGCACTGCCTTCTAAAAAAAAGAGATAAATAGTGAGTGTTGATTTAAAATGACACACAGTATTGTTCTCTACGGTGATATCTTAGATGATTTCTTTGTCTGCTTTCCTGTCATTCTAATGAGCAGAGCAACCACTGTAGCCTTTATTGCAGTAATTAAAGGTCATACGCTGTGATGAACCTGTATTATTCAGATAAAATTATTTCATCTTTGATTTATTGTTTGTTTTCAACACTCATAGAGCGAAGCCACAACTTTACACCTCGCGGCTTTGGGAGGTCATGTTGATATTGTTCGTCTGCTAGAGGAGAAGGGTGCCAGTGTGAAATCCCAGATAAAAGTAAGGGATTTATGCTGGAATTTAAACTTTTTCTTATGTCCCAAAGGATAGCAATCGTACTCAGTCCCGTCTCCCTCCAGGCAAAAAAAGAAGAAGACGTCGAAATAACAATTGAGAATGTCCAAGTTTGAAATACGGTTTTAGCAGAAACAAGAATGTTGCGAAGCTTCCTCTCGGCAGTTATTTTTCTCTTTTCTTTAAAAGACGGCTGAAGTAAAAATCTGTGCCCATATTCTGGAAATGTAGGAAGCCACGCATACCTACAACAGGCTTATAAAGGAAAGATTTGAAATCTTTAGATGCCAAGAGTTTGCATGTATGTCTGCAAGCTCAATAATGACAAGGGATTTCGTGTTCACCTATAGCACATACAGAAGAATTTCCATACTTGTCGGGTTCGAGATATGCATAGTGTTTTGGATTTGACATATACACAGGGAAGCGTTGTCGAACAATGGAAGTGGTAGAATCACAAAGGGAGGGTCGTAAAAGGGTGTCGGCATACATCCTGGAAGTCTGTGACTGGTTTGTTGTTTCTGTAATTTCAGGAGGGAAGGACGCCTCTACCCCAAGCCGTTTTGAGCTCCCATGCAGATGTTGTTCGGCTGCTGCTGGAAAACGATGCAGATGTCAATGCACAGGATCAAGTAAGTGGTTGATGATTATTCCTAAGGTTTTCCAATTCATGACACGAAAGTGCAATCGTCCTAAAGACAGGCAACCTGGAGGCTATAAACAATAAGTCAAAGCCAGAAATGCTGCATCAAACTTTGGTTTGTGTTTTAAGAGAAAAGAGGCGGCGCGGATGATTCTACGTCATGTTCTTGGACTGTTGGCTTAAATGCAACTCGCTTTGCAGGCAAAAGATAAAAGCATGTGTGCGTAGATCAAAGTTATAATGGGAAAATATCCACAACACGGAAATGTTATTCGTGTAGCGACAGATAAGTTTGCATTTAGCTGCCCGTCACATAATCAGTTGATGTCTAGTTACAAAAACACTGCGCTCAGCTTTCTAGGCGTCCCCCGAAATACATATTTCAGCTCCAGACTAATTAGTTTATCCACATATACCAAACATTCTGTGGTTTTGCGCTCTGTTTTGTTTCAATTCGATAACTTAGGTATTCAGATTCACATTTCTGCACATTGCAGTATTCATTTTTCTGTGGTAAACTATATAATGGTAGCTTTCAAGTTAATGGACTATTCGTGTGTCCGAATTCTTTTAATCACATGTCCATTTTGAATTTCATACCTCGGAGTCCTCCATCCCATACACCTGGTAAAAAACGTGGGATATATAACATACTGGTGTCGTATTTTACAGGACTGCTTGACGCCTCTGCATATAGCAGCTGAAAACGGAGATGTCGATGTTGTTCGTCTGTTAGTGGAGAAGGGCGCTAATGCCGATTCCCAGACAAGGGTATAGGAAATACACTTCTATTTACATTTTTTCCAGTAAAGGCTCTTCTGTCAACTGTAACCTTTGACCTTTGACTGTTAAACTTATAAAAATGTGTTAGATAACATGAAATTCTGTAGTGGCAGATTATTTTTTCATGTTTTTAATTTTTGATAGTTGTCCGCTCTTGCTCATACAGAATAATTCCCAGATGTGTCTGGTACTCTTTTAGATTTCACATTTTACACAGGAATGCATCGTCCAACAATGGAATTGGTAGAATCACAAAGGGAGGGTCGTAAAAGGGTGGGGGCATGCATCCTGGCGATATCTGACTGGTTTCTTGTTTCTGTAATTTCAGGAGGGAAGGACGCCTCTACACCAAGCCGTTTTGAGCTCCCATGTTGAGGTTGTCCGGCTGTTGCTGGAAAACGATGCTGATGTCAATGCACAGGATCAAGTAAGTGATTGGTGATTATCCTAAGGTTTTCTACTTCATGACACAAAAGTGCAATCGTCCTAAACCCAAGCACCCTGCGGGCTAAAAAGAACACGTCAAAGTCAGAAATGCTACATCAAACTTGTTTTGGGTTTGAGGAGAAATATGTTAGCGCCGATCCTTCTGTGTGATGTTCTTAGACTGCTGGATTGAAATGCACCTCGCTTTGCAGGCAAAAGAGAAAAGTATGTGCACATACATTAAAGTTATAAAGGAAAAAAATTCACCCGCTCTTGCGCATACAGAATAATTTAAATATACATGTCGGGTACTAGATTGCATAGTTTTTTACATTTGATATTTTGTACAGGAAAGCGTCGTCTTGCAAGGAAAGTGGTAGAATCACAAGGGGAGGGTCGCAAAACGGCGGGGGCATACATTCTGGAAGTCTCTGATTGGATACTTGTTTCTGTAATTTCAGGAGGGAAGTGTGCCTCTGCACCAAGCCGTTTTGAACTCCCATGTTGAGGTTGTCCGGCTGTTGCTGGAAAACGATGCTGATGTCAATGCACAGGATCAAGTAAGTGATTGATGATTATCCTTAAGTTTTCCATTTCATCACACAAATGTGCAATCGTCCTAAACCCAGGCAATCTGCAGACTAAAAAGAGCACTTCAAAGTCAGAAATGCTACATCAAACCTTGGTATGGGTTTTAGGAGGGAAAAGGCGGCGCACATCCCTCTGCGTGATGTTCTTGGACTGTTGGCTTAAATGCACCTCGCTTTGCAGGCAAAAGAGAAAAACATGTGCACATACATCAAAGTTATAAAGGGAAAAAATTCATAACAGTGAAAGTTTATTTGTGTAAGTACTCTTGAGTTTCCATTTAGCTGCAAGGCATATAATCAGTTGATGTCTATTTACAAAAGAAGTCTTTTCAGCCTTCTAGGCGTCCTCCAAAATACATACTTCAGCTCCAGACTGATTAGTATATGCACAAGTCATTTTCCTGTGGTGAACTATATAGTGATAGCTTTCGGGTTGAAGGACTATTTGTACATCCGTATGCATTTAGTCATATGTTCACTTTGTATTTGGTATCCCAGTATCAGATTAACCGTTCATGACAAACACTTGGCAGGAAGACGTGCTATTGTGATATATTGATGTTGTATTCCACAGGACGGATGGAGGTCTTTGCACATGGCAGCTCAGAAAGGAAATTTCGATGTTGTTCGACTGCTGGTGGAGAAAAGCGCATTTGTCCATTCACAAGGAAAGGTAGATGTGGAACTGCAAATTTGCTATCTGCATTTACATATACTGGAAGCATTAAAAATCCTTCCATTGAAAACTCACTCTTTGGAGTTTTAGAAAAAAGAGGCATAATTAAAAATGAGTAATGACACAAGGATGGGTTTACAATGTATTTGATTCATATCCATGAATCTGTTCTATGTTGTGTCAGCAAAACTTTCCCTTGTTCATTTTCTCACATTTATACCTAGTTTGCCATCTTTGTTAGTTTTATTAAATGTCTAAATTTCTCTGTCCCACTTTTGCAGAGATGCGTGGAAAAGATATTGATTTGTGGGTTACATATCGGTCGGTGGCTACCTGAACATATGGTCACCTTTTCGCTCGTATGTCAGTGAAAGGTAGACTTCTCGACCCCGTGCACCTGGTAACAGGCATCGTATATCTGACATATTGGTGTCCAATTTTACAGGACGGATTGACCCCTCTGCACATAGCAGCTCAAAAGGGAAATGTCGATATTGTTCGTCTGTTAGTGGAGAACCGCGCTACTGTAGATTCCCAGACACAGGTATGGAAAAAACACTTACACTTTCGCTCTCTCTACAAATTTTCCAGACAGTGGTTTCCTGTCAACTGTAATCTTTGGCAAGTGACTCTTAAACTTATAAAAGCGTCCTTGATAACATGAGGTGATGCATTGTCAGATTATTTTTTCCTATTTTGATTTTTCAAATAGTTGTCTACTGGGGTATAATACATGTCGGGTATATATGGAATAATCTTTTAGAATTCCCATCTCGCATCGGAAGCCGTCGTTGAGTAATGATCTGTAATTTCAGGACGGCAGGACGCCTCTCTACCAAGCCATTTTGACCGGCCATACAGATGTTGTTTCACTGCTCCTGGAACACGACGCAGATGTCAATGCGCAGGATCAAGTATGCGATTGATGATTATCTCTAAGGCTTTCATTTCATGATACAAAAGTGCAATCGTCCTAAACCCAGGCAACCTGCAGGCTGAACGCAGCACGTCAAAGTTAGAAATGCTACATCAAACTTGTTTTGGGTTTGAGGAGAAATATGTTAGCTTCGATCCTTCTTTGTGATGTTCTTAGACTGTTGGCGTGAGTGAAACTCGCTTTGAAGACAAAAGAGAAAGGCATGTGGACATAAATCAAAGTTATAAAAAGGTTGTATAAAAGGCACATTTTTTGTGCGTGTGTAATTACTATTAAGTTTGTATTCAGCAGCAAGTCACATAATGTGTTTATTTCTACTTGCAGAAGAAGTGCGTTCGTATTTCCATTCGTCCTCAAAAACACATACTTCAGCTCCAAAATGACTACTTTATGGACATGTACCAAACACTCTGTGCTTTTGTGTTCTGTTTTATTTTAAGTGGATAACTTAGGCATTCACATTCACATTTGTCTATATTGTAGTATTCATTTCCCTTTGGTAAATTATATTACGGTAGCCTTCAAGTTAATAGACTATTTTGCATCCGTATTCATTTAGTCATATGCTCCATTTGAATTTGGTATCTCAGTATCACACTAAACTTACAAGCCATACGCTTGGTAACAAGACGTGGTATTTGTGACATATCGGTGTTGTATTCCACAGGACGGATGGAGACCTTTGCACATGGCAACTAATAAAGGAAATCTCGATGTTGTTCGACTGTTGGTGGAGAGGGGCGCAATTGTCCATTCACAAGGAAAGGTAAATGCAGAATGACATATTTGCCATATGCATTTACATATACTGAAGGCAACAAAATTCCTTCCAACGGAAACTCACTGATTGGAAATATAAAAAGATGCAGAATTAAAGATAAGGCATTTAAGAGATTTCTTCACTTAGATCGCAACGGAGGCAAAAACCATGCTCACGTGTTTCATACCACTGTGTTAATCTTCAGGCGAGATTAACGCTACAGGTACAAAATTTAAAGCTGTTAAGTGCAGAAACCAAAAGAAGATCCCCGATTCAATAAGTTTTCTCCATTATGCAAACTTTTAAAACCTAATTTACATTGTATATAAAATGTCTATGTTAAAATCGTAACCGTTCGTATGCCATAGTTTCGGTACAATGTTTTTAATGAATAGAAACCAACAGTCATGCTGGATGTGTTGCCAATGTGTTAGGTTCGTATCGGTCAATCTGCTCCATGTAATGTCAACAAAGCTTTTCCTCGGTACAATGTTTTTAATGAATAGAAACCAACAGTCATGCTGTCCTTAATTGTGTACATCGATGCCCTCTAATATATTTAATACTTGAGAAATTGCTGTGTATTTATTGTCGTCATTCCAAAACTTTTTCGGCCAGTGCATGTTGGTAACAAAACGAGGATGTGTTGCCAATGTGTTTGGTTCGTATCGGTCAATCTTTACCTTGTTTATTTCTTCACATTTATACCTAGTTTCCAATCTCTGTTTTAACGTGGAATGTAACGTCGAGGGTGGAGTTGTCCATCCCATGCACCTGGTAAAAGACGTGGGATATCTGACATATTGGTGTCCTATTTTACAGGAGGTGACACCTCTGCACATGGCAGCTGAAGACGGAAATGTCGATGTTGTTCGTCTGTTAGTGGAGAAGGGGGCTAATATCGATTCCCAGACACAGGTATGGGAAATACACTTACACTTTTACTACCTCTAATCACATATTTTCCAGACAAGCCTCTCCTGTCAACTGTAAGCTTTGACAAGTGACTCTTAAAGATATAAAAGTGTGCTTGATAACATGAAGTGATGCATTGTCAGATTATGTTTTCGATTGTGATTTTTTAAAGTTCCCTGCTCTTGCACATACAGAAGATTGTCCATATGTATGAGGTATGATATGGGAAAATCTTTTAAAATTCCCATCTCGAATAGACAACCCTCGCCGTGCAATGAAAGTGGTAAAGTTAAAGAAGGGAGGGTTGTCAAAGGGTGGGGGCATAGATCAAGGCTGTCTCTGACTGCTTTCTTGTTTCTGTAATTTTAGGAGGGAAGGACGCCTCTACACCAAGCCGTTTTCGGCTGCCATGCAGATGTTGTTGGCCTGCTGCTGGAAAACGATGCTGATGTCAATGCTCAGGATGAAGTAAGTGATTGATGATTATCCTGAGGTTTTCTACTTCATAACACAAAAGTGCAATTGTCCTGAAGCCAGACAACCTGCAGGCTAAAAAGAAAACGTCAAAGTCAGAAATGCTACATCAACCCTTGCTTTGGATTTTAAGAGAAATATGTTAGCGCGAATCATGTTACGTGATGTTCTTAGACTGTTGGCCTAAATGCAACTTGCTTTGCAGGCAAAAGAGAAAATCCTGTGTACATACATCAAAGTTATAAAAGGAAAACGTTCTATAAAATGTACAGTTTTTTGGTGTAACTACATTTGAGTTTGCATTTAGCTACAAGTCACATAATGTCATTATGCCTACTTGCAGAAGAAGTCCGTTCGCATTTCTAGACGATCTCTGAAATACATATTTCAGCTGAAAACTGATTTGTTTATGGACATGTACCAAACACTCTGTGGGTTTGCGCTCTGTTTTATTTCAAATGGATAACTTAGGCATTCATATTCACATTTGTCTATATTGTACTATTCATTTCCCTTTGGTAAACTATATTACGGTAGCCTTCAAGTTAATAGACTATTTTGCATCCGTATTCATTTAGCCATATGCTCCATTTGGATTTGGTATCTCAGTATCACACTAACCGTACAAGCCATGCGCCTGGCAACAAGACGTGCTATTTGTGACAAATTGGTGTTGCATTCCACAGGACGGATGGAGACCTTTGAACGTGGCAGCTATAAAAGGAAATCTCGATGTCGTTCGACTGTTGGTGGAGAGAGGCGCAATTGTCAACTCACAAGGAAAGGTAGATGTAGAATTACAAATTTTCCATATGCATTTACATATATTGAAAGCAACAAAATTCCTTCCAACGGAAACTCACTGATTGGAGATATAAAAACATGCTGAATTAAAGATAAGACATTTGATAGATTTCATCACTTAGACCGCAAAGAAAGGCAAAAACCATGCTAACGTATTTCATACCACTGCGTTAATCTTCTTTAATACTTGAAAAATTGCTGTGTATTTATTGTCGTCATTCCAAAACTTTTTCGGCCAGTGCATGTTGGTAAAGAAACAAGGATGGGTTGACAATGTGTTTGGTTCGGATCGGTCAATCTGTTCCATGTAATATCAGCAAAGCTTTACCTTGTTTATTTCTTCACATTTATACCTAGTTTCCAATCTCTGTTTTAACGTGGGATGTAACGTCGAGGGTGGAGTTGTCCATCCCATGCACCTGGTAAAAGACGTAGGATATCTGACATATTGGTGTCCTATTTTACAGGAAGTGGCACCTCTGCACATGGCAGCTGAAAACGGAAATGTCGATGTTGTTCGTCTGTTAGTGGAGAAGGGGGCTAATATCGATTCCCAGACACAGGTGTGGAAAAAAACACTTACACTTTCCCTTTCTCTATGTACAAATTTTTCCAGACAGTTGGCCCGTGTTAACTGTAACCTTTGGCAAGTGACTCCTAAACTTGTAAAAGCGTCCTTGATAACATGAGGTAATGCATTGTCAGATTTTTTTTTCCTATTTTGATTTTTGTGTGCTCTTCCGCATATTGAAGAATTTCCATATACATGTCGGGTATAATATGGAATAATCTTTTAGAAATCCCACCTCGCATCGGAAGCCGTCGTCGATCAATGGTCATGTAATTTCAGGAGAGAAGGACGCCTCTACACCAAGCCGTTTTGAAATTCCCTGCAGATGTTGTTCGGCTGCTGCTGGAAAAGGATGCTAATGTCAATGCACAGGATCAAGTATGTGATTGAAGAAAATCCCTAAGGCTTTCTATTTCATGACACAAAAGTGGAATCGTCCTAAAGGCAGGAAACCTGCTGGCTAAAAATTCACGTCAAAGCCAGAAATCCTACGTCAACCCTTCGCTTTGGATTTTAAGAGAAAAGAGGCGTCGCCAATCCTTCTTCGTGATGTTCTTAGACTGTTGGATGGAAATGCAACTCACTTTGCAGGCAAAAGAGAAAAACATGTGCACATACATCAAAGTTGTAAAGGGAAAAATTTCATAACAGGGAAAGTTTATCCGTGTAACTACGCTTGAGTTTCCATTTGGCTGCAAGTCATATAATTAGTTGATGTATATATACAAAAGAACTGTTTTCAGCCTTCTAGACGTCACCCAAAATACATACGTCAGCTCCAAACTGATTAGTTTATGCACAAGTCATTTTGCTGTGATAAACTATATAACGGTCAATTTTCACTCGTATCTCATTCACAGATGGAGCCCTCTACGCCATGCATCTGGTAAAAGACGTGCCATATCTGACATATTGGTGTCGTATTTTACAGGACGAGTTGACCCCTCTGCACATGGCAGCTCTAAACGCAGATGTCGATGTTGTTGGTCTGTTAGTGGAAAAGGGCGCTATCGTTGATTCCAAAGCAAAGGTATGGTAAATACACTTACACTTTGGCCATTTCTCTTTACATATTTCCCGGAAGAAACCTTTCTGCCAACTGTAACCTTTGACATGTGACTCTTAAACTTATAAAAATGTGCTAGATAACACGGAATTATGCAGTGTCAGATTTTTTTTCATGTTTTCATTTTTTAATAGTTGTCCGCTCTTGCACATACAGAAGAATTTCCATCCATGTCAGGTATGAGAGACCATAGTCCTTTTGATTTAGCATTGTGCACTGGAAAGCATCGTCGAGCAATGAAAGTGGTAGAATCACATACAGAGGGTGGTAAAAGAGTGGGAGCATAGACCATGGCAGTCTCTGACTGCTTTCTTGTTTCCGTAAATTCAGGAGGGAAGGACGCGTCAGTGCCAAGCCGTTTTGAGTTCCTATGCAGATGTTGTTCGGCTGCTGCTGGAAAACGATGCTAATGTGAGCTGATTGATTGTTGATTATCCTAAGGTTTTCCATTTCATGACACAAAAGTGCGATCCTCCTAAACCCAGACAGCCTGTTGACCAAAAAGAACGTCAAAGTCAGAACTGCTACATCAAACTTGGTTTGGGTTTTAGGAGAAATATGTTGGCGCCGATCCTCCTATGTGATGTTCTTAGACTGTTGGCTTGAATGAATCTCGCTTTGCAGGCAAAAGAGAAAAGCATGGGTACATAGATCAAAGTTATAAAAGGAAAACGTTGTATAAAAGGCAGTAACTACACTTGAATTTGCATTCAGCTGCAAGTCACATAATGTGTTTATTTCTACTTGCAGAAGAAGTGCGTTCGTATTTCTAGGCGTCCTCAAAAACACATACTTGATCTCCAAAATGATTACTTTATGCACATGTACCAAACACTCTGTGTTTTTGCGCTCTGTTTTATTTCAAATGGATAACTTAGGCATTCATATTCATATTTGTCTATATTGTAGTATTCATTTCCCTTTGGTAAACTATATTACGGTAGCCTTCAAGTTAATAGACTATTTTGCATCCGTATTCATTTAGTCATATGCTCCATTTGGATTTGGTATCTCAGTATCACACTAACCGTACAAGCCATACAGTTGGCAACAAGACGTGCTATTTGTGACAAATCGGTGTTGTATTCCAAAGGGTGGATGGAGGCCTTTGCACATGGCAGCTCATGGAGGAAATCTCGAAGTTGTTCGACTGTTGGTGGAAAAAGGCGCTATTGTCAACTCACAAGGAAAGGTAGATGTAGAATTACAAATGTGCCATCTGCATTTATATATATTGAAAGCAACAAAATTCCTTCCAACGGAAACTCACTGATTGCAGATTTAAAAACATGCTGAATTAGAGATAAAGCATTTAAGAGATTTCATCACTTAGACCGCAAAGGAAGGCAAAAACCATGTTGACGTGTTTCATACCACTGCGTTAATCTTTAGGTGAGATTAACGTTACGAGTACAAAACTTAAAACTGTTAAGTGCAGAAACCAAAAGAAGATCCCCGATTCAATAAGTTTTCTCCATTATGCAAACTTTTAAAATCTAATTTACATTGTATATAAAAATGTCAATTTTAAAATCGTAACCGCTCGTATGCCATATTTTCGGTACAACACTTTTAATGAATAGAAACCAACAGTTATGCTGTCCTTAATTGTGTACATCGATGCCCTCTAATATATTTAATACTTGAAAAATTGCTGTTTATTTATTGTCGTCATTCCAAAACTTTTTCGGCCAATCCAAGGATGTGTTGCCAATGTGTTTGGTTCGTATCGGTCAATCTGTTGCATGTAATGTCAACAAAGCTTTTCCTTGTTTATTTCTTCACATTTATACCTAGTTTCCAATCTCTGTTTTAACGCGGGATGTAACGTCGAGGGTGGATTTGTCCATCCCATGCACCTGGTAAAAGACGTAGGATATCTGACATATTGGTGTCCTATTTTACAGGAATTGGCACCTCTGCACATGGCAGCTCAAAACGGTAATGTCGATGTTGTTCGTGTGTTAGTGGAGAAGGGGGCTAATATCGATTCCCAGACACAGGTATGGGAAATACACTTACACTTTCGCTATCTCTATTCACATATTTTCCAGACAAGCCTCTCCTGTCAACTGTAAGCTTTGACAAGTGACTCTTAAAGATATAAAAGTGTGCTTGATAACATGAAGTGATGCATTGTCAGATTATGTTTTCGATTGTGATTTTTTAAATAGTTGTCTTCTCTTGCACATACAGAAGAATGCCCATATATATCAGGTATGATATGGGAAAATCATTTAGAATTCCCATCTTGAATAGAAAATCCTCGACGAGAGATGAGAATGGTAAAGTTAGACAAGGGAGGGTTGTCAAAGGGTGGGGGCATAGATCATGGCTGTCTCTGACTGCTTTCTTGTTTCTGTAATTTTAGGAGGGAAGGACGCCTCTACACCAAGCCGTTTTGAGCTGCCATGCAGATGTTATTGGCCTGCTGCTGGAAAACGATGCTGATGTCAATGCACAGGATCAAGTGAGTGATTGATGATTATGCTTAAGGTTTTCCATTTCATGACACAAAAGTGCAATCGTCCTAAATCCAGACAACCTGCAGGCTGAACGGAGCACGTCAAAGTCAGAAATGCTACATCAACCCTTGCTTTGGTTTTTAAGAGAAAAAAAGGCTGCGTAGATCCCTCTACGTGATGTTCTTGGACTGTTGGCCTAAATGCAACTCGCATTGCAGGCAAAAGAGAAAATCCTGTGTACATACATCAAAGTTATAAAAGGAAAACGTTCTATAAAAGGCACAGTTTTTTGGTGTAACTACAATTGAGTTTGCATTTAGCTACAAGTCACATAATGTGAATATGCCTTCTTACAGAAGAAGTGCGTTCGTATTTCTAGGCGTTCTCTGAAATACATGTTTCAGCTCCACACTAATTAATTTATGCACCTGCACCAAACACTCTGTGGGTTTGCGCTCTGTTTTAATTCAAATGGATAACTTAGGCATTCATATTCACATTTGTCTATATTGTACTATTCATTTCCCTTTGGTAAACTATATTACGGTAGCCTTCAAGTTAATGTATTATTTTGCATACGTATTCATTTAGCTATATGCTCCATTTGAATTTGGTATCTCAGTATTACACTAACCGTATAAGCCATACGCTTGGCAACAAGACGTGCTATTTGTGACATACTGGTGTTGCATTCCACAGGGTGGATGGAGGCCTTTGGACATGGCAATTAAGAAAGGAAATCTCGATGCTGTTCGACTGTTGGTGGAAAAAGGCGCAATTGTCAACTCACAAGGAAAGGTAGATGTAGAATTACAAATGTGCCATCTGCATTTACATATACTGAAAGCAACAAAAATCCTTCCAACGGAAACTCACTGATTGCAGATTTAAAAACATGCTGAATTAGAGATAAGGCATTTAATAGATTTCATCACTTAGACCGCAAAGGAAGGCAAAAACCATGTTGACGTGTTTCATACCACTGCGTTAATCTTTAGGTGAGATTAACGTTACAAGTACAAAACTTAAAACTGTTAAGTGCAGAAACCAAAAGAAGATCCCGATTCAATAAGTTTTCTCTATTATGCAAACTTTTAAAATCTAATTTACATTGTATATAAAAATGTCTATTTTAAAATCGTAACCGCTCGTATGCCATATTTTCGGTACAATGTTTTTAATGAATAGAGACCAACAGTTATGCTGTCCTTAATTGTGTACATCGATACCCTCTAATAGATTTAATACTTGAAAAATTGCTGTGAATTTATTGTCGTCATTCCAAAACTTTTTCGGCCAGTGCAAGGATGTGTTGCCAATGTGTTTGGTTCGTATCGGTCAATATGTTGCATGTAATGTCAACAAAGCTTTACCTTGTTTATTTCTTCACATTTATACCTAGTTTCCAATCTCTGTTCTAACGTGGGATGTAACGTCGAAGTTATAGTTGTCCATCCCATGCACCTGGTAAAATGCGTGGTATATCTGACGTATTGGTGTCGTATATTACAGAACGGGTTGACAGCTCTGCACATGGCAGCTCAAAACGGTAATGTCAATGTTGTTCGTCTGTTAGTGGAGAAGGGGGCTAATATCGATTCCCAGGCACAGGTATGGGAAATACACTTACACTTTCGCTATCTCTATTCACATATTTTCCAGACAAGCCTCTCCTGTCAACTATAACCCTTGACAAGTGATACTCTTAAGAGAAATAGACGGCACATGTTTTTCCACTTGATCTTCTTGGACTGTTGACTCGAGTGCAACTCGCATTGCAGGCAAAGGAGAAAGGCTTGTGTACATACATTAAAGTGATACAGGCAAAACATTCCATAAACGACACAGTTTAACTCTGTAACTACAGATGAGTTTGCATTTAGCTGCAAGTCACGTAATGACCTGATCTCTTCTTACAAAAGAAGTACATTGAGCCATCTAGGCCTTCTCCGAAAAGCATACCTCAGCTCCAAAGTTTATGGAGTTTATGCATTTGTACCAAACATTCTGTGGTTTTCCACTTTGTTTTATTTGAAATCTATAACTTACGTATTCATATGTTCTTATATTGTTGGCTTGAATGCAACTCGCTTTGCAGGCAAAAGAGAAGGGCATGTGTACATACATCAAAGTTATAGAAGAAAAAAGGGAAGAAAAATCCATAACAGGCACAGTTTATTTGTGTAACGACAGATTAGTGTGCATTGAGCTACTAGTTACATAATGAGTTCATGTCTACTTACAGAAGAAGTGCGTTCAGGTTTCTATGCGTCCTCTGAAATGCATGTTTTCAGCTCCAAACTGATTAGTTTATGTACCAAACACTCTGTGGTTTTGCGCTCTGTTTTATTTCAAATGGATAACTTAGGCATTCATATTTACATTGGTATATATTGTACTATTCATTTGGCTGTGGTAAACTATATAGCGGTAACTTACTTAACTAACTTAACGGTTAATGGACTATTCGTGCATCCGTATTCATTTAGCCATATGTTCATTTTGCATTTGAATCTAAGAATCAGACTAACCGTACATGTCACACACTTGGCAACAATACGTGGTCTTTGTGACATATTGCTCTTATATTCCACAGGAGGGGTGGAGGCCTTTGCACATGGCAGCTCATAAAGGAAATCTCGATGTTGTTCGACTCTTGGTGGAGAGAGGAGCAATCATTCATTCACAAGGAAAGGTAGGTGTAGAATTTCAAATTTGCCATCTGCATTTATATATGCTGGAAGCACCAAAATTCCTTCCTCCGGAAACTCACTGATTGGAGTTATAATAAAGAGGCTGAATCAAAGGTACGGCATTTAATAGCTTTAATTCCTTGGAGCGCTAAGAAAGGCGGAAAGCATGCTGACGTGTTTCGTACAACTACGTTCATCTTTAGTTTAGATTAACGGTACCGGTAAAATACTTAAAGCTGTTAAGCGCAGAAACCAAAAGAAGATCCCCGATTCAATAATTTCTCTCCATTATTCAAACTTTTAAAACTTAATATACATTGTATATAAAAATGTTTATGTTAAAATCGTAACCGCCCATACGTCATAGTTTAGGTACAATATTTTAATAAATAGAAATCCACAACCATGTTGTCTTTAATTGTGTAGAATGATCTAATATATTTAATGCTTGAAAAATTGCTTTCTAATTTTTGTAGTCATTCCAAAACTGTTTCTGCCAATGCATGTTGGTAAAGAAACAAGGATGGGTTGACGATGTATTTGATTCATATCGGTCAATCCGTTCTATGTTTTGTCAACAAAGCTTTCCCTTGTTTATTTCTTCACATTTATACGTAGTTTGCTATCTTTTTTGTAAAGTGGGATGTAACGTTATACATGTAACTGAAACAGGATGTATAGAAAATCATGGATGTCCAACTCTTCTTGGTTTCTTCCCTGGTCCTACTTTGCGAGGTCTACCGGTAACCAACGGTTCGCCATAGGTTGCTGGGCTCTCCAGGGCTCCTCTCACTATTAGATGAGTAAAATATATTTCAGTACAGCACAAATCACTAATTAAATAAATCAACATACACCGAAAGTCTACCTTCTATCTTCTAGTCCAATTCTAGCACTGAATAACGTATGAATGTAAGTGTTGACTTAAAATGACACACAGTATTGTTCTCTACGGTGATCTTTTGGATGATTTCTATGTCTGCTTTGTTGTCATCCTAATGAGCCGAGCAACGACTGTACTCTTTATTGTAGTAATTAAAGGTCATACGTTGTGTTGAACCTGTTGTATTCAGATAAAATGATTTAATCTTTGGTTTAATATTTCCTTTCAACACTCATAGAGAGAAGCCACGCCTTTACACCTCGCATCATTGGGCGGTCATGTTGATATTGTTCGTCTACTAGAGGAGAAGGGTGCCAGTGTCAAATCCCAGATGAAAGTAAGCGATTTTTGCTGGAATGTAATCTTTTTCTTATATCCCAACGGATAGCAACCATACTCCCTCGAAACCAGAAAAAAAGAACACGTCGAAATTACAATTGAAAATGTTCGAGTTGGACATACGGTGTTAGCAGAAACAAGAATGTTGCGAAACTTCCTCTCTACAGTTTTTTTCACTTTTCTTGAATGACGGCTTGAGTAAAAGTCTGTACCTATAATGCTGGAAATGCAGGAAGCCACGTATACATACATCAGACGTGATATGTGTGTCATATTGGTGTTGTACTTTACAGGGCGGACAGACGCCTCTGCACCTGGCAGCTCAAAAAGGAAATGTCGATATTGTGCGTCTGTTATTGGAAAAAGATGCGAGTGTTTGTTCACAGGCAAAGGTAAGGGAAGTACCGTTACAGTTTCGCCTACTCTATAAACAAGTATATCAGACACCGGTCTTCATTTTAATATAATCTTGAGGGCCTAAATATCATTCTTATATGGAAACGTCTACAAACTGCAAAATTGTGTTTAACTTTTTTGTGTAACTGTTTTCAAATTCATTTTTGGAATTTATACCTATGCTTGGTGAACTAAAGATCTCAAAATTAAAATCCAAAACATATATTTCGGTTCAATAATACCCTTCTGTTATGCAAACTTTAAAGAAATTGCATTATTTAAATTTTTAAAAACAATTTTTGGGGATAGAATAGAAACCGCTGATACCAGGTGTCAGTTGGTCCGAGATATTTTACCATCATAAACTTAAGGGCACAATCCTTTCATTGATTACAAAAAGAACCTTCTTGTCTTCTGGTTGGAACCAGTTTTCTTTGTTATTATTATAAAAATACTTCGGACAGAGCTTGGATAATAACACATGGATGATGTAGCGCTGTGATTTTATTTATTTTGCTGAATGTTTAGTTGATAATGTCAACTTTATATTTATACTTAGGATGGTCGTGAGTTTCCCTCGCTGTCTGTCCGGCATCCTCCTACCTCAATACTAGCCGCCATATATCACATATTCTTAAATACGGGGTAAATCACCAATCAAAAAATAAATTAATAAATATCTTCTATTTACATTACATTTCTCTTTGTAGAGATGTATTTTAAAATCTCACATCTGACATACATTACACAGAAAACGGATAAAGACCGACTCTGGTTGACTTCCTCCTCCGTGGTACTTGAAAATCTTTGCTACTTGTAGCAACATGCACAACGTATAAATGAAATGTTTTGGAGCACGTCAGTCAAACAAATTAATAAATAAAGAAACCCGTGCTTAAATAGGCTCATTAGTGTTGCTCTGTTCCTGTCATCCCAATGCAAGAAGCAACGAGATTTAAAATGACATGTGGAGTTGTTCCATACCGTAATGTGAATAACGAATTATGTGTTTATTGTTCAGTCAGAATGATGTGAAAATAATTCAAACGCTTATCGTTCAACTTTTTTGTTGCTCCAAACGAGCCTATGGAATCATTTGTACATTGATCTGAATGATAATTTATATGATTGGTTTTAGTTTTCAATGTAGCGGTAACAAATGTCATCAGTGAAAGTGCTTAGTTTTCACTCTAGGTAATATTTCTTTGATCACTTGTTATGTCCCCATAACATCAAATTTATGCATGCTATTTCTCGGCTGTTATTTAGTGCTGGACTCTTAAAACTCGCAGAAAGTGTGTGAAATCAATGTTTCATATTTCAATCTTGTTTAAGAGTTGCTTGCCCTTGAGTGGATTTTCCGGGCCATTGGTGTACATAGGAGGTATTATAAGGCCCTGAAAGTTCCCATTGCTAGCGTTGCCCTTTGCAGACAGAAATCGGTTAGCTTGTCTCTGACAGCCGTCAGTCATCAGTTAACAGCAAAATGGGTCATCGGCGTTCGACTTATCCGAACACGACCACATATAGACTTGCTTGGTTTCCAACATTTTATATTTTTCCTTGACTTCGCTTGTCACTGAACACCATTCAGTCTGATAGAGAGATTACCGTCCCCTGTTCTCAGAATCTAATCAAGCTTTAATTTTCTACCTTTGTTTCTTTAAAATATATTTGTAGGTGGAATTGCATGATGGACCAGAATTACAGAATGTCATAAAAATACGCGTTTATACTTTTTTTATACAAAATCATACACCCTCCTATATTATTTATGTTGAAATTAAAGGGAGAAGTAATGTTGGAAAGTTTTTGTCATATTAAATTTATCGTACCCGCCTGGGGCAGATTTTTCGCCTTATCATACCTCTTCCTTTGTGTTGGACATACTGGACTATTATTAGTGATGTTAGCCCTGTATTGTCTTGTACGAAGTGTGCAAGATAACCTGAAGTGATGAATTGTCAGTTTATTTCTTCACATTTTGATTTCATGAGTAGTTGTCTGCACTTGCCCACACGGTACAATATACATGTACCTTGGGTATGGTATGGCTTAGGACATGTATATTGTTAGAATAAACATGTAAGGACAGGAAACCGTCGGGTAGCAAGGCTAGTGGTATGGTGATATAGGGGAGAGTCATGAATGGCGGAGGGCTTGCATCGTCGCAGTCTCATGTTGACTTTTTGTTTTTGTTTTTTTTTTTTGCTATGTATAGGACCTGGCTGTCACTGTCGACGAACAGGATCAAGTAAGTAATTGATGATTAGTTGTCAGTCTTATATTGCCACAAAAGTGCAACCTACCAATTCAAAAGGAGCCTGCATTCACAAAAAGACCACATCAAAGTCAAAGAGTAACGCGTCAACCTTTAGTTTGGGTTTTAATAGAAAACTGGAGAGGCAAATCCCCCTCTCTGATGTTGTTAAAGGTGGCTTGGATTGTGATTAATTGTCCCAGTTCTAAATCTAAACACACATGGTTGCTTTTGGCTGCGTCGACGGTGTCATATATGGCAAATTGTCACAGGTTACGCTTCTCGATCATTGCCACGGGCTAGCTCGCTAATCACGGAGACTCTATCTTCCCGACCGGGCTCCATCCGCTGCCAAGGGAACCCCAAGCATTGGATAACTATTTCTAACTCGGACACACATACACACCTTCCAGACGTTCTAAGCGATGGACGGCCTCTTCCGTTTGTCAATAACATTTACTCTACACGGGAGTTAAACTATGATAACGCTGTGTCAATATTTAAAAAGTTAGATAATCGCTTAATTTAGGCCTGCAGTTCACCAGCAGTTCTTGCTTTGTTTTCCAAAATCTTTGAAAAAAGTGGACACGCTAAATTGTTTTCTTATTCCTGAGCAACCAATCTGGTTAAGTACATGTGCACACATATACTTAGTATCAGTATTGTTAGAAATCCGGAAATTGATTTGTCTATATTGATTTTTCTAAAGATTTTGACAATAAACCACAAGCCGTTATTTCATAGTGCACATTGCGGTGTTCTGCTTCTCCCTATAATATAAGTCAAACATAGAACAATTTGAGGTTATCAAATGGTTACATGTACGGTCTGACAAATGTGGTAAGCCTGTATTGTTCTCAAAATCTCGGTTTTGGGACCACTGGCTTTTTTTTAAAACATGAATGACTTAACTAACCTGTTAGAAAACTCTAGCATTGATTCTAAGGCTTTCAAGACAAATGATTACAAATTATTAGAGATTGGCTAATACGAATTAACTTGTGATGTGATAAATGGCTATCGGAAAGTTTCCTTATATATTTTGCAAAGAGGTCACCACTGTATTTTATCTACTCAGTTCATGGGAATACTGTCCTCACAATATCAGAAATTAATGATCTTGGCCTTTTCATCAACATTTGTGCATTATTTATGTCACGGCTTTTAGTACCTTGTATATTTGGGATGACTGGAAAGCGATGGGACGATTTTAATTTCCCTGATGCGATTTTCACCTTGTATTTCTATTTGATTCGGTTGAGACACACATATACCCCTTTTCTCTGATGTTCTTAAACAAAGTTTCTGATAGTAAAGACTGTACATGTGCGAAAGATATTTGTGGATTACCTATGGTACAAATTTAATGTTAAGTACGTTATATTAAGATAGGTTATGGAGGAGCGTCTACAAAATTTTAGTGCCAGTCGGAAAAAGGAGGTTTGTAGCTCTTAGATGTGACATTTTCCACCACATTCTCAGTAATTATTTCATACCTCTGTTCTTTGTCCAGATGAATTTTCATGCAACCGCGAGAAATCTTCGTGAGTAACAGTTGTTTCTGCCATTTTTGTCGCCTCTGAATATGTACAAATACTCCTTTAACAACGGGGCTCCTGTCTTGACCAATGTCCGTAGAAAATCCAATGGCACAGATATTTGTCACCTCTAGACTGTATGACGCAGTATGGCAGTTTTGTCTCATTGCACCAAAAAGCAACAAGATGGAAGTCAAATCAATCAGTGAGATACCTCGGAGAATGAGACGGAGCCTCACAGATTGCCCTTGCAGAATTAGAGACTATTTACAGAATACTTTGCAATGTGTTACTGTGTCCTTCTACAGGAAGGATTGACGCCTTTACACGTAGCTGCAGGAAACAATAAGGTGGAAGTGGTTCGTCTGCTGATGGAGAAGGGCGGCGATGTAAATATACAAGATGAGGTAAGTGGGTTACCTATATTCTTTTAATTCATTGGTTTAACAAGGCAAAATAATGGGAGGCACAGCTTGCCTATTCAGCCCGGCGAGACGACCAGATTCACGTGCTGTTCCTTGACACATTGTACTCTGAATAGATGTGGCGTTCGATGTGCTACGTGCACATGTATGAATATTGCCTTGTGTCAGAGCGAGCGCACTACCCCGGTTTATCGTGATCCGGCTCTTTAAAGACCCTATCATGCACATTACTTTCACAAAAACCCTTAAATCCCAATGCTGTGCACAACATATTTAGAAACGTGACTCTTATGAGAATATACGGACATTTAAATCACAACGACATGACATTTTCCGAAGTTACAGACTACACAGAACAGCTAAAATTATTCAGCTGTCACCTCAATTCATTTGAAGAATTTACGACGAATTCTACATTTACGTGCTGGTTTTGGCCACTTAGATCACTCAATAGTAATCTGTATCGTGTGATTGTTTGTAATGTTCTTGTTGACTGTATTTGTGTTGTACTACTTAGGCTAGATTATATAACAATATCTACTAAAATTATCTAAGTGTTTCCCTGATCTTTTGTAAGACATCGCAGTTTAGGAGTTCAGCAAGCCGGGGTTTTTTTGTTCTTGTTTTTATGTTTTGTTTCTTTTTTTTTTGTTTTTTGTTTTTATTTTTTGTTTTTTTTTCCATGTTTTCCTAATCTCAGAGATATATTCGTATATTTCCGAGTAAAGAGAGAAGCAGCGCACACAATGTAAACCAAAATTTAGGAAACTTTTGCTTAGCAGAAACACTTAATTGGCACCTTTCACCTCTCACACCAAAAAATAATCTGGACAAAAATGCAAGCGTTATTCCAGAAAATGTGAAAGAGTGTGAAGAGGATGCTGCAATTGTTTTTCATTCCTAACAGTATCATGATGAAAAGAGCTGTTAAGAGCTACGGAAGATCGATGTTTCGTCCAACAAAATCTGGTGGATTGCGAGAATAATATAACCTTGTCTCGATGTAATATGCCTGTAGATAGATGTGGGACACAGTTGCACTGTTTAACAGTGGTGTTTGTCGGTTTGTTGGCTTGAAATCCGAATAAAGTGGAATACTTTACTCTTATGTATATGATGGTGTAATTATGGTGTTCCACTCATTGGTGCCTAAAACGGTATCACTAATATGAGAGGGAAAACAATAAACAATCGACTTATTCAACTCCCAGACAACGGTAAGTCTCACCTGAGGCGAAACAAAGAAACCTCTAAGTAACGATCTGTCGTAAACACGGAACATCTATAAGGATTTGCATCAAACTGCCCTGGAGGAGAGCACTCTTCCACGGGGAGCTGCTCAGCGGAAATCCTCTGTCGTCACGCCTTGAAACAAAGTAACCTAGAGGGCAACATCACTTACAGTAGATACTGGGATGAGAAACGCGTATCACCTCAGAGAGCCAGTGAGCGTTGCGTAGTCATCAAAGGCGTCTCAAACAAAGTAGGAAGTTCGAAACGTTATCATATTAAAAAGCAAAAATTACGACGCCCAACGGCGTGTTGGCCTGTCATAACTTCCAAAGCGACAATTTCAGCATTAACGGTTCAATTAAAGAGTGCGATTTTCTATATCTCCGTCGCTGATTTACAGTGTACGGTCGCGAAGTTTCTGGACTGTGTAATTGTAGTAGTGTTTACAACATGAACATTTCTGGATGCCCTTTATGCACAGGTGCTTAAACTCATGAAGATAGGAACTTGAGTGCAAGTTATGACAAATACACAGCTCAAGATGTATGTCAAACGCTGTCCTGGCCATCACAGCAACAAAAAATACAGGATCACAACAGGGCGGTCCCCAGCTCCTATTCCGGCTAATTTCTGCTGTTATCAAGCCATGTGGTGTCCACCTACATACATAATTGGTGATTGTTTATGTAGGCCGGAGAGCGTCCACATTCATAAATAATTGGCGATTGTTTATGTATGTACACTAATAGTTCACCACCGTCGCCGGCCCGGCTCTCCATTTAGAGATATGTGTTGCTGTGTGTATATCTGAGGTGATTGAACTGCAACATGAAGGGTCATAATAAATGTGCATGGTTGACAGTGGGTGAGCTAGAGACCTGCTGGAAAAGCTGTCTGTGGAAGTAGTGCAAAGTCCACCTAGCCAAAGCTCGCAAAGGCAGCAAAATTCCCGCGCCCCATAGCTCTTGCTGGAAGGGGTTTCGGGATAAAATAGAAGTTTGTCGGGCTTGTGGGCGAGAAAAAATTCGCCACCAGCATATAACCCTGAAAAGAAATCCAAAAGACAGTTCGATTGGTACTGAATCAAATTCTTGTAGTTCGAACTCCCATTTAGACAATCCTGTGTTAAGGACATACCCATCCAACAACATGATTACTATGGATGATTTGATTGAGGAGATACTTGCAGAGTACGAGCCTGAATCTCGATTAATCTATTCCGGAATACGCCCCCAACGGCTTTGGGGGCCATAACGGCCATTCATCGACATAGATGATCAGGTTCCTCAACCGGTCTCCACCCGGCTGAAGACTGGGTTGAGATTCTCAGCAATGCAAAAGACGAGTTTGATGTCGTGGGCGCCACTGCGGTCTTCTGCACGTGACGGGTGGAAGCGGGGGGCGCACTCGACACCGGCGATATTAAATTCGTTGATTGCATATATGCTAGAGCCGGCCTGCTGGCCCTAGATGCACGTATGACTGTTGCCAGGGCGGCTCAGCTTCTCATCGAGCTTCTTGGGGGGGGGGGGGCAAATTCTTACTCTTACTCCGAATCAAGTTCCTGATTGAACTGGGCGAAGGCGACTGAGTGTTCGAAGACAAACTTGATCGACTCCGGGCTGAGAGGAAAAAGGTGCAAGGTGTCATCGAAATCACGATGGATACCAAGCCTGGCACTCTAAATGGAATCGACAGCGTCTTCTATCAGAACGGCTACCCTATCACGGCGGTCTACCACCTCAGCGACCCAGACCCTGCCAACCTTGTTCCGCAAAGAGATGGTGAACTCAACTCTGTGGCCAAGAGAGTCGTGGAGTACATCGAGGGCACCTTTAGGGGCCAGGGGCTGACGGCAGCTATGCAGGTCAGAATCCAAGAGTGGGAGGAAAGGGTGCATGAAACGAACGCTGCGGCCGATGATGTGGCCGGACTGGAAAAGATCCTTCAGACTGCAATCATCCTGCGGGACAGTGCCGGCGAGGACATAAAACAGTGGGACCTACCAATCTGGTGGCAGGGGTAAAGTAGTGCGCATCTGCCCCCAATGGGTACGGCTGGTCCGAAGACATCCACTTCATCCAAAGCAAAGATGTCCACATCTATGTGGGCGACGTTTGGCAGGCTATGACGAAAGCCACCCGGGGTGAGCCATTAGCTAATTGACTGTTGGGTGGCCAAGACAGGCAACTCGGTGTCGACCAGTTCATGCTACACGAAGACAGCACCTACTGGACACAGGGGGCCCACGAGAGGCTCCAAGCAATCTGCACCGAGCTAGGTAACCCCGAACTGGACGAGAGGGCGCTCGGCGAGAACCCCATTACCATTATCACGAAAGAAAAGAATGGCTGGAAGCCAGTCTGCTTGGCGATATCCAGAAGGCTTGCCCGCTACCTCTTCCTCCTTTCAGGGAGAAGGCGAAGCTAAGCCTTACTTTGAACGTTTCTGACACCCAACCCACCACATGACTTGTAGCCATCAATGGCGCCCTCCCCAAACACCTCAGGACTGGCTTCGCCGAGGTCCAGGAGTGGGAGTTTGCACACTGCCATCCTGTCATCCCCACGTGGTTTGGGAGGCATTTCGCAGAGAATGGATGGGCCCCAACGCCGCAACTCCCCTTCCTAAAAGAGTGCAACCTCCTGAGGTCCCTCAGGGTACGTGAAGCTTGAACACATTTAAGAAACAGACTACAGTGTGCCTCCCTGAAGACCGTGATCAGGGGTGCAGTATCATCGGTAAATACACGCATGGGAACAAAGCTGACGGAAAACGGCTGACCGGAAGGTTAGTGACAGACCAGGGTGAATTTGACTTCCTTGCCCGAGACACCCGCCAAGGCGGCACCCTGGTCGGCCACATGCTCACATGCTTTGATGGCTCCCAGCCCCAGTACACTCGCTTAAGGGCATATACGTTGGCCTATGCCCAAATCAACCCCCTCTCTATGCTTTCGAGGCTTGAACCCGAGGAAGCTGTCTGGGTGGAACCCGATTCCGCCTATGTGAAGAAAGCAGCCCTGCACAAGCTCGAAGGGACGTATGTGGCCCACAAGGCCTGCTGCTGCAACAAAGCCTGTCGTGTCTGTTGTCTCATTGGGATAACGCGTTTTCCGCTAGTTGCCCCACCCAAATGGCACAAGGGAGAAAGGCTCCATTGCCCATTGAACATGCAGCCTCCCGAATACCAAAGACAGTAAAAAGATATACCAGACTCTTCTCCACCACGTCACGATGAGACACTGACCAGACGCCAATTGAGCTACCTGAGTGATGGCGGAGGAAGCAGCAAGACCGCGAGAGCTACTGAGCTCTTCTGCGGTAAAGACCTCCTCGTCTTCACACCGACACATCGGTTGTCCAAAGAGATACCTTCCAGAGGGGCCTAAGCTTCTTCCTTTGGAGTGGTCAGACTGAGTAGACCCCGCAAAGGATGGGTCAGAAGTTCAACCCTGGCGTCATAATCTGGGATGAGGTATGTACTTTGCCCCGGCCCATACTGGAGACCTTTCTCGAACACAGGATGGTTCAGGTTGCTGCGGTGATCAGGGCCAGCCACCGCCTATCGCGACTGTCTGCGGCAAGCCGCAGACTACTATGAAGAGGTCTAAAAAGACCACAGCGCAAAAGATTCAGTCCCCCAAAACGGTTATCCGTCTGCAGCCAGACAAGATGAAGTGTCAAGAAATGCGAAAGGTTCTCCCCGGTTGTTTTGGATGGTGTAGGTTCTTTGAAGCTTGCAAGCCCGATGACCTCATCTTGACCTCAAGACAGAAAGTTCGCGACGAGCACAGGAGCTGCTATTTCAACAGCACAAGAACAACTTTCCCAACACCTCAGTGCCCCTGTTGTATCACCCAAAAGGCAGCCTGCAGCAAAACATACAAGCCCTCGTCCCGAGCACGGACAGTAAGGAAGGACTGGAACTCATCGACATTGTCCATGTCAGCATATAGGCAGCAGGGGTAGCCACCCAGATGGCTTATGTCCACACAATCCACTCGTGCCAGGGTTTCACCATCAAAGACCCTCAAAAAATCTGGATTATCGACGATTGCCTCGACTGGTCAAACCTTGCCTAGCTTGCCGTAACAAGAGTAGAGTAGAGTATCTCAGCGAGCTCGAAAGGGTAGTCTGCCTCCCGGAGGAGAATTTCGAGATGAAACAATTCACCGAGCAGCTTCTCCGCAAAACCATCCAGAGGAAGTTAGTCGCTCCGCCAGGACCAAGCCAAGGGGCTCCATGTAGATTACATCCTTCATCTCAAGGAGCAGCAAAATTACCGCTGTGCCGCAATATTAAGCTCCTATGGGCTTATCAACCAAAGAATACCAAGCAGTGCAGTGTGGAGCGGCTGAACAACTACAGGGCAGACAGTAATCATAATATTAAGTTGACCTGTCTCCAGTAGAACCGAAAAAGGGGTTGCGTAGTTTTCTCAACGCCTGACTACCCCATTCGGCGGAAGCTGAGTGTCGCGGGGCACCACGAGAAGTTCCTCGCGGACAAACAACCGCTGCTGGCCATCTAGCAGAGAGTACAACACAGGCTCGTCAGGTTTATTTACCGAGCGTCCGAGCCGATACACATCCAGGGACCAAACTGGATCAGTCGCGCGACGGCGACCATCATCCAGCTCGCCGCGCGTGTACAGATAGCGAACGCCAAACTCAGAAGGAAACTATTGCTCAGGAAGGCCAATGGGAAGATCTGGAACAGTGGAGGAGGGCCTCTGTGCCATCGTTTTTGTCTTGATGGCGTCAGAAGGCCGCCTGTCAGTGAGTCGGTTCACCTCTCCATTTAAAGCCACCACAACTGCGGGTAACCGCTTCAGCCACTAAGAAGAACGCTCAGATGGGAACCGCGTCCCTTGGGCGTATTTGGGGCCCAAACAGTCGCTCGGCCAGGATCCGATTGAACCCCTCAACGATCCCCTGATCCCGATGGATATCCATACGTCCACCCCTAACAGAAACCTCATGCTTTACAAGCAGCTGGTTCATTGCACTCCTGAACTTACGCCCAGGGTCTGTTTGCAGCAGTTTAGGCCACCTAAAGAGACCCCGGGATATATATACCGTCCAGAGCATCAGTAATCTCTTGGGCTTTTGTGGTTAGGGGCTCAGCTGCTTTGAATTGCCTGGCGACATCGACCACTGTGAGGGCATACTTACAGGTGCGCTTGTCGACCTCGTCGTGTGATAGAAATAGCAGGTCAGCTTCATGGACCTCATTTGGTGCGGCAACATCAAATTTTGGCAGTGGAATATGCCGTGAGGATGCTTGGAAAATCTGCCATATGGCGGTAACCACAGGCTCAATCAGATGCCCGGTAGTCGCTCGTCGGTTTGTCGGACCCTCCAGGACCATCGCAGCGAAACGCAGTGCGGTCTTTTCTTCCTGCCGTAAGAGATGGACCGACTTGTTTGCGTTATCAACCGGTACATGCGCCATAGGACCTGGAATCTTGTTGCCGCGGGCACAATAGTGAATCTCTAGCATCGCGGAGTATAGCTCTTCGACCGAACCAATCATGTGATATATATATATATATATATATATATATATATATCCATGCGGTATATGCATATGGTATGGGGGGGAAATGGAGCCTCACTAATAATATTGTGCTTGCCATTACGGCGAGGAGCTCTTACTAGAGTCCAGCACAGTCCTTTCGCTCGGCTTACTTGGCGAGTTTATAGGCGAACAACCTAGTTATACCCATCCCGAGGAGGACGAAGGCGATCTCGAGCTCTTTTCCGACGGTGTGTAGAAATCGCTTAAGAGAGGTTCGGGCCCTGTGGGGCTAAGAGTTTTCCCGTGGCCTGAGCATATCGCGTATGGCGGGGTCGACAACGCGAAATATGCGCTCTTCGTGCCCCTGTTGACGAAGTTCGTCCTTAATCCAGCCCAGACGCTTTGGAGCTGCTCTAAAGCTTTAAGGTGGCCTTAGCGCTCCGCATCGACATTCCATCACGCATCACTCTATATGAAAAAGTTCCCGGTATGTATCTAATTGCTTAACAACATTTGCCACCGGCTCTTGAGTTGTTGTTGCAAGGGTCTTTAGTGACTCGTGGCGCCTCTGCTACCAAGCAATTCCTGCCACTCCAAGAGCCCCAGCAATATAAAGACTCAAGTTGGTTGGCATTTCGATGCTAGGTGGAGTAGGTGCCATCTGAATTTCTTTTTGGTCCTTCTCATTGTTATCGGCCTCCTTCTGTTCGACCAACAATTTGGCCAAATGGATTCGGCCAAGAATTTTTTCTCGTTTCCTTTACTGGCCGCGGCCCCTGCTAGACCTATGGGGTTTTGGAGGGGAAGGGCCTGGTCTTTTGACGTTCCTCAGCCGAAGGCATCTCATTGGTGTCCTTTTGACGCTCGTCAGCCGAAGCTATTTCATTTGGTGGAGTCTCCGTCTCCGGTGCTCCTGTCTGACATTGAAGTCATCTTCTGTTCTCTGGCATCCATGTCCAAATCGAAAGTGCTTCATGCTAGTTAAAGATCTTGTAAGGGGCGCTGAGTGCATGACAAGCCTGTGGTAGAGCTCGCAGATGGCACTGATAAGCGCGTGCTTAAAAAATGGGTCAGATTAGAGATCGTCCTTAGATTTGGCAAACTCTCTGGAGGAATTCGCAGGAACAATCCCGCTAACACGATTACATGGACCCGAGTCCATAGACTCTTCGTAACAGCTGCACCAAGCTGCATCTCATAACGGTTATAGAGTCTTTCAATTGCTTCGTCATTCATACCGCCTATTTTCTCGGGGGTAAAGTCTTTTCCCAGGTACTGTCTGCATCATCCACCTGCAGCAAGTGTGGATAGCTGCTCTCATTTTTGCAGGCACGATCCGTGTCTTCTGTTCCCCGCTCTTGGGATGAGGAACTGGAACCCCCTCCATCGGGCTCTGATGTCTCTTTCATTTCATCCACCAAATCCTCGATAAGTTGATCGCAATCCATGGTAATATAGTATCCTATTGTTCAAAACTTAATAGAAAATAGATTATCTATGCTTAACATCTGATTAGCAGTGCTTAGCAGTGCTACAGCACGATGTACTTAGTCGTTTGATCAGTATTCAATATTAGCTTGGAATGTTTTGTCTCTGCAAGGTGCTTACGCGCCGCGGCGTGTTCATCTCTTTTTGGGATTATGTCATTTTCTTCCATACATTCTTTAAGCAAGTTCCTATCTTTGCAGTGGAAAATGGCGACCCAGCCCGCCTGCTCGCGGAAATCCTTCCGGGCTGAGATATATTTCTGGGTTAGCACCCAGACGCTTTGCTGCACGGGCCGGCCGGAGAAGGCCAGCGCAGAGAGCAAAATATCTTTTTGGTCAGCGCCTTCGAAGCCGAGCAGTGATCAATGATGTACAGGATACCTCGCATTACAGCACCGAGTCAAGTGCTCTAAGCCAGTCGTGCACCCTCTCACCCGGATTGAGAACGTTAATATTGGATGTGTCCCATATCCAGCAGCGCGACTGGTAAGCTTTGATGCACTTCACAATGGGTCACAGAATCACGATTTGCTGGAACACACTGCGATAGGGCCCCTCTAGCAGGTCCAGAAAAAACTCACACACCCGTGCTGACCGCAAATGATAGCCCAATGGGGGGTCCTACATACCTGCCATCTTCAAAATTACGGTAGGAGTCCATGACGACGTAGAGGTACATGTTCAAATCACCTTCCGCCTGTGCCATTTTCGTGATCTGAATAGTCATTCTCTCGCTGGCGTTCTCCACGCGCCGCGCGCGTGCCGCGTACCTGTTGGTCGTCCGTGGACCGTAGGTCAAGCCACAGGGTGTACTTGGTGGTGAAGAGGTCTCCAAGGGACACGTCCGCCAGCGCTTGGTCTTTTGCAACCATGGTCACCTCGGGATGGCCTTTGCAGCCGGCTGCAAAGAACTTCTTTGCGTCATCCCACTGCTGGTAGGCGAGCAGGCCTTGGCTGTACACCCTGTTTGGGACCCCTTCGATTGTCTCCCCCACCTTGGTTATTTTGGAGTTGTAGAAATCATCTGGACCCTCTAGATGATCTTGATGTTGATGAACGAGATGATGAGGGGATGGAAGAGACCTCGTTCTCTTCAAGAACAGAGCAGCCCTGCCAAACCTAGGGAAGCACAAAATCACTTGCAGGTGAGGTCACAGGAACAGCCGTAGATGGCTATTATAAGATCAATGGGGAACAATACGGGGTGACCCCCGCTGCAGGAGACATTACTCTCATTTCGACCGAATCTATCACTGACTGCGCCTTGTGGCTTACCCCAACTTTGATATTATCAACAAAAGCACAGGCAAGCCACACGCGCTATCGACATTAAAGAAGCGTTTTGGAACGGATATCATCCGGAATGAACTTGATCACTTGACAGTACACGTGGAAGAGAAATACAGAGTTGCTAAGTGTAGCGTTTGCTGTAAGATCATTCTCCTTTGACACCCTACAACCGGCCGTGGCCCACCATACGGCGAAAAAGATTTGGTTCTGCCATCAGCCCATCGGTTGCGTGTGCCATTTCTTGACGAATGCGTCGCTGTTGATTTTTGATAAATTGTAGCGTTCAAACACCTTTTGGAAAGTTACGTCGAAAGCAACCTGCGAGTATTTCAGGCTGGGATCTATCACCACGATTTCACTCTGCTCCTCGGTCATTTTACTCCAATATACCCCTCCGATATGGTAATTGGTTGCCTTCCTATTGAACTAAAACGCCTTATCAAACGTATTTCTGAATATGTTTGTCACACTGAGCAATGTTAAGCAGAGGAACAGGGTCATCCTCCTAGCCTACCGGGACAATAATCACAAAGATCAATACTACGAGGTCGCCATACTCTATATGACCTTCAGCTCTTGGCGAACATTGGCGCCAACATGCTTTTCATGTTTAATGATAAGCCGATAGTCGTGCCGAGCGGCTATTACACCGTCTGTACTCTTCACAGAAGAGTGTTCAAAGCACCTTTGGGTGCTAAACCGCAACTGAATAAAGCTTTTGGGCGCGTGCGGCTGAAACTCACCACAAAGGCTGATGTGATCAGTCTGTTAGATCTACCTGATATCCTGGGATTCTCAAGCACGAGAGAGCCCAGGGGCGGAATAATGAAGGAGACAAACCACCCAAACTGAAGCCTCAGAAAGAAGTATTTCTCCACCTAGATGAGGTGAGCTTCTCCGGAAACATCACCGCAGTGTCGTCCAGTAAGGCAACTGGCTCTACTCTTCTGATGGCAGTCCCGGTATTCCAGAAAGACATGAACTCTGGATGAGTTGAGACCACGTTAGATAATGTCCCGGCCACGGCGGCACAAATGTTGCGGGTGAACCGCATAAATCTAGGGCATGGGGTTATCTTGCAACGGTTAAGAATAACTTTTAAACTCATATCGGCTTTATAATAAAACATTCTAATAGCATCTACATCAAGATGGCGCAACAACTGTATCCAAAATTAAACCCATCTGACCCGACTGAAGATCCGCACGAGTATAGATTACAACATATTAGCACTCTGAAAAAAGAGTTGGAAAGCGAGAGAGATGTCAGAGCGGCTCTATGCAAAAAATACCGCAGGGCAGTAAACACAGTTGATGATACTGCTACCGCGGTACTCATGGTAAATATTGGCCTGGGTGTAGCAGAGGTCGGATTCATTGTGATGATTATAACTAAAGAAGGCGCGGCCTTAGTCTGCGGTCTTCTCAGTGGGTGGGTAAATTTGTAAGTCGGCGTCTGTCCGTCAGAGATAACAAGCACAATGAAATTCGCTTCCTGGCTGAGAGTAAGTTTAATACCATCACCGATCACGTCTCTACAGCGCTGATTGACGGATACCGTGTTTCGGATACCGTGTTTCGGCTAATACTAGGTGAAGTCGATAAGCACCGAGACATGAAATAACAGAGCCGAGTTTGTACAGCGCATAAGTCGATTTCATTAGATAAGAAAACGAGAGAAGAGTTAGTACAACAGGGATGGGACGAAGCTTCAGCGGCCTTTATGAAAACACTTTCCAGTTGAAAGTTTCGACAGAGAGGTGTGATACCGGAGCTCGATATATTACTAGTATTACTTGCAAGTCGACTATAAGATGTGTACATCACGCTTATCTAGTATACTCACCGTGACCTCAATTGGAGTCATCTGGAGTTTAGCTACATATATTATGCACAAACTTTACACAGCTATACAAGACCAGAAAGATTACAGACTCAATGATAAATTAGATGATCTAATTTGGTCGGGGTTGTCAGGCTTCAATGGTAATATAGATGAGGCCGTAGGGTTTTAATTTTCCTTTTCATTTATGCACTTTGTGACTCCGGGCGCCTTTTTCCACTGGAAATTCCTTCCCATTGTTATGTGGAAACTTCTCGCTCATGTTAGGCATGTAAGCCTTCTGCAATACCAGCTCTCGGGCTGAACCAGCTTAGGGGCGTGAACCCTCACATGTGAGAGAGATGTGACTGGCGTGTACTGTATCGATCTTTGGGAGATCCCACTGCTCCTCACGCCGTTCCAGAGTCTTACCTGCGAAAGAAATAGATATAATAAATAAATATATTTGGGAGGTATAAATATATACCTCCCAAATATTGTTACATATATGTGTCGCAAAAAAGTACCTATCTGATGTAGAAAGACACTCTGATGAGGAATATCACGTTAGTTTTTGCCCAGAACGACCATTTGCGTTGAATTTCACAGATAAAAATGTGCTAGTCATCCATTCCACAATATCATGCGGTAGACATGGCGCAGATACGGAGAGCTCGGTTCACAATGAAAATCGGAAACATAGCCTCCACATGCTTCTATATTTACACCAGCAAGTTATCGACTGTATTTTATCAACCGTTAGATGTGATGTATACATATAAGTGGAGCTAATATAGGGCCAGTGCTTTTACACAGTCCTGGTTTTCGCATAAATAGGTCAGAAGCCTTATATATATAAGCGTACTATCAGCATGTGTTATATACAGCCAATCCGGAAGTATGTGAGTTTTGAGCTATGTAGTGCGCATAATACACGTAGGTGATACCTGCTGGCATTTAATATTAACCCGACATAGGCGGCTACGACCTACATTACCTACACAGCCTGAACACGCTTGAGGAATTTGGCTGGGTGGACTTCCCCCCACCCCGCCCAAAAAAACCTATCTTTTCCCGTCGTCTTTTGAAAGCAATGTCCCAAAGGACCTCCATATCATAGAGTAACCGTATGTACTAGGACAGCTTATTTTCTCGCCCACAAGCCCGACAGACTTCTACTTCGCCCCGAACGACCTTCCCACAAGACCCACAGGGCGCGGGGATTTTGCTGCCTTTGCGAATTTTTTCTAGGTGGACTTTGCAGTACTCCCCCACACAGCTTTTCCCACAAATCGCTAGCTCTCCCACTTTCAACCATGCACATTTATTATGACCCTTCATGTTGCAGTTCAATCACCACAGGTATACACACAACAACACATATCCTTAAATGGAAAGCCGGACCGGCGAGGGTGGTGGGTAGTCCCTGGGGCTATTATTGTACCTACACAAACAATCACCAATTATTTATGAATGTGGACGCTTACAATCGCCAATTATGTATGTAGCTGGACACCGTATGGCTTGATAACAGCAGAAATTAGTCGGAATAGGAGCGCTGGGAACCGCCCTGGGATTTGGGACGAATCCCAATAGTTGAGCCACTCGCCCTTCCTGCTGCAGTATGAAACACATAGAGATAATCCAAGGAGGGTGTGATCTGTGATGCCGTATTAGCTCTTGTTTTCTGAGGCCGGCATGTCGTGTCACCCGAAAAAAGAGGCTGATGGGACACCTCAAAAAACCAAATATTTATCACTTACGGTGCATTTTACGTACGAAATCGTGATCGAGCTCTCGGGAATGTTGTTCTTCTATAACTGTACGCAATTTGTTCAGCTGGAATGTGATTTTATTCCACAAAGTTTTATTTAAAAAAATCTACCTAAACCATTATAGCAAACATCTAAAAGTCAAGACGCCAAGGCAATTCCCTCACGCTAGCGTCACGTGAGACAGACGTGAGTGATGCGACGAGCAGTTGTTTAAAATCATATATTGTTTAATTAAAGGGACGGTTAAATGATGATGAGTGACTGGAAGATTAGCACTGTATTAGTGATGCGAAGTCTGATCTTATTAACAATATCATGCTCGTAAGGACGTGTAACCATTGCTTGTGCCTGTCTGTTAGGTGTGTTTAAACCCAAATTGAACAGATAACGTGTCTGGTAATGTATTATTATGATCTTTCTACAGAATGGACAGAGTGGTTTGCATTGGGCAACACAGGGCGAAAATCTAGACGTGGTTTCCTTGCTGTTGGAAAGTGGCGCAAGTATCAATGCACAGGATGTGGTATGAGATTTACAGTTATACAATCTAAATGCAATTGTATTCCAAGGTAATAAATTTTGGGCACTGCTAACGTGAGCATACAATAGCCTAATGAAGCCAGACTTAGCCTCAAGCTTCGGTGCTCCTTCCTGGTTGATATTGTGCATGAAAACCGACCGGTGGACATCACTCTATCACAATGTCTTACCAATTTTGGCTCTTGCCTGCAATTTTATTCTATGGACAAAGTCACGCCGCTGGCCGTACAAGCAATTGTACAGCAGGAGTTTTGTCTTAAGCTGTAAAAATTTCATATTTTAAATTTACACTATTTCAGTGAATTACTAAATTATTGCTAATAATTAATTGTGCCAAATATGCATTTTGGTTAAAATGTTGTGATGATTTGGCAAACTGCCAAAGTTGGCCACATGCAAATTTCGATTGTGAATGTGACACCCACTGCAGACACAGACATTTGGTTCTTTTGCATATTAGATTCATAACATAACGTTTGGCCACTTTTTTATCTTTTGAACATCCCCAAACGGTGAGAACCCTCTGTAACGATGCTTACACCAGTTGAGTGTAAGGTTTCTTCCCCCAAAACGGTCTTCTTACAATTTCGTGAATCTAACTATTGGTGGGTAGGAGATATAGATGCCTAGCGACCTCTGCCCTATAAATATTGACGGTGAGGGGGTGAGACGAACTGTAGTTGTGCAATTTACAGCTATATCGTTATCTTTGGTATGCACTAATAGCGTGAAGTACAATGCGGACTAAAATTTGCATTATGGAGTTTTGAATTCATTTCTTTTTCTGTCAGTGGAAAATGACATTCTATAGAATTGACAGATTCCTTCTCCCGGTTCACCCAGAATGCCCCAGAACGCGTCAGTTGCAACCCAAATACTCGCAGAGCATCCAGGGTTTGATTGGGCCGCCCTCTGGGTCTATGTCCTTACTAATTAGTGTGCAGTAGTAGTCACTGCACCCCCATATTTATCACTTTCATCCAAGCACACTGATTGCTGTCTCATTCTCTTTCAACAAATCGACCCTTTATTTCAAGTAAAGCTTCTGCTGTCAGGGTAGATAATTTTACTACTTGCTGAATGACACGTTTAAGAGATTGCATATCTGTTTAAAAAACATAACTGATTTTTAAACTGTTTTGCTTTTCTGTTATGTTTTAATCTGGCTTTCGTGTTAATTTTGATTTGGGCTCCTCATATCTTGCATATATACTGAACTGTGTATATAGTTTGTACTTGGTTTTGTTTTTATTTTCTATTTTACATTTATTTCAGTTTGTGTTTGTCATTGCCTTCAGATGTCATTTCCGCTGCCTTGATAGCTTTTACGTATCATGTTTGATATACACGTGCCAGCACGTATCAAGCACACCTGCTCAGATGTTAAATGCTCACAGTTCAGCACAAGTTTGTGCAAGTTTGTGCAAACAAGAACGTATGGGTGGCGTTTAAGGTTACATTTATGTTGAGTTGAATAGTCCACAGACATTTAAATCTTCGGCTGTGCAAGAAAATTACTTTCACATTTTCAGCTACAAGCGAGACGGAATTACACACAATGAAAGTAATTCGCAACGTAAAAAAATTAATCTTTGGCCTCCCTGTCTGTTGCCACTAGATAACTGACTCAGATATTGCCCGTTTTCCAGCGCAGTGCTGAGCGAACACATCACTTACTAGCATCAAGCTTGAAGCTTCCAGATATCATTAACCCGCCCGGATAGCGCAGTTGGTTGGGCGTCCGCTTTCGGACGGGGAGATCTGGGTTCAAACCTGGGTCGGGTCATACCAAAGACTTTAAAAAATGGTACATTCTGCTTCCTCGCTAGGCGCTCAGCAATAAGAGGATAGAGGGTGGACTGGTCGGCCCGGTGTCAGTATAATGTGACTGGGTGAGGGGGCTTGTTGGGTGTCTTCGGCAAGTCGTCTCGGTGAGGCAGCACCAGATAAAAGATACGGTGGAAATCCGTCCTGCACCAAGGAGACACCGCCTTCGTATAAGTGAAATATTCTTGAGTAGGGCGTTAAACAATAAGCATTCATTCCAGATATCATTTCAGATGTTTTTCCACAGTTACATTTGCACCTACACGTTAGCCGCATGATTCAGTGGAGAATGGACAATTTAACATTGTTGTTCCAGAAAGATTCCGAACTATGATATTTTAACTCGTATTTAAATACTCCGTGTCTTCATTTGTTCGTCATTTATACCGAATGTAATGTATTTGCTATGAACGTAAGAAGCATAAATACTTTTCAAATACGTTCAACACAGTTTACCCCCTGAGCCAAAGCTGTCACAGGACTGTCGTTGTGGCGGTGGGCGTCTGTGTGTCTGCCTGTCACGTTCTCTATGAACAACCTATTGATCTCGTTAGCAAGGTGTACCGCAGTTGTACACTATGTACGCTTGATCTGTGGGAAGAACGTCGTTAATTTTTCTGCCCATTGTCATTTTTTTTTACAATGCAGTCTTTCTAGACGTCCTGTATGAGAGAAATGCAGACAAATTATAAACACATCAAAGCATTTTTTTATCATTTATATAAAGTTATAGGACATAAGCACCTACAGACTAGTCCTGTAAATGCAGAAGAACCATAGCCTCTGTGTTATTTACAAAACCTCCATTGCCATGATCTCCAAAAAATCAGTGCACAAGCGTGTAGAAACTAATCCTGATCCGTTTCGATTTTCAGGAACTCCTCATATTTTCCCGTCACATTTACGTACAAATGGTCTTGACACTTTCACCTGTATTTATACATGTATATAGGTGCCTAACTCATTGAACATTTTAGATTATATGAATATATTGCTTGCATACCTTGCGACATTGTTTCACTGTATACATGAATAACTGTGTCTAGTTTGTAGTCTTAATAATTTTAATGTGGTTTTTTTGTCAGTGCAATATGTTGGCTCCACATGGCGTGATCTCCATTATAAATCTGTCGTTTTCTTCAGGATGGACAGACGCCTTTACATAGGGCAGCAAGGACAGGTAACCTGGATATTGTTCATCTGTTGTTGGACAGAGGAGCCGGATGCAATCGTCAAGATAGTGTATGCGATGTACTGCTATACCATTCAAATAAAGTATTAATTTTTGGTCAGGATAAGAGTTACTTAAACGACACGATAAGAAAGTCCAATAAGAGGATAAAATTCATAATGAGTATTTGATTGACATATGTTCAAACTGAGGATGTGTGTATTCATTTACTTATTTATATATTTACCTGATTTCTGTTTTACGCCGTACTCCAGAATATTTCACTCATACGATAGCGACCAGCATTACGATGGAAAGAAACCCACGACCATCTGCAGGTTGCTGGCAGACGTTCACACGTGCCTGTTTTCATGATGTAGCTGTGTTATACAGTTCTCTCAATACCCTTGCTTTATACAGTAGTTGACTGTGTTACCTGTTTGGTTACATGTGATGATCATTTTAAATAGCTTGAAGTGTGATGTGTTATTCCAATGTTCCACAGGACGGATATACGCCTTTGCATTTGGCTGCACGGAAAGACGATGTGGATCTTGTTCGTGTACTTGTGGAGAAGGGAGCAGATGTCTGCATAGAGGATAAGGTAGGTGAAATTTTGTTATAGGTAAACATATATCTCACAGTTGTGTAATTGGTCTATTGCGCTTTTCTGCATTAGTTTCACTAAATCGGATATATGAAACAATCCACAGCCACCTGTGTTTCTGAATAGTTCGGAGGTGACGTTATCTACCAGTTAACAGATAATGTCACTCTTGTTCTTTCGCCCATGTGTTACACAAGACTGGTACCTAATCTTGTCCTCCCGTACATAAATGTTAAAATTAGTGACTGCATGTTCCAGTGATTTCCATTTCTTAATTCTTACAACAACTCAATTATTTATGACATTATTCAATTATTTATGACATTATTGTGACATTCAATCTACAGAAGGGAAGAAAACCTCGGGATTATACTCGAGGGAAAAATGGCAGGACCATTCTTCAGCTTTTAGATAACAAAGATGGTGAACCTGATAAAAAGGATAAGGTATGCGATATTAGTGAAATAAGTAGGCACGACATTCTGTGGCGTCGAGTTAATTATCACCGTTTTATGTCAATACGCTAATAACGATCTAAAATATAGGCTATTGTACACGTACTAAACTACACGATAATATTAGGCCGGCGGTCTCCCAGGAACACGTGCAGAATGCATCATTCGTGGCTCTGTGTGGCCTAGTATTAGTAACTAATAGATCCTAACCAGGATGTCCCCAGCTCTCACTGCTTGTGGGCCCACTGGTGACAATAAACAGTGGATGATTCTCACGTGATCGTCCTCGCAGTGTAACGACCATTTAATCTTTCACCGTTGTGGGGCCTTCTACCCCCTATGGAATTATGGGCTGATTTCCAGCTACTTCTACTTCCGCTGCAACTTTTCGTCGCCCAGTTTTTCAGGTGCTCATAAAGAAGTACACAAGCGCCATTGTCCACCGGTGTGTACAATGCTTCCTGGTATTATTCAAAGCTAGCTAACTCATCTCCGTGAAACTTGATTTAAGCAAAATAGCTGGGTTAGCTGAGCTAGTCTTATCTAACTGTTTGTCAAGTCCACAAAGCACGATACAGTTTTGTGAAATCAACTTACGTCAGTTTTGATGTGGCCTAGGTAGTCTTCGTGCCTTAAGCTACCTTTCCTAGCCAAGCAATTTTTGTGGAGTCGCAGCGGGTGTTCTCTGATTTTAATGTTTTTCTGGTCTATACAGAAGCACGCCTTTCCAAATTTTCTTTATATTTTACGTTAATCAAGCAACTGAAATGACCCTTTTGTTATGAATTCCCTGCTCAACATTAACGGTCAAAAAATGATCATTTACAAGCATAACTCGGAAGCACCTATTTACAAGTTCATCTGACTTCATCTTTTGAGCAGTAATATCGTGTAAAACAGTAACCTGTTTTGTCGTGGTGAAATGCGTTTGCTAACATGGCGCCTTAATTGGCTGAACAATATGTAGACTTCCATGCTGAATTCAAGCTGACATCCTTATTGATACCGTTTTTGACATTCCACAGAAGAGAAGGTTCTTACTTACGGCAATGTACAACAATCGAGTCGATCGAGTCCGGCACCTAATACAGAGTGGAACCGATGTCAACATACAGGATCAGGTAGGCCTCATGGATATGAAATTTCTAACGTATATACATAGTCGGGGGGACTAATTTCACGCGATATGTATAGCTCATCATTTCGATTGTGGCACATATCACGTTGAGAATGTAAACGTGATTTCCTCAAAGTATATTAAAAACAAAGCTGCTACAGCAGCGATACCGGGGTTCAAGCCAGTATTTCCGAATGGTGTTTTTATACTTTGGCATATAAATGGCTTAATAAGGAAGCGTACATTTTTCCTAGTCAACAATCTGCATGTACATAAATTACATAAAAGTTACTTGCAAATGTCGTCAACATAATGATTTGATCTCTTAAATTTGTTTCACCTCGACAAGTCGTGTGGTTATTATCAGAGGTTAACGTATTTCGAGACACTGACATAGAATATATTACCCTTTGCACACAACTTTCAGCTTTATATCTGCACCTTTGTCACGTGATTTCCAAATATGGAAGAAAATCGCGGTTTCTCGCACTTTGATTGCAATCTGGGATAAAAGTATACATCACACGAGAGACATAAGACCAGATTCATCACCAGAGCGTTAATCTACGGAGGGTGACATACAATGTTCATGCGATCAACACAGACATGAATGCGTTCTTAGTACATTATACATTATACAGATGTGAATGACTCAGATGTAGGAAATCGACCTTTGGACAACATTTCACGCTATGCAGATCCTGTCTTTATTAAAGCATTAAAAGGAGTTTAGGCACACTTGAAGTAAAAGATGGCTCTTTGCATTCAGCAACTTTTAGCTTTACAGCCGAAACAGGTCTCTGTCAATTGACATTCAAATATGAGGCTAAGTTACATATTTTCACATTTTGATCGCAGTTTGCGACAGAAGTATGCATTACATGAAATTAATAGGACTGACGATCAGGATGTCAAACTACGTCTGGTAGTATATATCGAATACTGAAAACTTTTACTTCCGAGGTCAGCACGTACGTGGGGGCGGCCATTAGCATTATCAACGTCGCTAACTGAACGGATGAAGGAGAAGGAGGCACAGCGAAGCTATCAAAGGTGGCGATGAAAATGCTGTAGATTTACGCGGTTGCCATAACAGAAAGAAACAATGCGAGGCTGCTTCAACATGGCTTAAACAGAACAAACTTACGTTTAATAAGCTACTGTAAAAAAATACACTGAAAGCAAGGTGCAGATCAATGTAATCCGTGATTTATTTCACGAGACCGATCACTGTTGTGACAAGAAATGGGGAACGCCCGGCTGCAGGGCGATGACGTCATTTTATTTACATCAAATGTTCCTTTCCCGACTCATCATAATGACGTGACATTAACAAAAAGCGCGACTTTACCGATACATGGTAACATTGTAGATGTTGTCCTACAATCAACCTCACAATGGCAGGACTAAACCCTGTAGCTTGGCACTGTACTTAAAAGGAAGAGCCAGCAAAGCAATAACATGCGGTGTAAAAAGAAAGCCTAAGACGTTTGCTTATTAATGATGTAAAATTCAAATTGTTCTGTCATGCTTGTTGCTAGAGAAACACGTTTAAACTTACTTGTTTTATAGAAACCACGCCATCGATTTCGAAGCAGCCAGTACTTGAGGCCATGTCACCATTAGCCAATCAAAACGATTTTTACATAGAGCCGTTGAAAAATCGGTGACGTATGGCCAAAGTCAGTACATTCAGAAGAAATACCCACACTGCATCCCTCACCTTTCCTAAGGTACACACACTGATATAAAATTTCAGCAAGGTATAATAAGGGAAAAGTTTATGAAAACCTTGGTCTGGCCAACCTAGCAGTAGCCATCTACAAATCGCTGATTTGTTGCACGGCTGTTCTGTTGTATTTCGCTGCCTCTCTGAAAAAAAAAAAACACAAAAAAACATGCCCCTGAAAAACGTTCCGCTCTTTGTGGATGAGTGGTTCAGTGTGGTGTTAAAGAGCAACAGCATGTCTATGTGTTATAGGCTGTAGGTAAGTGGAGCTGTGAACTGTCACCCAACACCCCACCCACATCGGTTTTAGCCATCTTCACTGGTGGTAGCTTTATTGTAGGAAATACTTTCTTACCTGGGCCACAGGCAATTGCAGTGGGCACTGTCATATTGCAATGTCCTTTAACACACACTTAATAATGTCAGAATTGGTCGCACCATTTGCCTGCTAAAATGACGCAATAGTCACCACCTGTAAAAATTTAGCATAAAACGACAAGAAAAACAACAGCCCTGCAGACTGTAGATACAACAACACGATACATACAGTCTGGAATCCGGAAAACGCCATTTCACTCAACTTGTGTACCCTGAATTCTCTTCTCCCTGCCCCAGGCATCTCTAGTACCAGCCGTCCACAGCCTCCTCTGGGTGTTTTTTATCACCCTGCCATTCAATGGACTCATATTTGCCTACAGATGGGCAAAATGTCACAAAGTTCTCCCTTTAACCTTCTCTCAACGTACCTTCATGACTGAGTGATTTTTTGCCGTCATTGCAGTAGATCTAAATTGTCACATTCAGGCAGTTTTTTCTGTAGGTATAAAAACACTAAAATTAGCCTTACTATTTATGTATGTAATTTTACAAAAAAACCCTCATCAAACTGTATTCCCTTCGCCCAAATGACACATACTGTCAAATAACTAAATGCTTGGCCTACAACAATGGATTTCTTTTCAACCACTATTTGTCATAGTTTATCCCTGCAAAATTATCTGGCAGTACTTTAACCTGAATCTTGGGTACAAAATCGAATTGATGTCTTTATACCTACAGGAGGCACCATAGCCGTTTTTCTCAGTGGGAACAAATGTTAATACCGCCGTCAGTTTTTAGTTATTTCTAACTAATGATAGGCACTCAAATTAATATTCAGGAGTAGATATTTGACATTAAATTTACTTATTAAGTTTCTCACTTTTTGTCGGTCTAGCCCAAAACTAACGAAGCAGGCAATAACCGACAACGCTCCATTTGATACTTATACTCTTCCAAATAAAGGCTGAACTTGTTGTTGTCACAACATATCAAGTTTAATGCCAAAGTTCATACACAAAAAATCAAAATACAGGTATTACGTGACCTCTTCGGACGTACAGTACCCAGCGTACGAGGTTGAGAGAAAAGGGATAATGTTTCTCGCTTTCAGGTAGGACTTCATGAAATCTGAAATTTTTGTGATCGCCTGTGACCCCTCTTGTGCTTACAATGGTATGACGCATCAGGAAAAGGCTGGACTGATACAGCATGTCTAAGCTGAGGGGGTTATAGCTCGATTAATTTACCAAATAGCCAGGCAAAAATACTTTATGTTGACGTTTTCCCCTAAATATCTGATGTGTTTGTAAGGAACTGAAAACAGTTGAAACAGTGATGTTCATTGCTTGCTGGCTCTTCCGACGGTATTGGTGGGAGGCTATTAGGTCATTGAGTCACGCTAGTGCGTTAACCACTGAACCACGGAGGTCTCGCTTCTTTTAAAAGTTATTCTCATATATAAAAATTTGTTAAAAGTTAATTTTAATTTGCTGCAGCGTATGACACGCCGTTTCAGCCTAATTCAGATATCTTGAATTCATTTCCAGGTATCTTGAACTCATTTCCAGGTATCTTCAATCCATTTCCAGATATGTACAATTCATTACTAGATTACTGGGCCATGTTTTTCAGATATCTGGAGATCGCTTCCATATGTGTGAATTTTTTTAAAGATATCTCGAAACAAAATACGGTGCACATATCCGAAAAAGAGCCACACATATCCGAAATTGCGCTAAAATGTACAATTTACAGTAACTGCTCCCTGAGGGGAAATAGAATAAGGACAGATTTACTCATGCGCACTGCAAGTCATCATGACTGATCGCTCATTCTAAAATAGAGCTAATGCTACTTCCTTCGTCAAGTCTGAGTCGTGATGTCTTAGTCTTCATGGGAGTTCTCGCGAGAACGCGATTACTGATCGCAGTGTGGCTACTGTTGTTAGCTAGGCTTTGATCGCCATTTATTAGGGAGCATACATTTTGTACACATAAATAACCAGACAAATGTAGAGTACGAAAAGGATTCCAGATATGTTAAGCTATCGTCTATTTAAGATTTCTTCAATTCATTTCGACATATGTGAAAATCATTTCTACATATGTGAAATATTTTCTGTGATATGTATTATTTGACATATGTTAAAATGAATTTCAGATATCTGAAAATGATTTCCAGATATGTCGAAATGAATTCAAAATATCTGGAATGAATTCGAGATTTCTCAAATAAATGTCCTAAGGCCGAAACGGCTTGCCCTAGCAGTGATCATTGTGCAAACCGCCCGATGTAAATGTGATTCTTGCTCGTATTTGCGCTGTTTATTTATTGTTTCATTGGTCCCTTGGAAGAGTCAGCAAACAGGAGTGACTTTTGTACCAATTCAATACTCTAGATGTAAAACCTGGAATAAATTACAGTATTAAATGAGATGGATCGAGCTATTTGGTAATATGAAGTTACAGTAGACTGGAAAAACGGTCAAACCAATTTTGTGGACAATCCTTTTCACTGATCAAAAGTATATATGATTTTAAATTAGCATAGGTCTACTCATAATCAGAAAGAAGGCAAGTCTTTAGATTGCTCAGAGCTAAATGCCAAGTAAAATTTCAGTTATTTTTTGTGTACATGTTGATTTCAAATAAATAAATAAATAAATATGTAGATTTCAAATTTTCTTAAAGAAGAAAAAAAAAACACTCTCCTTTGGCATATTAGGTAAGGATCCCTTGCAAAACTAAAATTGGACCGAATACCAAACTGCTCACAGTGACAGATCATTTGCAAAACGTTGTCCGACAGGTATAGCCGATGAAATAGACCAAATAATACAAAATTATTTACTATATGTGACCATATTCATTTTTTCAAAAACACATTTGTAAATATATATGTGTGGATATTCTGCTTGGACGTATAAAACCGCCATCCATGCATATCTATCATACTTGAAACGTATACAAAATGTACATGTTGGGATCTTGCTTTTGTCTTCTAATGAAACATTCAGTTTTTGAAAAACATGTTGTATTGCCATTGCATTTGAGGTTAAATTAACTGTTCTCTATACTTCTGCTTTTTAAGATTGTCTAAAACTCCTGTTCCATTATGATAGTTCAGCACAAGCCATATCCCCAATTTTTTGTCATTTTACTGGCTATGCTACACATACCTTGGTGATTCACAGTAATTTCTCTTCCTCAGCACTCAAGAAAGGAAATTTATTGTCTCAGTTTAGAAATTAACAAAAATAATAATAATAAAATGAATCAAAGATGTGTGTACGTTATGTCAGAGTGAAACACCCAGGAGGGATAACTAGCTAATAACAATAAAGTTGAGAATAAAATCGAGTCACTGGGATATGTCATACCGGTGCCCTTTAATATGGGTGGCTATCACCGACTCTGGTCTTTGGTCTAGTTCGTTGGTCCTCCTAGTTCACAATGAACTAAGCCCTATACTATGTATAATCATAGCCACTTGTTCTATTCACACGCATGGCTGTATCAATAAGTTCACAGTTTCCATAAGCCGGAGTCTCTACTTCTAGTTATATACTCGTATTTGATATTCTGGCATTCAGTGGTTGGCCGAAAACCTGGATGTCAGATGTTGAATGGACAGGAAGACAATTTGGCTGTAGTTGAATAACAAGTCAAACAAAGGCTTAGCGAGCTAACGCAGCTCAATGAATCAAGAGCCTCCTCGAAGTGCAGTAGCTGTGCGTCCAGCTCAATCTAGTTTCCTTGTTCTGTAAGTCGGGCATTAGCTTGAAGTCTTCCAGCAACTTGCGGGTGGTCGTGGGTTTCCTCCGTGCTCTATCCGCTTTTATGCTGACATTTTAAGGCTGGACGACGTCGTATACATCAAATATACTTGGAAAACACTAATTAAATGGATGAAAAAATATAACAAGTGTGCTTACCCTTCACTACAAAAAGAACGTAGGCCTACCGGTATTATAAGAGTAAGCCCCAACAATGTTACCGTTAGGCTTTTTCAGTTATTGGGCCTGTAGTTTACTTTATGTAGTCATCATTTAACGATGGAAACAGACAATGGCGCAAGGTGCAAAGGTTTGAAAATCTATGCTCCTTTTATCGTGCGACTGGTGGCGATGAACATCACCTCATACCCGATTGTATATTTGGCATTCTCCATTTTCGGGCTGGTGAGGCCGCTTCCGGTTACGTATAATTTTATCACCTTGCTTTGGGACGATCTCAGTTCTTGAAAATGCGTCTGTAGCGTCATTCATTACGGCGATAGATCCATTTCTGTCCTTCGGGTTGTGGCCTTCCTGTCATTTCCAGTTTTCTAAAAATTGCATACTTGAAGTCAGCGTCAAGAACTGCATGAGATAAGACTACTTCCCACAGAAAGATGTTAAACCAGTGTAGTATCTATTTTGAAAACACGAGTTTTTCAATCACGTTATACATTCACCTAAGGGCGAGCTGGCAAAACATGTCTAGCCTTTGTGCGACTAGAGTTTAAATTTCAGTTCAATTGCATAGTCGGTTGCTTTTGCTCAAAATCCAATATGGCCGCCATGTCACCCGATTACAAGTGTCCAAATATCTAGGTGCACAATTTGAGGTACTAAACTTAAACATACCGAAGTTTCATAAATGTGTGATTTGCCGTTTTCTCAAAAAAACACAGGAAAATATTTGCCGAGAATAATAATAATCCTAACAAAAACAATAGGGAATCAAGTCTGAATGGCTCTTACACTTCATAACAGCGTTTCCGCTGTCAAAGCATCAACTTTACAACAAGAGCACGAAAATGTCTTAAATTTAGAAAAACAACAGATTTTTACGAAATACACCTACGGGGTTAGAATGTATGGCGTCTAATGGAGTCGTCAGAGTTTTGTTGCGCAGTGCAAACTGCACACAACGCGCTTTCAGATTTCAAATGATTTATCAAAAAAGCAAGTATCGATCTTTTACTTGAATGAATACTTATATTTCTTATTGTTATGTCCCATCTTAAAGCCAGCAAAATAGTTTCCTAGTCTTCAACACCACTGAGCAAATGGAAAGAATGCAAAGCAATTATATGTGCAATTAGTAATTTCCGCTGTAGATAACTATGCCTGATATATAATAACTACTTGATCAATACCAGCGTTATCAACGCACCGTCGGCCGCCGCCGTACATGTAAAATGTCCTTGAGTACAGTGTAAAGGCCAAATCAAATAGACAATTACATAAATATACTGAAGGATTTTCTATTTTATTCATTTAGATAGAAGATGTAATCAGTGTGTTCTCTCTTATGAATATTCGAGCTTTTAGACATGTTAATCAGTTTTGCCAGCGCTGACACTGAATCAAATATTATAATAGTTTGGTTTATTTCAATGGATCAGTAGCGGGTTACACATGTAAACGCACTTTTGATGTTGAAGTTAAGAAGGGATAGATGTTAATATTTTAATACATGTTATTTGACACAAAGTCTCTGATGTCTGTATGAAGTTAACTTCATTGATTAACACATTTCCCTGGTGCATAGAGATTGAGACGGGCGAGTTTGGCTACTCAATTTTCTCTAGATTTTGGTCATATAACCGAATATGTATACTCCACGAACTATGGTTCACAAAATTATGAATCTTGATTAAAAATAACCCGCGTTTAAGTAACCTGCGAGTAGAGAGTCAGATGTCTGTTAATGTTTTACTTTTGCAGAGTCATATTATGTTAAGTTTAAATTCTTAACTAGATTCATTAAACAGTTCTGGCCACATATTATCGACCATGTTCTGTACATGGTTGACTGTAATCATTGCTCTATTTTGATTTAACCGGGTTAACCCTTTATTGCCTTTATTGACTGAATACATGTAAGACATCCAGACGTAACCTTCACACTATACAACCCTTTTGATTTCCTCCTTATATCTTCTCATTGTGGCATAAAACTCTGAGGTATCCTCTGATGTTATGGCGAGTTTACTAAAGAGGCGTGGAAGAGATTGGGGGTTTTGGAACGTGACTGTTAACAAGATTTGGCTATTCGCTAACAAGTATATTGCAACCATTGAAAATATGTCCTCGAACTTAAAAATCTAGCACAGAAACATTGCAAAAAAGTGCAGTTTGAACAATGCAACGATACTGTACCCTGCCATAACTGGTTTCTCATTGATATTCCAAAGGAAGGAGACACGCCAATCCACTGGGCAATGAGTAAAAATTACGTGGATGTTGTAAAGGACCTGCTTACACATGGAGCTGATGTCAATATCCCGAATAAGGTGCGTCAGTTCTTGTTGTATCTACATTTTGATCTACGCTGAATGCTGTCATTTTTTTTTCATGTCGTCGCGAACTTTTAGCCTTCTGTTCATGGGTCCATTGTTACTATCGGTATTTCTTTGAGATGAGACGATCGGTTTGTGTCTGAGAAAGTGTCGGCTGAAATTGCTAGAATAACATATTCCACTATATATTTTCATTATAAAACCCTTGTGTCTTTAAGTAACCCTTCCAAGTGTCACACATTCAGAGATATCCATTGGAGATTTGGTCCAAGACGTAAACGAGAAGGTGTTAGCTGGGATGTGTCTGTAGGGTGAGGGATGGGGTGGAGTATTTGGTGCTTAGTATGTTGCAGCCATTGACAACTTGTCTTCTAACTTTGAAATTAAGCGCAGTATAACTGTATAGAATGTTGAACATTTCGGTGATTCAAGGTCGCTTCATAACTGGTGTATGATTGACATTTCATAGGAAGGAGAGATGCCAATACATCGGGCATTGCGTAAAGATTACGTGGACCTTGTGCCCGAACTGCTTAGACATGGAGCTGATGTCAACATACCGAATAAGGTACGAGAGTTCTTGTTGTAAATACAATACGGCTTCTACACTTCTGAAGCAGGCATGCGAGCTGGATGGGTACACGTAAATGAGACGACCGGTTCGTGTCTGTGCGAAAGTGGCAGTTTCCGTGTCAATGCAACAACTTGAATTGTCTATATCTGCAGGTTTAAGCTGTTATTTGTATTGAACTTTTATCTGTTGCAATGGAAACTTTTTCGAGATCCTCGATACGTGTCTCTATCCAAATAATGGCGACATGGCTGTTCCTCGAGGAGCTGTGTTCAGACAGGCCATTTCTTTCCGCCTGACATTCAGTTAGCGAGTCAACGAGTGCTCTTCAGTAATTTGTCTGTGAAGTAGTCAGCATCTTGGTTGAGCTCACCTTTGGCACGTCTCTGACTCTTGCAGGACTCTTCTCATACAGAAGTATCCTGAAACAATTTGAAGACATGCTGTATTCTAGCTATAGTTTTCCTGAATGTAATTATAGCGACGATACGGCTAGGAAAACTGCATAGGAGGTAATACCTGTCACATTCCAGGAAACTGATGGCAAGCCAAGCGTCTCAAAACAGCCAAATATGCACATGTACCTTACTGACTCGATCTGTTATAATGATTTGTTGTGCAACATTCTACTGAGCATTTCCAAACATTATCATCCTTGACAAGTGCAGAGACAAGGGGACTGTAACATCCCAAAATGCAATAAATCTTCCGGTGTTGTTTCAACGTTGTGCATGTAATAAATAGAAATGTTACAAAAAATGGTTAATTTGTTTTTTGTGCTGAGTTTACTTTTTATTGAATGAGCTGAACCATTAGAAGTATGAGCTTTGAAAGCGAGTCATTAGATGTACAAAATGTACATCAGCATCAATTTTGTTCTGGATTTTTATCTGAGAAAAGATCATCAACCACATGATATACATGTAGTTTTAATCTGTACTGTGAAGACTATATAGCAAAGCAGTTTAGCCGCACATATTGTGGGTTTCTGAAGCAAAGTACAAGCTGCCCATTCTCCCATCTATTAGCCGCTATCTCGACCCTGTGAATTGCTCCCTTCCCGGTGTTGTCATTGTCTGGTCGACTAGATACATAAACGTGTATATATATTTATCACCCTGTTCCGGAATCCTCGATGTTTTATTCAGATCGATTTCAAAATTCATGAGAAATTATAGCAACGCTTCACCATATTCCTACTTATATATCATTTCACGATCTGATCTAAAAAAAGAATGTTATAATAAACACCTCATAGGAACTTGTTAATCTGAAGTAAAGATGACAGTGATTTTAAAGGAACGAATATGACTTGTCCATGACATGGTGGGGCTGAAATTTTGTTCAAGTTAGATGAACAGTAATTTTATATTGTGCAGACAGGTAATTGGTAAAAATTGGTAATTGGTAATTAGAGAGGGTATTTACCCCTACAGTTTAATGGACATTTTTGTAAAAGTTTTGTGTGGCGCAGGCAAAAATTAAGACGTAGATGACAGATGCGGTGAATTGAAGTATTTTCATTTCTGGTGTACGTGGATCAGAGGTATTTACCCCTAGAGTTTAATGGACACTTTTGTAAAGGCGCTTGCAAAAATTGGGACTTAGGCGACAGATGCCGTGAAGATGTTTTGATTTCTTCTATACCTGAATCAGAGGTAAACTATCAGTCGAAAATTGGTATGTTTTCATATTTATGAACCCAATCCAATGTTAATCTGGGAAAAAAAGATATCCAGTATGTACAATATTAAATGTAAGGAAGGCCTTAAGTACAGTGTAAAATAGCAGATGTCGCTTCCCACCATGTTTCACCCACAGGAAGGACTGAAGCCTTTGGATCTGACATTGAAGCATTTTGACTTAGACCCAGTTCATCAGTTGGTAAAGAGTGGGGCTACTTGTAATGTGCAAATGGAGGTGAGTGGTACATCGTATAACGACATACTGTATGATGTCTGGACATTTATCATCAAAGTGTATATGTAAGTACTAAAGCAAAGGATGTGAAGTGTTGGAAGCTGTACTCTTTTAACTCGTTGTCATCAGAACTGAATAATCTATGTCCATGTCTTCCTTTGTCCAAACTACTTTTGTTCTCATCTTTCAGGGTGATGGCCAAACCACATTCATGTCAAAGTTTGCATGCTATGGAGCTATATCAGCCTTATTGTGTCTTTGGGTCATTGCGGTGTTTGCTTTATTTAGTAAGAACCTGTATTTTGATTTATTTATTTATTTGATGGGTGTTTTATTCCGTACTCAAGAATATTTCGCTTATACGACAGCATTACGGTGGGAGGAATCAGGGCAGATCCCGGGGGAAACTCTCGGCCATCCGCAGATTGCGAGGAGACCTTCCCATGTACGACCGGAGAGGAAGCCAGCATGAAATGAACCTGAACTCAAAGGGACAGCTTTGGTGGGAGGCTTCTTGGTCGTATTGCTCTGATAACGGACTGACTAACTGAGCCACGGAGTCCCCCCCCCCACCTCCCCAAGAGGATTTGAATATTTATGGTCCCGCTTTAAATAACAGTGAGATGAAGTTTTCAAGCGTTTTCATATTCGTGCAGTAATAAATCATTGTAAACATAGGTAAACAAGAATCTGTCCAGTTGTAGTATAATTTGCTATCCTTCGTCTTTGTTCAACTCACTTATATAATTAATCTATGAAATTCATCATTCAAAAAACTGAATCCGTTTTTACCCATCCACCAATATGTGTTCAATCACGTCAAGGACTTATGTGTATGAATTATTTATTTATTCAGGTATCAACGCCCTGACAGTTGAAGTGCCACCGTCGGTTGATATTCTGCTTCCACAACCCATCGCCATTCTACCATGCAAGTTTACAGGAAAGAACTTTCCAACTAACTACACCGTGACATGGCAGTGTCAGAAAATGAAGAGCACAATTATTTTGATCAGTAAAACCAACAACACGGACACAGGATTCACTGACACAGCTTTCCTTGGTGACGGCTGCTCCCTGGAACTCCGTAACCCTAAACCAGAATACAGCGCTAACTACTCGGTTACGGTTGTTGGGCCTGGTGAGGGGTTCTCTGACCCAGTCACGGTTTGCCTGGATGTCCGACCGCCATTACAATCTTCCCGTGAGTACTTCTGACATTTTGTCTTTCTCGAATTCATCTACTGTTCATTCGACTGCATGTTAGGTTAGGAGATTGACCAGGTACACCTTTAAGGTGAAATGGTCCTTGAAATCAGGTTTCCATCATTTGTACACAGCGCTCTGAATTTTTTGGCCACACCTGTACAAGCTTCGTTGACCAGAATTTGAAGACCTTTGCTGTACCTAATAAGTTGTGCAAACACCATGACACAGTTTCTTAGCTAACATTTAGCAGAATGTACAGTTTCATAAACATACCTTATCTGCTCATCAGTGTGGCAATCTGAAGGACTTAACCAGCCTTCTTCAAAGTTTTCTCCAACGTGAACAACAACAGCGAACATTCAGGCAACATTTACAAGAAAGCAGTCATACATCTGGATAAGGGAATAAAAGAGACAGGAAGTCAAGTAAGATGGTTTTCAGTACACAACATCACATGAGTAGTTCATTAATACATGAATGCATGAGCAGGTAGACACCACCTACACTGGCATGTAAACACAAGCATATGACTGGCTGAGCTGAATCAGCTGTAGGCCTCTCACAGCATATACAAAGTAAAGTACAACTTAAGAAATGCCTCGATGAATATAGTATGAAACAAGGAGAATTTAAGAGAAACATGCAGTCAAATTAATATCACTAACACCACAAGTAATTGGGCAATCAACTGAAAACCGGTAAGAAAAAAATGTGTAGATGCCATGACTGAAATCATGGTATTAACGGAATGTACTTACATTTATTCACAAAGATGTCAGGGAGGTGTCTCTGTAGTCCGATAGTAAACGGTCTACAACATGAAGATCATCTTCTCCCTCACACAAAACTTCAATCTCAGCACATGGTTGTCCATCACTCCCTGACAACAGCTTTAACACAGAACCTAGCTGCCAAAAAAGTAGGAAAGGAATGTACATCAAAGATTTGTGTTTCGCTGTTAACGTAGGAGTATCTCTGGAACAACAGTGCTAAATAAAGTAACCTCAAACACAAACATCTGCTTGACAAACAAACATATTTTACATATTTTAAACTTCCCGTCGTAAACTTGTTGTGGAGGCTATACGGGTGGGAGATGTTTATTACTCACAGTACAAAGCCTGGTGTTACAATTGTAACCCTTTACTTTTACATGTCCCAACTCCATGCGGGTAATGTGTGGGGAAAACGGATGACCTCAGATTGGTAGATGTCATTTAGAAAGTGAATTTAAGTCATAGTATTATCGTTATTAGAGATTACACTTTCTAGATATAGCAAAGGCTCTAGTGCTGAAAATTCGATGAGACCTATCCGGTTTTCAAACCAGCGATCACAGAGTCAGGCACCAAATCGACAGCCATACATGTCAACCATCTAGCCTTCTCGACCAGCCAGCCTTCTACAAAAATAGAAGGTAGCTGACCGGTAGACTTTACAGCGAACATTATGTCACTGTGTCATTTCTGATCATCAGAGGGGTAATGCTCATCACTGATTTTGATGTGAAACAACGACTTTACAAGATGGTTCTTGAGTGAACAGCGTTGAAGAAGTGGTTGAAATCACTAAATGAAATCGTCCTGTGGTATCTCCTAAATCGTTTTACATCAATATCGGGTCATACCAATTGTCAGTCCCCTGAAACTCTGAAACGGAAGTCGCTGCCACTCATCATGGTAGCCAGCTTCAGTTGGGCCAGATCACGTATAGGTGTATCCCTTGCTTGCACACAACGACCAGTTATGCCCCAGACATGCTCCAGAGGGTTGAGACCGGAGTTCATTGCAGGCCAAGGGATCACAGAGTGTACAGTATTTCAGCCCTGTTCACACTTTGTTAGGCTGCAAAGAATTAGAGATCCACCTCAATGGTTTCTCACCTTATATCTGCTGCACATGAATTCACCGAGATAATGAGTGACACCCGACTGTTGGCAGCAGGGATTCGCTGCGGGTCTGTGGTTTGGAGGCAAGACGGTTGAGCAAAATCGTCATCACTTGCCCACATTCCCCAGCCATATCCAGGGCTCCTAAAGGTCTGCCACCGCGGGCTTCTACTGCATCGTCGTTGTCTGCTGCTTCTCTCTGTTTAAAATCTGACTGTTTCCCAAAGCGTGTCCGGAACATCTCACTGTTGAATATCAGCATGGCTGCGGGTTGGTGGCACAGTGGTGTTGCTGATTGGTTTAATTACAAGGCATGTATCGCTGTTGTAATTACAATGGATCCCAAAGACATGGTCTAAACTGAGGAGAAACTCTTTAATCAGAAACCTCAAAGCATTCTGAATATTCTTGAGTACAGCGTAAAACATCAATCATGTAAATAAATCAAGTAAATAAATCAAAGCGTTCTTTGCCAGAGGATCGTATGCTAATGGCATAGCCTATACAGCTCCACAGTTACTCACCGACCAGTTCGATCAGTCTGTTTATTACCTTATAATGAGGCTTCTCCTCAACAAGTTTTTCCACATGACTCGAAAAACAGTTGAGTGTATGGTTTGCACATTTAAGTTTCTCTATATCTCGGCACCTAATAGGGCCAAACTCCATGAATCGTTTAGCTGTCCCCATCAGCAATGGCTTTGGTATAACGGATGCCACGTTTACCTTCACAAAGTGGGAATCCTTCGAGCATTATGTCAGCTTTCATAGAGTAAGGGCTGCGAGTCCAAAACCACTGATGATCCGGCGGGAATTGGGAGAGGGGGTGTCCCTTTTGTCTCTACATATATCAAACAGGACATATTTTGCTTCGTACACATGTAAAACTTTCCTACTATGCAACCCAGCTATAAAGTCCATCCTTCCTTTCCATCGCATACGAAACTCTTGGCTTAGGGGCCATTATGATAGGAGCCAACTCCTTGCACTCCTCCTGAGCTGCATGTCACACATATGTCCAATAGTCCGTTCTGAACTTTGAAAGACCTTGGTTGTCAGCCCAGGCGTTCCCAAAGTGTTGCACATCTGATTCAGCTGACCTCTGTGTCGTTCGTCTTTATCTTGGGCAAAGTCTCCATGATGAGTCGTGTGACACAAACCAAGCAAAAGCCATTATTTCTCTCTGAGCCTACTAATCTGAAACTATCCTGCCCATCCTCCATTTTCTACTCGCTTTTGTACAAGCTGCAATGTGGTAAGTTATTGAGATAATGAGCCCATTCAGTGAATGTAAATTGATAAGCCTATAACCCTATATGTTCTGTTTGGACCACTAATTTACAACCACTTCTGGAAGCAGCCTAACCTGTAAGCCTCCCTGCTGCCCAGACGTTTATTCTTGAATATATGTCTGCCGGTAGAGCGCCCAAGGCGTTTTGCTTTGTTGTTATGGCCCACACTGTGTGGAAGTGTAGCCCAAGGCTGACGACAAGTGTGACCACCTTTAGAAGGGCCAATGTACATTTGAAGCTAGGTGCAATCACCACCCTCTTGTGTGAGGACACAAATGACTGCTGTCACAGCCTCTTTGAAAAGAAATAGCTCTTCGAAATGTTTGAAATGCACGTGAAATACATGTCATTTCCATTGATATCCACTGGCCACAGACACGCCCATCTTGACATCTATGGCAACATGTCATCCATTACAAAGAACTACGACGACCTCAGTGGCCTAGGGATGAGAGCACCAACCACGAGGTTGTGAGATTCGGGATCATTCCCGAGAGGTTAGAATAAGGAAACAAGACAGGTGGGTTCAGTATAATGTGATTTGGTGAGGTGTGATGCCGGGTGTCTTCGGAATGATGTTACATTGGTGGCAACACTTTGGCGGCATGGGCTCGCCTTGTCACTAAAAGCCACACTCTACATAAACATTCTAAGGATTCTCCGTCGTCATCTTACTGAAAATTGTTGAGTGAGACATTAAAACCAAGCATACACACCAACGAAGGACCTCGTGTACATTTGACGTGTCCAACGGTAAGATTCAAAAGAGGGCACAGAAGTACTTATCTCGACTTATGCGACTGCTTAGCGTGCATTTCTTTCATTTTAAATGTTAATTTCGTCTGAAACATCCTTTGAACGACCCCTGGTATATATTTACATGCACGCCGGATGAAGGAACACTCACTCCGCTCTGTTGTAGCTGTGCAATTTAACACGGTCCGATTTGCACAGAATTTCGCCATGATCAATGCTGAACAAACTTGCGTAAATGGTCGTCAATTTTATAGCGTTTTACAGCTCATTGAAAAAATTATGAAAGGTAGTTTCCCCAAGATATATATTTATAACACCCTTGCTCCGATTATTACTCTTTTCGCCGGATTGCTTACTTCGTGCGATGAGGAGGGCGCAACTGTTACCATCTGTTGCTAATTGGTTATCAAAATTTCCCGTTTGGAACACTCTCTTCGTATTTCTTACCAGTGACGCTTCTTTCCTGCCCAAATCGGAGTAACAGCGGTAAGATATAATGAATGAATGAATGAATGAATGATTATGGCTTAACGCCACATGGTCAATATCTCAACCATATCGTGGCGAGGTAATAATGCACTGTCAATCATTACGCCATGAATTGAATTTTTGTCATGCATTACTCTTTGTGAACGATAGCTTAGAAAACACGGTTACTCCGCTGAGCTTAAGTTGCTTCTTGTCACTGATCATATTTCACTGTACAGTTTGATGCAATTTCCCCCCAATTCCCCACCAACCACACGTTCTGCTCTACTCACCAACATGGAGTTTCATGATGTTTTGCAAAAACAATTTAGAAAAAAAACAGGGATCGAGGACAAATGTCAGAAATCGGACCATTAAACTATTGCTTTATTTATTCACGCATCACCTGGTTTCTTTGAACTACAACCCGACAACCATAAACTATAAATGAAATGCTTATATGTACACCATTAAAGTCAAGTGAAATAATGTAACAAAACAATTCCTAGTGAATTTACTATGACTAAGAGTACAAATTGCTATACACAAATCTGTCGCAACCGGAAATATTACCAAAGACATCTTCCTGTTTTCTGAACATTTAAATTATAAGAAGATAATGTATACTTTGATAATCGACTGACCTGCTCAGACTCATTATATCCGTACATAAGTACATACACCATATTTATTTCGAAGCGGTTGTTTACTTTTGTTTATCCATGGTATACAATTACTGTAGTGACGTGTGAACTCAGTTATGTATTCCCTAGGCAGTATGGTTACAGGCAGGTGAGACATCCGTAATGCGGCGATTCCTGCTGCAAGTAGATAGCTCATATCTCTTTCAGTATAAATTCCCTAAAACTTGAGTGGTTCGGTTGATGTTGTAGCGGTGGACAAGCAGAGTAGAAAAAATTATTTGCAAGAAAACAGGTGGTTCAAATACTAACCCTTCTGCCTTCTGCTCCCTGTCTCGAGTGACGATATCTAGAGGTACCGGAAATATGATGTCGCGTCATCCGCACCCTTCGCTCCTTAACATTTTAGGGGCGAGACACTCTTTTGTGTGCGAAGTACGGGCCCCTTTATCATTACAATCGAAGGCCACGCATTGTGACCTCCTAGTTGTGGCCTTGGGAAATGACAGCAGACGTATTCGACTAACATTTTCTCATTGAAAATGGCTTTAAGGTATATCACAGCTGTCTCGTAATCACAAGGAAAACAGATGATTTAACATTACTTCTATATGGCAAAGTGGTGAACTAGGAACGGGTGACGTTACAGCGGAAACGGATGTTTTCTTGGGTGGTGGAAATATGATCGGCTGTGATAGGTTAAAACTGAAACCGTGGCTGCCCGTTCGATTTTCCCAACGTTGGCGTTTTGGTTTACTTTGGACTGCGATATCTCGGTTATCATAACTCAAAAAAATAAAAATGACGTTTTCTTGAACTATGAATAGGAATCTTTATCGACACATAGATTCATTTGGTTCGGTATTGTCCTTCTTTTGAAGAAATAATCACTTCATTCACTGCGTGTATCAAATTTTACGTTTACGTACCATCACCAGGATTGAGGCATATTTAAGACGAACAAATCAAGTCAGAATAACCGTGTTGCTAGCATCCAGACATTTGGTCGTGCGTTTACCCTTTCTGTCCGGTTCCCTCGAACGATATTCCTGTCCCTTATCGTATAAGTGAAATATCCTTCAGTGAGGAGTAAAACACCAATTAAACAAAGATACATCATATAATTACCGCACATGATTAAACCAACTTTGCAGTTATGTGATGTATGTAAGCACGGCGTTCATGTTATCTTTGATCACACTTTGCAAATGAACCAGAACTTACTCATTTTTATAAGATTCCAGTACGAAAATGACAACAGTAACGCAGCAAGACGCTGTAACAAATGGAACTACCCAGTCATTTAGCCTCGCCTTTAAATGTAACTATATTCCTCGGTTTACGTAACGAAAATATGTTATTTTATAACTGACTACCACGTATTTGGATTTCATTGGCTAGAGAGTCCTGGAAACACAACTGTGATTGGCACCGATGCTGAAAATGTGACAGATATTCCAGATACAGGTAAGTCAGATATGGCGGTGAAATCTAAATGTAGAAGTTAAGTGATACATTGAATCTCAGAAACCACGTAATTGTAATAATACAAGATTTTGTTTTATAACATGAAAGGTTTAAAACAACGACATTCCTTCCCTGTTTGACGTGAATGCGAACACTGGCTTAGGCATAATGCCTGATTGATTGTCCCCAGGGCAGGATACATGAAGAATTAGATAACTCTCCGTGAATACAAACTTCCGCCAACTTCATGCACAAAATCAAACCTTCTGTGCAGCATGCAATAGTGCCCGATATGACGACGTGAAAAGTCCTTCAAAAAAATCAGATGCGTTGTGGACGGAAGAAATACCAAAGTGCATGAAGTTTTGTAAATATCCACGAATACATTCTCTGTAACCTGCTCACAAAGAGACAGACAGGCAAACAAAAAAACGCTGCAAAAACATAACCTTTCAGGAACAGGTAACTAGTGGTACTCGCAAAGAATGATGACGGCACCGCCACTGTGAGTGGTTTGAAAAATGGTCGTACAACTGAAGATTAAAATTGTAGACCCGGCCAATACTTTGAGAATTGACATAGCATAATTAGAGTTATCAGGTAAATTTTTCCAAAGCACATGATTTTGGCTGTGGCGGTTTAAAAATTTCTTTTTAAATTAAATTGAGACTCTCGGAGAGCCATTCTGTGATTGTTTGATTTTTCGGTTATGTAAGCCTCTGAGTGGCCGGAATGCAACGTCATAGCTTAGTTAAACTGTCTGAAGTTAAAAAATAACACTATAGACACCTTGTGGGGAATTCGCTGAATCCCATTGTACTTTCTACATGCACTGTGCATTATGTGGTACACATGTAGCCGTCAATGACGTGATCTATTGCTGGGCTACATAGTATAGTTAAAGAAACGAACGAATTTATCCAGTGGATCAATGTAACCACAAGTTTCCCATGTTATTTACCAGGTTACTCTGGAGGCTATCAACAGTTGTGGGTTATCGTGGTGTCCGTTCCCCTGGCGGTAGTTGTTGTACTTTACCGCAAGTCCCGACGGTAAGACGCTTTTCTCAGACTGTGTAGTGGAAATAAGCAGCAAAAGGGGTAATAATACACATGACACATTTATACCACACCGATCACAGTTTGCAGGCAATCTCTATACTCTACATCTTCATGAACTTATCTACGGCATGCGATTTTGCTACTTCAGTTGACCATGACCGATGTCCACGGTGTATTCAAGTACGCTAAGTAATCACATTCGTGTATATGAATACAAGCATATAGGGGTTCAAGTTGTGGCCTATTTCTTGTAGCAAGTTGTCTCTAAATTGTCCATAGGTCTACATCACCGAGCGACTCAATAATTTCTACCACTTTATGTTAGAGTGTTGACAAAGTAGTGGTTCAGATTTGATTTGCTTGTAATTACAAAAGACATTTCCGAATGTTTTTTGACGTTTGAAACAGTGAAGCATTTCTGTTACATAAACTACAACAAATCACAATTAGTATTTTCGAGTTTACAAAAAAAGGGATTCGCATGAAGGGGCCTCCTTTCAACAGTCGTATTTAATAGTGGCCGATGTCTCGAAGCACTGCTTGGCCGAACGTTCATGGTATATCATTCTGTGTAGACCATAGTACTGGAAGGTAGGGGGGAGGGGGGGGGCACTTTTACACCTAGAGAATAAAACCTTAATGTAAATAGTCAGTACGCTGGATTTCGCTGATTCCGTGGAATAATTTTGTAAATATTACACTGTCGCCGATTCGTTTTTTTATTATCTATTCTTCAAGTCTTCTGTACGTAATCTTTGTAACGACTTCTACACTAATGCACTCTCCACATAACGAGAGTTTCATGGGAAGCTGTTTGACATTTATGCATCATTAACATTAAGACGGCGTCTTACAAGTGAAATTCACCTACTATATTTGTATTCAAGCCTTAAAGCCTTATCAATCTGCTACAGACGAGGAAAACGAACACCTGATGCTGAAAACCCTGAAACGGTAAGTAAGCTAGCAATACCCAAAGAGAGCTCGAGCATAGCTCGTACTGGATCACATCATCGTTGAGCATTAGGAGTCCAGAGAGATTGTTAAATGCGAGTTATTAATTCAGTGTTCTGATTCCAGACAACAAACATCACATTATTGTGCAGATCACTAATACGTTTTACACTTACTTCCCAGAGCCGGTTCATTTTTGTAAAGTTATGCAAGAGGTTGTAGACAATACCATTTTTTTCTTCCAAAAATACTATTTTCTGAATACTAACTATAGGGTGAAGCCTTCCAGGTTTGAATCTTTGTTTGTACTTAAACGTATTGAAATTTTATACCTTATTTTACTTTTAATTACACGGTGTTAGTGGAAAACATGTCGTCTGATCCTCTGATTATAAATATTGCGACTACAGGTTAGCTGATGTGGGCTGCTCTGGCAATGAATTATATTTTCTGAAAATTCAAAACTTCAGGAAAAAAGTCAAGAACCAGTGAACGGATTGTTGCAAGATATAAAAAAATGCATATAGATTAATCCTTGATCTAAGCTATAAATAAGTATTTAATTTCTGACCAGTAAATTATTTAAATTAAATTTATTTATTATTATTTTTTGGATGAAGTCAACTAAGCGCCACTATTCAGATCTAGTACAGTCAGAGCTAATCAGTTTCGATTTGACAGAATGCAAAAGAACCATAAACTTTAGAGCACGATGCCTTAAGGCGATTGCACACAAAATAGAAGAGTAGCCCGCAGTCTGCACACATACTGGTTACTGTTGCCCTTGTCTCTTGTGTCGTATTTAACCTACATGTATGTGTGAGTCATAATACCGGTTAATAATTAGGCTTCCAGCTGAGAGCTTGGAAAGCCTTTTGTTATCGTAAGGATTTTTCTTCTTATTCTTATTATTATTCTTTTTTTCTCTGTCACGCATTTTTTGAAACTGTATGAAAACCGTATCCGCCACACAGTTTAGCACTACCAGGTCAGAGATTGTCTGTGGGAAAAGTTTTCTGCATAATTTCGAATTGTCTGCGTGACAAACTTTTGCCGACATGTTGATATTCAAAGAAAATCTTTAAGCATCTACTACTTAAGAATGACCGAACCCATTACTCCGAAATTTGATATGCTGATGGAAGGTGATGGGGCAAATATAATTTGCGGAGCTCATGTTTCTATTTGAAAAACTGTGGAAGTTCGCTGCTTTGCATATTTGTCACGTGACCAAAATTACTTGACATTGAACACGCAAAGAACGGAACTTGGTACAGTCCAAACTTCTGGTCACGAATCTCTTGTTGTTTCGTATCTTCTATAGTTTTGCAACAATTAGCGACTAAAGTTGAAGATCGTCAAAAAAGCATTTTTTCGGAGACTTACTGACAAAATACTGCTGGCATCAGAGAATTGCAGCTGGTGTAGTAAGAAATATTAATATGTTCCCTAAACAACGGTGTTTTGCAAATTGCTGTGACGTTTACAGTTTCGGCGCTAGGGCGGCTCAAATTTTAGTCGTAGGTGATTTTTGGTCAAGGTTGTTTTTCTAAGGGCATTTGTCTGGTTGAGCTGAAAATATAATGACGGATATGCCACTTAAAGGCAAACAAAAATTCAGAAAACTGGGTTAATATCTTACAAATTGTAGAAATAAACTATTTTACCTGCTGATAACGTCACCTTAATCTTTTAAAACTCAATACTAAAAGTAGCTTACGTGATGGACCTTGACTTTCTGATTACGAATCTGCTTTTATTTTTAACCTAACTTACAAACTTTTGTTGTAAATTAAGACAGAATTTTTAAAAATCGCAAATTTGGAGGGCACTTGACAGGAAGTGTGAGGCTGAGAATTGGTGAGTAGAAAGGACACCCAGTCACCTGTCTGTATGCCGTACATTGTAGACAATGTATCAATAAATATAGGGGTTGTTTGGCTTCAAAATTTATCAGACGGTGATACCGATATAACGTGAATACATATATAGGAGCACATCCAGACGTTGGTATGTATCTGTCAGGAAAACGCATAATAAATTTGGTAAAGCAGTTTCAATCTCTGTAGAAAGAGTTTTCCACCTAGACCACATACTCGTCCCCACAATGCACTTTCGGGAAGATCACTACATCTATGTTGTAAATATAAGAGTGATATTTGAAGCGTAGACATGAAGTAGCAAGCCTGGTTGCAAATCTTCGAGTGAATTCTACTTATTACTCTGCATTATAAGTGTAACTACATAAAAACATACAAAATGTTCAACCATTTGTGTGAGACATTTGGGCTCTGTTAAATAAAATGGCCCTGTCCAGCTTCGTAGTGCAATGTTCTCATCTCGAATCTGGTGTTATTTCTCTTCTTGGATGTACAGTTAACTTGCAAATAAAAATCAAGTCACGTTTGGATTTATTTGGAAGTTGCGTGCCAGTAAACTGTTTTGACTGTAAAACTGCAAAATCGTATCTGTAAAGGGTTATATATGTAATCAGTGTGTGTAGAATCCTGAGCTGTGTTGCCATGCACAAAACTTGTAACGGTTCAACCATTTTCAAAGTTCCGATTAACTGTGTTTGGGAAATTTTCTCATATAAGTACAAACTAACGGAACAGCCACATTCACAGGACAGTATGGGCACTAAATGTTTATGTAAACGATAAAATCAGGTCGACACCGGTTTTCAGGTCTTCCACAGTTTATTTTTTAGGGCTGGTGCAGTAATATGCTGCCAGACATAAAAGTTTTCAGTCATAACAAAAAGAACAGACGACTGCTATAAAAAAAAATTAAAAAAACAAAGGCAGGAAAGAGTTATTTCCTCTTGGAAACAGGTGTGCATGATTCAAGTCAACTGTACAGGTATAAAAACACTAAAAAATAGCCTTCCTATTTATGCGGTAATTTCACAAAGAACACCCTCTTAAAACTATATTTCCTCATTTTCGTTGGCAGAAATGACACAAACTGTCAAATAACTAGATGCCTGGCCTACAACATATCCAAATATCATCAGGGGTTGACCACCATTTTCTCAAAATAAATCAGCTTGAATGCAGGTACTAGCGTCCTTTCGCCAGAGAAACAGGGTATGTGTGTGTGGGGCGGGGGGCGGGCACTTGCTCATTGGATGGTATTTTTCTCTGTTTAATTGTAGTTACTTTAACGAATAATGAAATTTTTTAACCATTATTTGTCATAGTTTATACGTGCAAAGTTTCCTGGCAGTACTTAGCACACCTCAGAGATACAGCTAATCCCTACCCGTCCCTACTATTTTCTGAGCGCCTGATACAAAATCGAATTAGCGTTTTGTACCTATCTGTATACAGGATTCAAGGGAGACAACTGGGTACAATTTAAGCATTGGTCCATTACTAAATGCAAATGTACATGTAGTCAGCAGTCTAGGGAGATAACTACATTATCAATGTACGTTTACCTTGAAGTGGTGGGTTATTTCCCTGTACACAACTGTTTACATAATACTTGCAGATGTATTATAATCGGCTCTGGTGTGCCTTCAACACAGTTTCTGCATTACAACAATTCACTTGAGCAATATAAAAAACAGAAAACTGCAATGTTCAATGCCAAACTGCCTAAACAGGTGTAAATCAGAGAGGAACACATTCAGTACTTAGTTACAGAAATACAGGGCACATATACTGTGCAATAACCGTACTATGGTAAATACTACCGTATCAACGATCCTGGGCAACGTTTTTTTTCTAGGAAGCACTCGCCTGTTTGAGCTAAAAATTTATTGACGGATATGCCACGTTTAGGCAAGCAAAAATTCAGCAAAACGGTGTTTCTGTCTTAAAAACTGTAGACATAAAACAATGTACATACTGGTTACGTAACCACAAAGTTTTGAAATTCAACACTAATGGTATGGTATCTGGTAGACCTTGACCTACTGATTACGAATCTGCTCTTATTTTTTACGTAACGTATAGCTTAAAACTGAAAACTTGTGATTAGAAAGTTCACTCGGTCGTCTGTCTGTCTCTCTGCCGAAAATTGTGGACTCGTGTTAATACATTGTTAAAACTTCCGGGCTTGAAAATTGTCAAATAGTGATACATATAGTATGTAAATATGAGAATATCCCGTCGATAATATATGTCTTTCAGAGTTAGGAAAACTTGTTCATAGACAAGGGGAGACAACTCCATTAAGCTTTTTTTTTTGTCTCCAGAAAAAAATTTTTCCCCCAGACAACCCACAGGCTTCTGTCCTATCAGTTAATCCTTTATCCACCACAGATCATAAAATCCATTTTGTGATTTCAGGGGTGATATTTTAACTGTACAGTGCCGATTACATATCCTCTTGTGATTTATGCTGATTAATATCTAACTTGCAAAGATAAGGAATATTTAACCTTATGTGTGAGACATTTGTGCTTTGTTAATAAAAGACATCTGTCCGGCTTCGTAGTCTGATGTTCTCATCACGAGCCTGGCCTTATTTCTTTATTTTCTTTTTTTACGCAAATTACAATCAAGCTGGGAGGAATTTACACATATTTTGAAGTCACGTGACAGGAAACTGTAATACTGCAAACGCGTCTTTGCAAGTGCCTGTACACGTTCTCCCCGCACGTAGAATCTTGAGCTGCGATGCTGAGTGCAAAACTTACAAAAACACACTTACGGTACAGCCATATGAATATTAATTGCTAAGAAGAATGTGCGCATATTAAAAGTATGCTACGCTATGAAGTTTTGACGTTCCGATCACGTTATGGTCTTCTGGTTATGGTACTTGTGTTATGGTTTTAGTTATGGTACTTTGTGATGTATAGTATTGTTGCAAAATTTGCAAAAAGCTCAAGTTGGTCTTTATTTGGAGGTCACAGGTGAGAAATATTATACAGCTATAAAGCTTAAAACTGGTGAGTGTACAGGGTTATATGTGCACTCCATGTTTATGCAGACGTTTTAAACTGTGTAAATTAATACAACACTTGTAGGGCTTGAATTAGCCGATTTCTTATATTTGGTACATTGACACAGACATATCATATATGCTGTGTATACAATGCCTTGATTCGGGCACGTCTCTAAAAAAAAGAAAACAAACATCGCTGTTCTGGACAACTACTGGTACAAGCTTTATACTGTCCAGCAACCCCTCTGTAGTGATACAAAAGCTGAAAACTGAGTGTCAAGGCGGCTTGGAAGCCTTAAAACTGCGGGCAGCTCTAGTTTCTGTTTGTATGATTACAACAAAGGTTAATGGAGTGTACTTCAAACTATTCAATTGCACATTTACGTCATCAGTGTTTGAATGCGTGGTTAGAAGACATGAGTTTCATTACAAACTGTAACACAGATTTCAGCTGTTCTCTCCCGTCGTGTCCAACACATTATCTGTATTTGCAATTGACAGCCTTAACAGCACAACCGATTTTCTCGACATTAAAACAAGTCTTCTGAACAGATGTTGCTTGACACTATCTAACTCGTTGTTAATACATTTTTAATGATTTTCAAATATTCAATCCAACTGCAATGTTAGATTTCGTGCTTTTACCACACTAACTACGACGGTTTTACCACAACAGTCGCTTTAATGGTAAAAGAACAAGTAATAAGAAAAACAGGTGATCTCATATCTAATCATGAAAAACTGATGATCTTATATCTAATCATGAAATTACGGCCATTGTTTGCAGTGAAGACACCTGGCAGCTTTTACCCATAATTTTACGTTGTGCGTTTTCTTATGCTAAATTGACTCAGGTTTAACTGTTTTTCTTTGACATAGCAAGCCCTACAATGATTCCTCAGAATACATCATCATTCTATCAGTCAGTATTAAAATAAACCTTGCCACAATATTTGTTCGTAAAGGGGAATAATAAGAGAAAATGTAGTAAAATTAGAGTTTTTTTTCAATCATGTTTTCTGTCTGGAACTAATCCCCATTCCCCGTATCCAAAGGGATTTTGGACAAAATAATATTAGACGCTTGTACAAATATTTATGGGTGGAAACAGCTGAATTATTCTTGCAATAAACGCAAGGTTTAGGAGTTACAGTTATTTCAACAGTTAGCTTATTTTTGAGTTATGTATAAATTTAAAATTAACAGTACTCTCCTACTCCAGTAAGAATACAAACTTTATATCATTTTGATTAATAATCTACAGAGCGGAATGTGTCTTGGGGCGAAATTGTCACATTTAGCACATACTTTTGAACAAGCCATGTCATTGACAACATGGCAAATTTTGCCTGAAATGAGTGTATTCTGCCGACGTGTACAGTGTATCTGTTACATTGCGAATAAATTCAAAAGTATATTTATTCCATTGGATTTACCTCGCTTTGTTTGTATTTTTTTTCAGCTTGCTCCATTGTCAGAAGGGCCAGAGTCAAACCCAGCTGCTCAGAGTTCGCCACACGATGATGACTGAAACTAAATTGCTGGCTACTTTGCGGATTTGAACGATTGTGTTGAAATTCTGTTTGTTTGCGTGTCATTCCACACGTAATAGTCCCTTACTTACCAACTAGGACATGTGTAACTTTACATCCTCCAGCGCTTGGTTGGATTCCACTTTATTTCATTCCAGCTTGCCAATGTGGAGAGTGAGTAAACGTTGTACATTGTACGTGTCATCTCGGGTCGTCCAGCCGCGGTTAATCAAGATTAATCGGTTTTCCATTTGATCACCCCAAGTAAATATATTGGGGATATTGTGAATAATTCTGCCTGTCAAACACAAACGCAACATCACGGTCAAGAAAACCGTCAAAGCAGAGATTTGACCTGGTAAATTCAAAGCCTTTTCAACTTATTTAAACGAGTCCACGTACTAGCTACATATAACTGGAATTGATCTTATATGAGATGTTTATAAGTGTAGCATCCTAGACATTACGATGAGCTTCCCATTTCAATGAATTAAGAATGATAAGTTTACCCTTACTGTGATCTTAAAATCAGATCTCACCGAGGAAAGCGTGAAATCGATTATATCCAAACACGTGCTTTTCATGATTCTATACACGTACACCGTAATGTGTTATACTTGGTTTTGTACATGCCCATGTGGGTCTGTTGTGCCGAACACGGTTGTACTAAAGTAAGCCTGCTGTGTTGTATGTGGTTGTATGAACATGTTGTATGGAATTAGACTTTGGTATGTATATGTAATGTATTATGCTTGATTTTACACACGTAGTCTGTTATATTAGGATATATCCATGGTGTGTGTAACTTGATTATATGTACGAAAGCCTACTCTGTTTTCTGGTTCTAAGAACTTGCACTGGATTAGAGTTGGATATACGCAATGTGTCGCACTTGGTTACATATACTTCCTGTGTATATTCACAGGGGCATCGCCACAATTACGTATATAAGAAAACATTACTTTTGGACCGGTTTAACGCATTAGCTGTGGGCCAGATCCCAGCCTTATCGGGTCACCTCTTTTGCTTCTAAATGCATAAGTAAAAAAATATTATTTAAAAAATGACCAATTTTAAACAAGGTGCATTTTCATAACTTTGTACTTGGAAGATCTGACGATATCTTTACCGATCTTTTCATATGTTACATGATTGTAGATAGACATAAATCAGTGTAAAACCCACACTGAAATGCAGTGTAAGCGACCGTGTAAGCAGAAGCCGACATTATTGTAGGTATTAGCACCACCACTAAAGTCTTTCTCCATCGCAGCTACATGTTATTAAACATGAAAATCGGGTATAGGGTTTTCAGTGCGAATGGGTTAAAAGGATGACGTCAGCTGTTTGCTGTCATTTTGAGGATTTTCTGCTGCATCCGTGTTTCCTCTGCAGTTGCCACAGGCTTTCCTGAATAACGTAATAAATAGCAATTTGCCTTCCGTAACTTCATGGTGAACAGTGCGGACAAGCTTAACATGTGTCAAACAAAACGCCACTGTGAAATAGTTTTTCAAAGTTAAGAATAATGGTTCGGAGATGTGTTGCCCACGATTGTCAAACAAAAGCGTTGTAAGCCCAAGCTTACATCACACAAAGGCAAGATTTCTGACAGGAGGGGGAGAGAGGAACGTCTACTAAATACTCTTACCACACAATCTAAGAAATATATGTAATAAATTCAAAAATAGGACTCTTAACATTAACTCGATAACATACCTGTTTCAAGGACAGTACAAAATCGAAAAGATTATGGTTAAACTTAACGACGACACAGTGAAATTCAACAAGAAATGGGAATTACATAATTTTATTGAAAAAACCTACTAATTGATAATAGCAGATAAGTAAAATGGTTTTCTGTCCATGTTTCTCTTCAAGTTTAAATAGTTTGGTTTTTTCGTCGTGCTCAAATTCATTTTCCTTTATGAGTGGTATCAGAAATGAGTTAATCTATCTGAAGGTGTTTAATCATTTGTATATGTATATGTACAAGCACTAATGACGACTGGAATGTGTAGTGTAGTGTATCTTTTTATGTTTCTGTTCAAGTGTAAGTAGTTTGGTTTTTTCGTCGTGCTCAAATTCATTTTCCTGTATGAGTGGTATCAGAAATGAGGTAATCTATCTGAACGTGTTTATTTATTTGTATATGTATATGTACAAGCACTAATCAGGAGTGTAATGTGTAGTGCAGTGTATCTTTTTTAAAATTGCATTGCATATTGTTTAGCAATGTACATTGTATTATATACTGAATTATATATTGGCAAATATTTGTTGCAATAAACAACAAGAAAAAAAGACGATTCCTGACAGCTTTCGCTCAAAACAAGCGTGTCCACTAGACGGCTCATTATCAGGATGTTAAACACTAATGATCAGAAAAAGGACACTAATGCGATATGAGGCGACAGGTGTACACCTCAACCCGCTGCAAAGGTTTTTTATTCATGAAATTTTCACTAAGTAATTTCAGCCGGCAATTAAAAATGCAGTGTGTTTTGACAAAACTCAAGTGTAAAACTTTCGTCTTCAAATGACCATCGTGGACCGGTTAAAAATCATAATCGGGGCCCTCTCGTGTTTACACTCAACAGATATAGTTTTATTGCATTGCTTAAGACTAAAATATAAAAAGAGCAGACATCATGCGCAGAATCGATAAATAAAGAAAATTAAAGTTCCCCAATTTGTATAAACTGGAAACAAAAAATGTATTGGGATCAGAAATATTAGATTGATCACGTTATGAGATGACCGGGTATTTTTATCACCCTCCCCCCACACCCACCCACCCACACACACACACACACACACACACACAAACCCTGGCGCATCTTGGTTGCACGAAATCCATTGAATTGAATGCAAAAGAATTGAAATTTAGTACTACGATATATGTACTTTAATCTCCATTACACATGTGTCCTGTGTTGGGTTCGAGGGGTTTAGTTTCGTGGCTCTCACCAATGCGGTAGCTATGAGTTCAAGTTCAGCTCATGCTGGCTTCCTCTCCGGCCGTACTTGGGTAGGTTTGCCAGCTACCCGCGGATGGTCGTGGGGTTTCTCTGGCCGGTTTCCTCTCACTATAATGCCTGCCGCCGTCGTATAAGTGAAATATCATTGAGCACGGCGTAAAACACCGATCAAACAAATAAATAAATTGAAATAGGGCAAAAGGTTTAGGAATTGCAGCAGATATTAAGATCTACTTGATCAGACAGACAATAAACCGACCCTTGAAATCAAGAATCGATAGAGCGAATACATACACGTAGCTTCAATGCCTGGGACATAAGACCTAACTTTGCATAACTGGACATAAAACACGAAAACATAGTCCAATTTCGACCAAACGACGTTCGTTCGAAAGCTGACAGACTCAGCTTTACGTAGGTGTCTCAATGGACAGACAAACATGCTTCGTCTTGGCTACACGAAGCCGAAATCCGTAAGTTTGTAGGGTTTTTTTAAGTCGGACAAATCCTGTAACAGGTCACAGCGAAAAGCTATGCTCTGATTGGTCGCACGCAAGCCAAGCATAATGTGAAACCACTCAGAGAGGGGTTTTTATCGCCTTGTTGGCTAGTCATGGCTTCTAGACAGTTTGACAGTCCTGCACATATGGAGTGAAGAGCAGAGGAAGCCGTATAACTTCCGTGGAGTGCAACGAATCAAAGCATCCGATAGTAGAAATATGGTGGCACTAGCGGCTTTCATTGCTGAGAAGACAAGCCAGAACTGTCACTTGACGCTCCTTACCTTGTTACCAGATTAGTCCAACTAAAGAAAAGACCTACAAACTTATGGGCTTCAAGCTTCGTGTAGCCAAGAGAAAGCATGCTTTTTGTTCATTCATATATCAGGGTAAAGCCTAGTGTGTCCAGTTATGTGAAGTTCGGGCTTATATCCCAGGCATTGAACATTATACGTTCTTGTAAATGTTAAGTATAACCAGACTTCGGACAATTTTGCCAAATATGTCATTCAGACATCCGCAATGTGTCTGTGGAATGAACAGCTTTCTTCCACGTCAGCTTCCTCCCAAGGCAGTCAGGTCTGGAAAATAAGAAAAATCAACCAAAAAACAGGTACAATATTTTTCTTTAAAGTATTTGATTGATGTGGTCATGTGAAGTTTTCTACCTGTATGACAGTAATTAATTATTACTGGAGGAAGTGGGTGTGAGAGCAGGAGAACAAATCGGCAAGAAATCTTACTGATGGAGTGGATGGACTAGGCGAGGAAAAAGCAAATTTACAGCCGATCCGTTTTGTTACCACAGCATGAAGATGTCAGCAAGTAGATACTCATCAAGTAACAATCACACGTACCTGCAGCCTGATCTTCTCTACTTGGCAAACGTTGTACTTTTACAACTGGATGGTTTCTAGAAAGCTTGGAGAATTCCTTATAACCCAATGAAGTGACCTCTCTTCCTGGTAGTTTCTGAGGCTGGCTGGCCACATCAATTCAGCTGTCGGTGGCTCTGGAACATAAAATGTTTAAAATGTTTCAGAGGGACAGACACCATTGCAGAGCATTTCGTGTCTTTTACAACTAAATAGCAGATGTGGTATAAAAACAAGTTTTATATCGGTATTGAATTGCATGTCCTATAGGGCCAGAGGATGAGACTTGCTGATGCTAAACAAAGAAATGTGGATATGCAATATATCAGTGCTAATCGCGTAAGTCTGAATATTACGAAGTATGGCTCTCCAGGGAGAATAGTTTTCCTATTTTCTTTACAATTTTTTTCATTTTTCTTCAAGGATGGACTCATTTCTTAAAACCCCAATTTTTCAAACTTCTTTTGAATAAAACAACCTCTACGTGCCTGCAATTATAAAAACAGTGTGTCGGTAATATGATATTTACCTCTGTGCAAGGTAAAACTTCTGTCCGTTTTTCTCGTCATGATAAATTTAAATGAGTAAGTCATGTCTGATCAGGGGAATGTGTTTTCTGAAGTGAAAAAATTGAGGAAAATTCAAGAAAATCTTTAAGTAAACACATTTAGCTGCATAAGACCAGTTTTCTTCTTAATTAAATCTCTCTACTTGTCTGTGTAGTTTTTTAAAAAAATTTATCCAGAAGTTGCTCTACCAGCCTTCATGTATACCTCTATACTCTTTCGCTGAATTGTTCTCAACTATAAGAAAAAAACATTGTATTCATGCAAGCTGTAAGGCTACTTGTTAAGTAAACCCGTCATTCCCTTAGCAGAAACATTTACTCTGTTAAAGGCGACATTTGGTTTTGTACATGTTTACTTTGTTGAAGGTGATAGGTTATCATCGCAACGTTAGTGCTTAAATATACAAAAAGTTCTTCCAATAGATCAGTCTCATGTTTCATTTATTGCTTACCTATTATTCAATTTTACACATAGTCTGTGATCTAGGTGAAATTTCAAATGGATACGAAGAGAAACGTTAAAACAGAAAATTTAAATAAAGTATATTTAAATAAGCAAATTTAGCTCTCACAGAGGAGAATGCTGATTTCTTGTTTCCATTATCCGGGACTTAGCCCTTCATCGTGACGATGTCCGTCATAATTTTGTAACAGGAGCAGTATTCCAGCGCTTATACTAGCCACTGCAAAGAATCCGAGTTCAAATCCTCGAGTGACGCACAGAGTAAATCCTCCATCCCTTACACGTGACGCACGGGAAATATTCATGCTATTTTTATTAGTTCTCCGTGTAATATGCTTTAGGCTATGGAATTTTGTTTCAAATATAAAAAAATAGTCTTCTCAAACTCTTTAGACATAACAGATAGATAGAAAAGGATAGCAAAAATAATGATATTTTCCATATGTGCATGTATACTATAATGATAGACGGGGAATGCCGTGCATGACACCATGACACCAACGCACTAGCTCAGCGCAATGACCCAGAAGCCTCCCCCAATGCGGTCGCTGTGAAATCAAGTCCACCTCATGCAAGTTTCCTCTCTTTCCTCATCTGCCACCAACCTGCAGATGGTCGCGGATTTGCCCCGGGCACCGCCCGGTTTCCTTCCAACATAAAGCTGGCCGCCATCGCATAAGTGAAATATTCTTGAGTACGGCGCAAAACACCAATCAAATAAATAAAGAAAGAAATTAACTAGCTGGCCTTATGCTAAAATAATGCAACAAATTTCGCTGATGTCCGTTTACACAGGCTGTTCACTCACTTTTATCTTAATAGCATAGAATGGTGTCATAGTGGGGACCTTTAACCTTCGTATTAGTATAACAGATATGTAAATAAATTGTGCCTTTGATGAATGAAGCATGAAATTTAACACACAATATACCTCAACTTACGTGTTTGGACGTAGGGCCAACCTGAATTCGGCCCGTGGCAGTTGTAGTGCCTATTTGCGGCAGAAGACGCCCATTGTTATGGTTGAAAAAACAGATTTACATGAACTATAGAAGGAGTTCATACAACTATACACGGGTAAGCTTGTCCAATGCTTCCTCATTACTGTGGCCATCTCTCAACATCCAAGATGGCAGGCATCAACAATTATATTACATGTAATAACCAAATTAAATCCAGTGAGGAACTTGCTCTATTCGTATTACGGAAATTATGAGTAATTTTGATAAAAATGGTTCTGTGGGTTCTTAGTGTGCCAAATGAGTAGACTGTTAGCACTGCACAATGTTTCCTTTGCCTCTCATCGAAGAGGTCGATGTGAACTCAGACCAAGATGGGGATGGCTTCCTTTCTGGTGCAACGTAGGCATGTCGCTGGAGACCTGACGTGGTTGTGGTTGTCGAACTTTTGCCCCGTTGCTGGTTGCCGTCGCATAAGTGAAATTCTTGAGTATTTCACCATTGGTATAAACCAGTAAATAAGTAAATAGCTACCAAAATTTCTTGTTTCTAAGACAATATGATATTGTCCGATTGATACAAACTCGAGATTAGCAACTAGGGATCAGGCTTGAACATTTCCAGCACAGGCATCATTCCGAAATGATTTTCTATCATACTTGCTACGGGAGGTTTTTGTGCGTCCGTTCTTATTGAGGAAAAGTCCTTATTAATTATCATGTTTTCTGAGGGTAGAAAACCCAAAGTAAATGCTTCATTTGGGCCCATTAGCGGCCAGCCTGATAATCAGCCCTCTTTGTTTGATGTATTGGGGGCGCTACATGTATCATGTCCAAGGGCAGCAATCCCAAGATCTTAAGTTCAATCATAACACCAGTGTAGTTTTTACCATATTCACTAATTAAATTTGTCATCGGCTGTTACCAGAGGGACCACTGAAGATAAACTCCTAGCACAATTAGGCCTACTTGCGACAGGAATGGTAAACCTATTATAAATATGACGGACCTTATTCAAATTGGTGGACATTTTTCAAACTCGTAAGAACGTTGCTGCCTTGATGTCTTGATTTTCACTAACTTTGTAATTTGCATGTTCTACACCAAAGCCACACAAATTTTATTAAAGACAGTGGCGTGCAAACCACATACAAAGTGCCCTTACGTTGGCAGCCATCTTGCATAATGCCTGCATCAGTGATGCAGGAACAATCGGAGATGGCCCTATGTCCAAAAGTCTTCCCCATACCATAACATACCATAGTGTGCCAGCTGTCGCGCTTCTATCATCAACGCACGATTGTCCCACACATCTTACCTATCTGCAGTACTATGTTGCTCAAATTGCTTGTTTACTACACACTGTATGTAGGGAAAGCCCTGTGAGAACATAAATTATTGATTAGGCGAGTTATGTTTTGCTCATACATTTTCATTTAGTGTTTCACAGTTAAACGATAATGTATATCGTTGTGGTCAGTCAAGAATGGTCTTCAAGTCTGCGATGTGTTTTTCTATTATTTCCTGAAAATATTCATGTTGTTTCTAAATCCAGTATAATTTTGATGTAGCCTTAGTTCAGTTGAAATGTATATTTATTACCAACGTGTAAGATTTTCTGTGCGAGATAAATTGTCACAGTATTGGCTGTCATGATTACAATGTGGTCGACATATGCCATACAGAAAACAAGCAAATTCAGGGTACTGTCCGTGCAGTATGAGGGGTTAACCTGTGAACTGGACGGGATGACTTGGTAGAGTGAAAATTGATCGCATTATTTCAGCATAACACAAATTATTTATGGTAACTATGATTTATTTGGCGTCGGGAAGGTGTGGAAGTCTTTCCAGTGTGCTGAATTAAATATTTGTCTGTGGTAAAAGTTGACTTACGATCTAAATTTCCATGTCGAATTAGGCTCCGTTGGGTTAAGTATATAGGTATAAGAACATCAAATCTATTCAGGCACGCAGAAAACGGTAGGGCCGATAGTGATTGGCTGTATCTCGTATATGTATTGAAGTATTGCGAGATAATTTTGCAAGTAAAAACTATAACAAATGAGGGATGAAAAAGGTTAGTCACTTGGTACTAGAATTAAACAGTGAAAAATATTATCCAGTAACCAAATGCCCACTACCCGTTATCTCTACGGTGAAAGGACGCTTGCTTCTTGAATCCCCTGTGTAATTACAACATAAGTAATAAGAGCTATTTTTAAAATCACCATTTTTGTTTCCAGCCACCATGGTACAAACAGACAGCCGATGAATAGATGTCATTTGCCTTGCCGATAATATGAGACTAAACAGGAAATTGGGCACATTTGTACTGCGCATGTTCAAGTATAAAATATCTTATACCTCGACACGTTACCCCAATGATATGTCATATAAAATAAATAATGCTTAATTCCGTGAAATTACAACTGATATTCATGTTGACGAGGAGCAATCCCAGATAGATAGAATGCACATCTGGTCTATGTTCAGTGACTAAGTACCGAATGTTGTAAGTATTTTTTCCTGTTTTTCCCTGTGGGTGTGTGTATGGCATAACCTGTTGATAACGGTTTACACAATCAACTCATTTAGGTCTCAAGCAAGCATATTCTATATACTGTTGGTAAGTATTCGCTTCTTAAGATTTCATTGGGTACTGGATTATTATAACGTTTCTCAAGATCAAACAGTGTGGCAAAATGAGATAAAACATACAGGCTGTTGCTTTAAATCAGAAAGCCAATAGTGAACGACACAATCATGTTACTTGTGGAGTGTATACTGTATGATAATGTAACATTCTGTTATCTTTATGAGAATTTGTGTTACGGTTTAAACATGCGTCAGAAAGAAAGTTTGTGTACTGTCGTTATCGTCAACTGTTCAAATGCTGTCCGTACATGTGGTACTTCAACAACACTAAAAAAAGACAAGGTAAACCGCACCCCGACATCTCATTACAGAAGTCTTATTTGCCTCTGGATAATTTAAAATGGCGATTATCTTAGAATAGGTGTGGAAACATTACGATGATATGCGAACCTGTCGTAGATATTCAACCGTTGTGGACAGAAATATCTCCACCCTGGACCTCGGCAGACGTGCAAGTCGTGGATGAAAGCTCAATTAATATCACATCAGCATCATACGCAAGAGACAATGGTACATTCCAATGTACTTCATCTGGAATTCACGTATCTGTGGAGCTCTTTGTACATGGTAAGGAAGAACCCTTTGAGCATGTCTGCATGGCAGTTTAGATAACAAGTCTCGGTGACCCTTGATATAAATGTCAGAATGTGACAACATCAAAGCTAGCTAGTAATTTCGACAGACTTCCAGGCTTGTTCGATGAAACACCCACCACATTACTTTAACAAATATCTTCCCATATGTTCTCATTAAGCACACTTAATATCAGTTTCTTAGGATACGTTTTAGACCGAAATGTTTTACGTACCAGTATTAAGTTGTGGCGATTTGCCCTCTTTTCACTGTACAAAGGCGCAAACGGCAAAGTGAAATGACGAAGGAGATACGATGATAATACATGTACATGGGAACATGCCAAACTGACACACTTCTCTTAAATCAGATTTGAGCATTCTGATTACAGAATTGCACATTCTTCAGTTTTGGCCTGTTTGTTTTTGCCCTTCAGTTGAATTATGGATTTTCAAATATTAATTTCGACAGTTTACATGAAGAACAGTTAGCCCGTTCTACTTTGAATAATTCATTATACATAACCACAGAGGCTGATGCGATGCAATGTTTTAACGGGTAAGACCAGAAAAGCTAACTTTTACATTTCCTTAATCAGACACATTTAATTACCCACCTAATTTATTTCATCGGCATGTGCCGGCTTGTTGCCTTGGTTACAACCTTCACAATACGTTACTCTCCACGTTAATGCTGTACAGAGGCAGGCTGTAGTTGTGTTCGAGTTGGAGAAATGCAGTTCATTACAAAGCCAAAGACTATAGCAATTAAGGTCAATAGCCCTTGAATTTGGCACGTTCTTCGCCATTTACAAATCAGTACTTGCACACAAACAAGCTTTGTGAGTATTTGGGTTGGAGACATGCAACTATTTTTAAACATGCATACGACGACAAAATCCCGCGGAAAACATTAAGTCATTTCCGGTCAGATGTGGTCCCGATTTGACAAAAACATGTAGTCGGCATATTGACTCAGAAAGTGTGTTTTGTTTTTTTTATTTGCAAGACTTTGTAGCTTTTGATGTGGTATCGACAACAGTGTAAAGTGATCAATAGCAGGCATGGAAATAACTGGCATGGAACAAACCAGGCAGGAGTTGTGGTGAGTGAAAAGGGCGAGAAGAAGTGCATCTGAAAACACCTTCACTATTTTTTTTTAAATTTTTTCTAGGAAATTAAGAGCACTCAAATGCTTTGATGGTATCGTAGTATTTATTGGCCATATTGAAAAAGCTGAAGAAGCTGAAATTTTGGCTACTAAACAGCCTTTGGTTGTTATGTTTGCACATTAAATACACATACAGGTGTAGAAATACATGTAGAACGTAAATGTATAACAACCAGAGGCTGTTTAGCAGTTAAAACGAATGTGTGACGTCACTGTTCCACAGTCTGTTCAATATGATCCATAAAATCCACTATACAGCCAAAACATTTGACTGTGTTCAGTTTCGTTGAAGAAAATACTAAAAAGTCACTGCAAGTATTTTCAGATACAGTTTTTGATGGTCTTGTCACTCACGACAGCTTCACCATTGAGTTGTCTTAAAGTGCCAGAGGACCACACCGGGCAGCTCAATTTATACCCCTATTACAATAAACTTACTTTGGGGGGGGGGGGGTCCGATTCTCGTCTCCCCAGAGAGGTGTCGCGAGCGGTCACACTTGAACAAACGACACAACCATCCTGGATATAAATATTACGTTCATCTTGTTTCCAGTCAGTCGGTTTCCCGTTCTGGTCTGTTTTGGATGTTACGCTCAGATCGAGTGTAGATTGCTACGCGGTATGGCACGCAGTTTCCCATTGCAAGTCCAGTCTAGACTCTAGATTCTAGACTTTCTCGAAATTAAATTAGGATCTTTTTCAAAGAAACCCGGCGGTAAAACAATGCATTGTCCGATCGCTGATTCCACCACTGGCAGGATGTCATACTTATGTGGTTTTCTTCAAGTATGTAAACTAATTTTGCCATAAATTTCGTGTCACAAGATACAGTCATATTCCTCAAAGATCAAGATCAAATCTGGAAGAAAAAAGAAAGCATAAAACAGTCCTTCAAGGAGCCGAGTGTCACAGTTTTATGTTGATGGTAAATCTCTCTTGGAAGTTAAGTACTTGCGTAAATTTGAAATTAGCGGTTAGCCCTTCGAAGGGGTGTTGGTGCGGGGAGGCAATCCTTAATTTTCTGTACAAACAAATGCTTTGAAAAAAGTTCCTGTGCGGTTGATAAAATACAAAGAAGAGGAAATAACTAAGAAAAACCTACATTCAAGCAGCATTTCTCTGGACACTAACGGCTAGAGAGCACTGTGTGCTAACTAAGCCGCCAGAGCCGTCTGCCTACTTCAATTATTTATCACATAGGAATATTCTGCTGCGAAAAAATGTGGCCGCTGGCGGTATAGGTAGTTACTGGCTAGGTAATCCTATCATCACCTCTTACTGGCCAAGGCCAGAATTAAAGACCCGTTCGGGTAGCACCCTTATCTCTTACTTGATGTGCCAAGTTGAAGTGCTTTGTAATAAAATTGTGTCTCTGGTGGCTTAATTACTATTCAGTCATCTATTCACAGCAGATTGCTAGCAGCGGTCAATTTTAAATACCATAATCCCTTACTGTGGGTTTTTTATAACTAAGTTTTAAAGCCCACTGGGGCAGTTCAATAAAGCAATACTCTATAAAGAAATTAAGGACTGTTCCTATTGAAGTAGCCAACTCCTACTGCTATTCGATATCAGTGTAAGTTGTCGACTTCTTGTGTCATGTTAATGAAGAATTATGCAAGTCTTGGTGTCCAGTTTGGATGATAAGCAATTATTACACTTTCCCAACATTTACAGATATATACTCGTTTGGTTGAAATATTAAAATATATAGAAGTAAAGTAGAAAGAATTAAAAATCTGAGCCCAGCTTTAATTGAGAAAGGAGAAACTCACACAAATCATTTAGCTTCAAGGTAATGATATGGAGAATAATCTTTGAAATTTGGGCGCTACCAGTGGCCAGAATTACCCCTTTTAAGACGACACCCGAATAATCTTTTTCCTTAGTAATATTTTTTTCACCACTGCAGTTCGCGTTAGGAGTGTGACCTTATCTGGGACCTGTATTCCCGGTGTAAACACGGAGGTTAGCCCTAAAAGCCCTAAAATGATCGTATCGCCGCCAAAATCAGCGAACTGTTTGTGTATTAGTCATACAGTAAAGCAGCCTTTCTCCACGTCCATCGTTCCAGTCCTTAGCATAAATCTAAATTCATCAGTAAATTTCAGTAGTATATATATATGCTAGGGCTGGTTCTGGACCACTTTTATAGGAGGTAGCCAGGGGCGTTTTATCTAAAAGTATAAACCTAATTTATCACTTCCTTCTTATCCCGGTGGGGGGTGAGTATCGCTTAGAAATTGACAAGGTTTTTTTGAAACTAGTCCGAGCAGAAACACTACTTCCAAGCAAGCTGCTAAGTGGGATACACCCTCACCAACCGTTGGCAAGCCTCCACCCCGGATATAACTAGTAAGGAATAGGGCTGACATGGTTTAGTTACGTTATTAAACCACTGATTCCTTACATTCAAATACATTATTTTACTCTTAGCTGGAGGCAGGTCTTCCATAGCTCACTTGGGTAGAGACTTGATACTTGATGTCCCAGAGATCTGGGATTTAAATGCACGCACAAGTATGGTTTAAAATACAACTTTCCCATCCCCGGCCTCGGCTACCACAACAGGCAAGCCTTCATACCTGGAACGCGGTATCCAGGATAGAAATTCACATTAGTAACGATGTTCCTGCCAGGAACGCGATATCCAGGATAAATATTCGCCATAACAACCACACTCTTATAGGTGTTAACTTAATGACGGGGAATCCCAAAACATATGCCCAGACGGCAGAGTATACATGCGTTCGTTACATAAACGCGGTATCCAAGATAGACAATTACTTTAGCAACGGCGAACACTTGAGTTAACATGTGCGCCTGCACATGAATGAATATAACCCAAAGCAGTGTGCATATATTTTATATTCTAGCCTAGTGACAAGTTGCAGATGTAAATATTTATAAATGGTTCACTGTTAGCGTGAGATTCAACTGAATTACAGTTCTTTTACGAGTTTCGCTACCAGGGTGATAAGAAATTCTTGGCGGATTAGTGGATTTTTTTTTCTTCCTCACTCACACTGACGCCTCCACCTTTCTCCTGATCTGTATTTTTTGTAGGTGGAATTTCATTTCAGAATGAGGCTGAACCCTAACCCAGAACACGGATTTAATCGTGTTTTTTCGCTTTGCTCTGTAGGCGGCGAACGATGTTTGCCTGCTACATCGACCAGACTGCGCACGATAGCTGGGACCTCCATACCTACAACCAAGGGAGCTGCTATGATTGTGGACATTAATCCTACATGTATACCCGAGGCTTCTAGACCAAAGCTGGCAGTCACTAAGTCTGTGTCAACGCTGTCAGTTATATTCATACCGCGCCAGTATTTTTTGTACTAGTAGGCTTGCTTATCTCTCTCATCCTACAATGGCTTTTTCAGGGCGCTTATTTCACATAGTCTGTAAGACCGGTGGTTCACCATTGTAGGTTGTTCGTCGACAGATCCGTCGTCGGGTAAAGATGGATACATTCTCGGGTCTGCCAGTCACCCGAATGTCTTCAAGAGTTGTTTGAATCCTTCAATTCTACGTCGTCCGCTTAATAAAGACTCGGAATTCTATTTCTGGCATACTCCGTCCAGTTAGTAGGCAATCCATGTGTTAGCTGAACGGTTTTTTTTACTGCTTAGCACTTTTTCACATTGTCATTCCTGGTTGTCTGGAAAGCACGTGGCGTTACCACCAGGTCGACCACCGAGGCCACTACCTGATAATGCTACAACCCACTTACCATCCTTTTCATAGACGAGACTAGTCGGTAATGAAGAGCCAAGAGAACCTTGCGTCTTCCAGATCCCCAAAGCGTATTGGGTGCGCTTTTTCTCCTCTCTCACCCCGATCTTCTTCCGATAATAAAGGTTCAAGGAGAAGGTGTAAATGTTTCCATTCTTGCTTTGCTTCTCGAAGTCAGCCACGTCAGCGAGATCGACAAGTGCAAGTGTTACGAACCCCGTCGATAGGATATTGTATTATATCCTTTTTACTTTGTTTTCACGCTAACCGAGCTTTTGTCTGACCTACATTTTTTGTGTGTCTGTGTCTACGTCGTAACCTGTACTGGCATTCAGTCGTGTGTTCTCGAGGCTTGTGTGTTATCAGTTTCGTAGCATTGTACATAGAACGTTCATTCTGGAGAGATGCACCAATGTTGTAAACATGTTGACGAACAAACCATCCAGAATTTTCTTTACCTTACCCTATAAATATGAGCGATGGAGTTGTTAAGTTCGCAGCCATGTTCACTTGACGGCAGTCATTTTCTCACGTTCATTTGAGAAACGTCACATTGATTCTTTTTCACTCAGAAGGATTTTGTGAGATTTGGAGATGTCGGTTTTTGTGCCATTAGACATATGTCAATTTGTTCTCCATTTTTCTGTTCGTAGCATATTCTGAGCTTGTCTTTCACCACTTGCTATTTTGTTGGAGACGTTCTATGGGAGCTTGCACCGCCCTTCTCTTTGTACGATTACGTACATTTCATCACTGTTTACCCTCAAACTGACTTTGTGTATCTTTACGAGGAGTCAAACATACATCGCCAACTCGGCATTACGGACGTTATTGTGAACCCGCCTGCGCACGAAAGTTGCACCATGCCGGGGAGTTGGATATATACCATAGTCGGCGTACCGTGGCCTCTGCTGAATGTCTCTTACAGAATTGTCATTCGATTTGAGGAATCTCAAAGACGGTGAATTCTATGCTTACGTGGATGGACCTGCGTTTGGAAGCCGGAATAATCCAGCCGGATTTTTACACTGCCTTTTACCTATATTTATATCTATCTATCTATCTATCTATCTATCTATCTATCTATCTATAGATAGATAGATAGATAGATAGATAGATAGATAGATATAGTTATAGATATATATACATATAGATATATATATATATATATATACAGAGAGAGAGAGAGAGAGGTGTGTGTAATTATCTATAATTAAGCTAATTATCTGTATTGTTTTGTGGAAAGGATTAAATTAGAGGAGGAGGAGAGAAAGAAAGAACGAGAAAGGGGGAAAGGGAAAGGGATATGGAGTTGCAGTTAGCAAAGTTAAGATTAGAGACAGAAGAGAGAAAGAAAGGAAGAGAATAAAGAGAGGAAGAAAGTAGTATGCAACTAAAAAGTTACAGTTAGTACAGGGGTTCGCACTGAAGGAAATCTAAGTTAAGGGTAGTGAGAGTGAAGCTGTTAGTCGTAGTCACCATGGATTTGATTTTGCTCGAAATATACAATTAGGGCCCAGATTTTAGGAGAAGGTTGTGAAACGATTCTTTCTATCCTTTGAAAAAGTGGCTATTACCTGAAAGTTGCACAACAGCGTTTCTTTACCCTAGCAAACTCCATATAAGTTTCACCAGACTTATTTGTCTGAACTTCTTTCTATAAGCCTCAGGCACAAGCTCACAAGCCAAGAAGACCACTGCCTTGACTGTATCATAATCGAAAGACTGATCTATGGACAAAGCAGCATAAACTTCTGTAGCTCTGCCTTCAAGTTTTGTCTGCAGTAAGGTTGTCTAATACCTTTTAGATAGTTGGCACAGTGCTCTGAAGATAGACCCCTCTTTCGAGAGTTTAAGGGAAGCTGTTCTCTTCAAAGAAATCAAAAATAGTGTTCCTAATGAGATCAAGGTTTACTTAGGTGACCCAAAGGTCAAGGACATTAAGAGCTGCTACTAGAATGGCTGATGATTAAGAGTTAACTGATAAGTTTGGTAAGCAGGACTTTCGGCTTAGATTTCAAAAGAAATGCAATTCTGATAAGAAGAGAGATATCCCCAAAGCACGAAGAACGCTCTTCGAGCTTATCCTATGAGATAACCCGAAGATTAGGACAAGGGCATTCCATTTGTATCGTTTGCCACTAGGGGAACTCAGGATGAGTTCACTGGGTTTAGTCCATTTGAGTCCATTTGAGTGTTTGGTCATGAGGTTAGAGGTCCTTTAGCTTTGATTAAGGAGCGTATATTGGCCCAGGAAACGGAAGCAAGCTTGTTAGATTTTGTGTCACAATTTCAGGCTAAGAAAGGCCTGGGAGATAGCTCGTGATAATTTAACGACCTCACTGGAGAAAATGAAAATGTAATATGACAAGAAGGTTAAGCCACGGGGTTTTTCTCCTGGAGATCAAGTTTTGGTTTTATTGCCAGTACCTCAGGAACCACTTACGGCCAAGTTGAATGGACCATATCAGGTGGTGAAGAAAGCTAGCGGTGTTAACTACATTATTAGCACACCTGAAAAGAGCAAGACTGAAAGGCTGCGTCACATCAACATGCTCCAGAAGTACCATTCCCGTGGTGCAAGTCAGTCAGTAGCTGTGGCTACCACAGTATTAAACCATGTACAGAAGGGCGATGATTTATCTACTACAGGTACTGAGCCCAAAGAGCCAGGTAGCGTTCAAGTGGGTTTGTTACATCCAAAGTTTTGGGCAGATTAGATGAAGTCTTAGATCATCTTTCTAAAAATCCGAGGTAGGATATTGTTGTTCGAGACTTACCCTGAGATATGTTCCGATGCACCAGGTTGTACGAATGGAGCAGTGCACGCCCATTAAACAGCATCCCCACAGGCTTAATCATGCAGTGTTAAAATTTGTTTGCTAGGAAATGCCGTACATGCTGAATAATGGCATTACTGAATTATTAATTATGATGTTAATGTCAATGTATATACTGGGTAGAGATCATAATCCATTGCATTCATGGAATGGCCTAGAATCTTATAATGGCAATTGTATATACCTGTCCTATTGTCTGTACTTATCACAGTAATTCAGTGTTCTTAGAGATTTTAAGGTTAAAGCACCATCGTAACATCATTATTTGACCTTGCAGCCTTATGCTGTGGAGATTCTACAAATCGCTGGTAAGGATAACATTGAGGCTGGCATGTTATCCAGGGCTTAATGAGCATTTGTATGTATAGATTTCTGTATGTTTACATTTATTCCTTGTAACATCACCTTGTCATCGTTGTAAATATGTTGTATATTCAATGATTGTAAGGATCATCATACTTCTGTACAATTATCTTTTCTTTAGGGGTGGGGAGTGTTACGAACCCTGTCCTTAGGATATTGTATTATATTTTTTCTTTATTCATTTTGTTTTCATGATAACCGGGTTTGTGTCTGACCTACAGTTAATAAGTTAACACTCTCGCCTGTTACTGGGGTGGATTTCTGGAGGGTGAAGAACAGCACGTGACCATCCGACGATGTTAGATTCTCGGACGTGCTCACTTTGTTTCTACAAATACCTCGTGGTGGGACATCAGTTGGGGCAACCAATTAAGACTCGGCTCTACCAATTGTAGGCCTGTTTGAGAATCCGAAGATCTGTACGAGATCCTGTAGAATAATAATATCACTACCATTTGTGTTCAATTATAAAGGGGCGTACTCTACAGGTGGGGTGTACACACCTTCGGGTTGAAGTATGACACCTACTGAAAAGGAGGTGTCAGACTCCAGCCATAACAGCACTAAGAACAAACCCAGCGTCAAGATCCAGAAAGTTCTCGAAAAATATGTCTTACTAAAAACAAGTCGAATTCGCAACCGATGACATGGTGGCCGAGTCAGGTTATTTTCGCCGTATTGTGTGCAACGGCCGAGTGTCGTATGTTAAAAACAGACCATCTAGCAACTCCAACTCTCACAGGGGTGCTATTTCGATTGTATGTATGCTACCAGATTCCCAGGATTCCAGAAGACATAAATGCAGCACTACCATAAGATCGGGGCTAGAGAGCGACAAGAAACGGTCACGAGTGTCGAAAAGTAGGACACTCTTTAAGAATGATTAAGGGCTACATGGAAACAGGCCGTAAAGATAATGAGGATTATTACAATCTAGACCACGTGCTATTAACAATTCCAAGAAAAAAGTTCCACATTGACTACATCGAGGAGACGGGTAGGAAACATTCATGCCAGACAAATCGCAGGATTTTACCCACCAGGGAGTGAAACATCTTATCTACTCGATCAAAACATATGCATGTGCTATTTTAGGAGCACAAGCACAAACTCGAACAAGCATCTTGGGGGAAGGCACGGCATTCGATGCGCACAAGCGTTACTTGGCCAACCTGGGGGATGCCATATCAGCGCCCATCGATCTTCCTTCTGTCGTTAAGCGCTATTAGGACGTTTTCAGATATGAGCGATTAAAAGGTTGACTTTGTGTTTGGAATAAGTCTATATATGAGTCCCAGCGATATGTATCTCCGTGTCGGAAAGATCATCGGTTACAGCAAAGTGATCGTAGTGGCAACGGCAAGTCAGAACGGCAAGTCGTTGATGTAAACATCCAAGCCATACAACATCCAAATGACACGGGAGAAACTGGTCTGGTTAAACACCTGGAAAGAAAGAAAAGCCGGAAGCACCAAAAACACCAGAAGAGAAAGAAAAACACAGTTCCGAAGAAATGGCTGAGGACATACAGCATACAGAAGAAAGATCTGTTGCTCTTTACATTGTCATAGGGCTCACGTTATTTGATTACGTTAGCAACCGCATACATCAAGTAACCAGCCGCAATAATTAAAGCCCAAGTATTCTCGGCAAGCCATCCAACCATTTAGCCCAGGACAACACTTCCAATAATTCCAGGAAGTGCGACCGCTCGATAGAAGTTGGCCAAAGGCTTTTAATCGTTTCTTCACCCATTCCTTAATACCACCTCTATCGGATGGTTTTAGTGGTGGTTGTGGATTTACCCAACTCTTTCCCCTGCCAATGCAAGAACAAGTGTAGAGATCGCCATTCCAGTGCCTGTAAGAACGCTGGCATTCGTAATGCCCTGCTCCCGGAAAAGTGTGTGGTTGATCATCTCTCGTATTTGGTATATCTCATAGCGTTATGTATATGTACATATATGTAATTATCTGTATTGTTTTGTATATTATTGTCAGTTACTATAATTTTTCTATTTTGTTCACATATGTGTAATAAACATATTGAAGCGTCTTCGCGTTTTTTGTTTGATCTCGTGTAAGGCTTATCGCTGTCCGAGAGTTGAACAAGCCATATGTTTATCATTTTTCTTACCCGACAATGGTACCTTTACATCAAGGTCTGCGTACTCATTAACTGTGGGACGAGGCCAAAAAGTTATTCGCTGCCTCCGTCGGAGGTAAGCACCATCCTGAAGTTGCAATGGTTGCGAAAAACCTCGCCCTGTCCATCGGAGAATTCCTGACCAAAAATACGCCCTGTGGCTTGATCTCAGCACAACCGACGACGACTGGCAGTGACAGGCGCCAGTAAAGAGGTGACGATCCAGATCACAAAACAAGGGGCCAGAGGCGCTTTGAGCCTCTACCATCACCGAGATCAAGGTTTTTCAACTGAACAGGTCAAGATGAAGGAGGTACAGCGAAGGTATCGGATGTGACGATGAAAATACTGTAGATTTACGCGGTTACCATAACAAAAAGAAACAATGCGACGCTGCTTCAACAAGGCTGTCAACATAACAAACTTACGTTTATTAACATACCGTAAAAATACTGTCAAAACAAGACGCAGGTCAGTGTAATCCGTGATTTAGACCAATTGCTGTTGTGACAAAAAATGGGGAATGCCCGGCAGCAGGGCCATGAGGTCATTTCATTAAAATCGAATATTTCTTTCCCGACTCATCATAATGACGTCACATTAAAAAAAGTGAGACGTTACCGACACATTGTAGCGCTGTTGACGTTGTGCTACAATCAATCTCACAGTAGCAGAGTCACCTTATGGTGTTAAAAAACATGCCGCCTACCCACGGTCAGTGATCTAAAAGATTTTTACACGTTCAGTTACTGATAGGTGTGATGTGTGTGTTGATGCAACAAATTTTGCTTGCACATTCATGTAAATTTGTAAACGTGTAAAACAAGCCAAATATGTAACGTATGAACTTTGGGCCATTTCAACGCCCAAGAACTTTACATACTCGATTTCTAAGAAAAAATAATACTGGAAGGCAACGGAACCAGCTGTACACCCCTTCGATTGTGGCGCCATATTGCATTTATAGTTACCGAGATGCATGGCGGACAAGGACAAAATCTGGAAAGTTAGCAAAATAGTTTTCAGCCATTTTTTTAGCTGTTCGCATTAGCTAGCTGCCCCAAAAGTAGACGTGAGACTCCGCTCTCAATCGCGAGAAATGAAAGAAAAATATGAAACTGTAAAATGCAGTCGATCGGTCATTGTGCAAACCGCCCGATGTCACTGCTGTTCGTATCTTGAAATTTTTTTTTTGTATAATATACGGTGATATGGGCTGTTTATTTTTTATTGTTTGGTACCGTGGAAGAATCAACAAACAGTCAATACACCTGATGTAAAAGAGTAAATTAGATCATTTAATGAGATGGATTGAGCCATATGGTAGAATGAAGTTACAATAAGCTGGCAAAACAGTGAAAAAAAATTTGGACAATTCCTTTCATTGATCAAAAGTATATGTTATTCTAAAGTAGCATACTCATAAACAGAAAAGGGCAAGTCTCTGGAGTTTACTGTACACGGAGCTAAATATGAAGAAAAATTTCATTTATTTTTGGCAAACAAATGGATTGCAAACAAATAAATATGTTGATTTCAAATTTTCTTAAAGAAGAAAATATTCCACGCCGCTCTGCCAAATTAATAAAGGACCCGTTGCAAAACTAAAATTGTCCTCCTTGCCCAGGCCGAATACCACAGTGACAGATCGTCTGCAAAATGGCGATAGCTTGCTTGTTAGGCGATGAAGTTGTACGACAGGTAATTCATTACTATGTGTGACAACGTTCCTTTTTTTCAAAAACACATTTGCTAATATGTACTTCTGGGTGTTATTGTTATTCGTGGGAAAACACGAGACCTTACCCTTTACCGTCGAGATGGCCTGCATCAGTAGATGACAGTTGTAACCTCTCAAGTTATGGCAGACTATAGGTGTGGTTTGGATTTGAGGGTTGAGGCTCAGCTTCAAGTTGCAGGCATTGTGGGCAGCATCGCGGTATTTCCCAGTGATGTGGCAGTGATCCCGGACACTATCACGAAGTAGTGGCATTTCACACACGTGACAGACCGTGCCTGTGTTCTATGTCCGCCAGTCTCCTGGCGTCATGCTCATGGTCTTGTGGTTGGCCAGCACTCTCTTGATCTTCTGCCTCTCCTCAAGGAGAGCTTTAATGAAATGCTCTGCTGCATTGCTTCTTCAGCATATAACCGGTGGTTCGGTCTGTCCACCTGCCCAATCCCTTGGCATTCTGGCTTATGGCTTTGCAGGAGGTCTCCTCTGCTGCCGCGCTGGAGACAGCGCTCGCAGAAGTACATTGCTCTGTTATTCTAATTCTCTGGAAAGAGAGATCTTTCACCCAGGTGTAGTCGAACTTAGCCGCCTTCTTTATCAGTTACAAGTCAATCGTTGCGACATTCGCAAACTGTCTCCTGAGTCCATGGACGATCACTTCTGCGTCCCAACCGAAGACGTTGATCACGAGGTTGTTTGTGAAATTGATGTTGGGCAGGAGATTCCTTCTCGGTATAGGTTATCTTGTTTGGATGTTGGATAACTACTTGGTCTCTCCCACCTGTCAGCTCGCTTGGAGGAGGTGTTACTGTTCGAATGATTCTTGTCAATTTCTAAGCGATACACATTGTCCCTCAACGGGTTGAAAGGGAGGTGGTGAATTAGGCTTTTATTTCTTTACAGAACGCTCCTAGCTACCTCTTAGAAAAAGTGGTCCAGAACCAGCGTAATATATACTACTATTTCCATTTCCTTATCACGTGAGAAAACCTCATATGTTATCTACTTTTCGTTCATTTTCTTTTTAAAAGATTCATCCTACTGTTAAATATTCGGCCATGTTCATTACTGAATGTAATTATTACTTCGCCAAGTTTATTGCTGTTTTTAACCCCAGAGCCAGCCAGGCTCATCTCTAAACAATTTATTCAGAGTATTGCTGTCAGCCATTCTCTTTAATCGGATTATCGTTTGACCAAAGTCAGTAAGTGTAAAGAATTCTGGCGTCATACCCATCGTAATGTCACTATCAATGCTGTAGGTAAGCCGAACGTTCAGGTCCGCGTCACCCCAGGTGAGTATTCTCTCGGAGATGAAGCCACCCTGACATGCTCAGCTGAAGGCTTCCCTAGTCCCAAGGATTTTTTATGGCAACATCACCTTTGTAAAAGACGTCAACACTAGAGCAGATATCAAGACAGATGTGAATGGCAACAACAACACCAGTAACAGTTCAGCCCAGATTGGCGAGAATTTTGCTGCTAAAAGTGATTTTCAAATTGCCAGCCTGATTTAGTTCAGTACAGGGACGTACACGTGTGTCGCTGTCAACTCTGAAGGACGAGACACGGCACACATCAACCTGACCCTCGGCAAGATCAAAGGCAAGATTTATTACTTTAGAAAACTCATTATTTCACCAAGAAATGGCTCAATGTCTATCTGAAATCATGAATCGGAATGCAATTATTATTATTTTTTCAAAAAATTTGCTTTTAATATGGGTTTAAAAGAAAAGAACACATTTATATAACCTACGCCTTAAATGAAAGAGCTATACAAACTGTGTGGGAGACAACTTTTTTTAAAGGTTTCGTAAAAGAGATCATCTGTTTTACAAATCGTCATTTTTTATAAAATCCACCTACTCGGGGAAGTCCCGCCATGTTTTAGGCTTGTCCAATGATTATCCTCCTTTCCTCTTCTTGAATATTCATTGTGACGTCACTGTGCTTAAGGTTTTACTCCTACCATTTAATTAACGTGCATTTCCAGTCTCAGATAAATATGTTCTTACATCGTGATAATCGTGGATTTTAAGTTCTGTTCAAGCCAACTCTAAAAAGGAAGAGTTTGAGATGTATTAGAGTGCCACATCATTCCTGCATGTGTGGCTGTAGGCTGCCAAAATGTGTCTGAATTGCGATGTCCTGAAGGCCGAGAGCGCAACCTGTCCTTTCGCAGATTGCCCATGTCAAAGCCAGAAATCCCGGTTCTCACTCACTTGAGCTTGATGTATGGTCGGTCGAACTACTGTTCTCAGCATCACTCACTCTGCGATTCAACCTGGTAGCCTTGTACGCCGAAGTTACATTCACTACCATCAGAACTAGAGCTGGGGCCCCCAATGAAGCCCACTAGTACGTCATCTACATGATGTTTTTTCCTTCAAAGACAGAAGAGCTACATGGCAAAACTGAGCACGATGACGTAAACAATCTGTTAAAATTTCGACCTAAAAGGGCTTCTGTCTTGGATGTTTAACGATTAAATACTCAAATAACAAGCACTTCCTCCAGAAAATTGAGGTTTTTTATTTAACCAGAAGTAAAGCTCTTTCTTTAAAGGTAAGGGTGGTTTTCTTTTATGTTACAAAATGTGTCATATACTTCACCATTGAAGAGTGAAGAGATTATCCATGGTAGAATAATTGGGTAATACTGGTCTTAATTTTCCTTACATTTACTTTCCGTCTTTTGGTATTTATTGGTAAAACACATCAAAACAAAAAACCAGAGGGAAAGTAAAATGTCTTGACGGATATGTGTTAATTGAGTCAAAAGCAATTCAATCCATCAAAGTGATGTTGCTTCGCCATAAAACTAGCAGGTAATTGCAAAATACTTGTTATAAATGCTCAAAATAGCACCAAGGCAATAAGCAATGACTTAAGCATTTTTTGTGCTGATGATACAGATTTACTGTGACCACATCTACTTATAAATACATGCTTTCCTGTTCTCATACATAGCTAGATCTCACTCCGTCGCACTTAAGTCAAAATTACCAAGACATTTTAATTAAATACCGTATAGACGTGTTCATGTACTTGCCTTTGTCAGTCACCTGTTTTAATGCAGAAAACGGCGTTTCCTTCCGTGAGTTGTTACTGTGGACTGCTCTAGGTGTGCTTCTGCTTGTGGTTGTACTGATTTCCACAGCATTTTACATACGGTCAAAGGTAAACCTTCGAGGTAAGAAAGGGCCAATTAACCTCCTGAAAGCCCAGCATCCATAAGCTATGCTATAATAATAACTAATTTAACTAACTAAAGAGACGATGTCTTTCCCACTATTAGAAAATGACGAGGAGTTGTTTACCGTGTGCTATGTTACTGGTAAAAATCTGGACATGGCATGATTGTACCTGGCGATTCTTGAGCTTTTTTTATACCTGACGATTCTTCACCAAATATGCGATGAATATCTTTTCCTGTTTGCGTGGCTTCATAGAACATGGGACTGTGTAGAACATAAGCCGCTAACTGAACAGAACAAATTTATATATTCAGCATCATAATTTAAATGAACAGTAGGCAACATCAATATGGCTAGCTGCGAAAGATTTCTTATTAAAATCACTTTGGTTCAAATCTCTAGGACGCTCTTAGGGAATTGTAACGACATCTGCTATTTTTTAATTATGACAGGAATAGGTGAAGCAGTGTCTTTTGACCATACCAGAAATCACAGATGGTAAGAGGTGGGCTAATTGCACGTTAATTCTGGAGTACTGCCACAAAACGCATTTCATTCAGGGAGCCTCCGTGGCTCAGTCGGTTAGCGCGCTATCGCAGCACAATGACCCAGGAAGCCTCTCCCCAATGCGGTCGCTGTGAGCTCAAGTCCAGCCCATGTTGGCTTCCTCTCCAGCCGTACGTGGAAAGGTCTGCCAGCAACCTTCGGGTGGTCGTGGGTTTCCGCCGGGCTTTGCCCGGTTTCCTCCCTTCATAATGCTGGCCGCCGTCGTCAAAGTGAAATATTCTTGAGTACGGCGTAAAACACCAATCAAATGAATAAACAAATATATAAATAGTATAATGGTAAATACATCCCACTGTCATGGGAAAATGTCGGCTGAAATTCGATGAGGGAACGTTGCACTACCAATGAAATAAATAAGTAAATAAATCGTTTCATTCATTTCTTTTTTACTGTAAACTGGAAATGGAGTTTTATCGGTTATAGTGTATAAATATATTTGTGCTGAAAGACTCCACCTCTTTAATTGATAAGAAAATAAATAAATAAAATAAGGATAAATTGAGGAAAACAAATATTTAAGTTGTATTCATGATAAGCAGACATACAACTGTCGAACATGCAAAAAAAAAAAAGATTATGTCTGTGGACATCAAAATGTTACCCCAACGCATTTAAAGGGTCATGTTCGCCCAAATATTAGATGTTTTAGCGTTATTACAGAATGACATGAGTATTAGGTATTTTTCTGAAGAAGGAAAACTTAGAAGTTTAAGTTTAACAAGATGGAAGCTCGACGCAGCCAGGACAGCAGGGGTGCGAGAACTCACTATTCGCGTCGTAAGGGACTGTGTTGAACTTGTGCAGCTAACTGAACGGGACAAATTTATAAATTCAGCATTACAATTTAAATGAACAGTAGACAATACCAGTAGGACTAATTGCGATGGATTTCTTATTTAAACCACTTTGGTGAAAAATTTCTAGGACGCTCTTAGCAAAGTATGACGACATCTGTATTTTTTACTCATGACAGACATACGTACGGGTGAAGCAGTGTCTGTTGAATTAAGGACCATACCAGAAATCACAGATGGTAAGAGGTGAACTAATTATACGTTAATTCTGGACTGCTGTCACAAAACTCATGTGCATTCATTTTCTCTTTTCTTTAATTGGAAATGAAGTTTGATCGGTTATGATGTATAACTATATCTGTGCTGTATGAATCCAGCTGTTTAACTGATAAAAATTGAAATAAGGATAAATTCAGAAACACAAATATTTAAGTTATATTCTTAATAAGCAGACATACCACTGTCAAACATGTCAAAAAAAGATTCTGTCTGTCGACATCAAAATGTTCCCCGAAAACATTTCAATGAACGTGGTAGCCCAAATATTAGATATTTTACTGTTATTACAGAATGACATGCGTATTAGGTATTTTTCTTCGTTAAGGCGCAGCAATCACAATTCGTTTAAAATCCAAATTTCAGGCGACCAGGTTTTCTTTAAAACACTTTCACAGAGAATTGACCTTGTGGTTGAAGTTTAACACGATGGAAGTTCGACACAGTCACGACAACAGTGGTGCGAGAAGGTACCACTCACGAGCAAGGAAGCAGTTAGAAGTCGAATATTTTGGCTAGCTATAATAATGCGATTTGATTTTATACAAATTTTGACGCTGTGAAATATTTTTGTGACAACAATAACTTTTAGTTTAGGAATTTAGACAAATCCCGCCACTTTGGCGAGATCTCGGTTAAAGAAAACAACTGTTTTCGGTCAAGAAAAAAAATGTCTCAAAAGTTAAATAATCACATTGAAAATTCTGAACCTAAGTACAAATAATTGCATCATTATACAATTAACATCACCGATCCATCCATCTCGAAGAAATAAAAAAAAACTACATGAAAATCAGTTATTTACAGTAACCAGCTCCGATGATGAAGAGACTTTCCCCAAAATAACATTACCAGAAAACCTCTATCCAGTAACCTTAATGCCAGATGCTGCCACGTCTGGAAGAGTCATGACAGAGACCGACATGGAAGATGTAACCATCCCAGAGACCGACATGCTGCAGACCGCCATGCCTGAGGGTGCCATACCAGGGATTAACATTCCAGAGGTCACAAGCTCCAGCAGGTCAGAGAGCCCTGGAAGTGGGACTGCATGCGCCGGTGCAGAAGAACATGGTAAGATGTATAACTGCAGTTGACGTGGAGGGCTTTTATTAGCCATAAGTGTAACATGGTTGTTGCATGTTATCATGAAAGTGACATGGTGGCCCCAATAGTAGGTACTTTTGCCTTATTACAGAATGATATAAGTATTCAAAATTTTTCAAGCAATTTTTCAAGTAAAAGCAGCAACCTTGTCGTTAATCCCATCACCAGCATTGTACGCTAAGTGAATGTCTAAAAATAACAAAAAACTGAAAATTCGAAATTGTACCAAAATATTTAAATGACTGATGACTATTCAGTGGAAATGGAGCTTGCGCACAACGGTCGGTAAACCTCGTATGTAAACAAACGTGGCTGACGACACGAGTAAAAGAAGTACTTACGAACCTCTCGTAACAGGATAGGCCAAAAAAGAGGCGTAACAGTGAGCTCTGCAGGTTGGCAAGCAAGTCTAGAGTTCTAATTGCTGCCCAGTTGTCGCAAAGCTACTGCTTGATAGGTGGGTGCAAATGTTGTTGTAGTGGCGGTGTTAAACGTCGAACGGACATACGTTTCTGATGTAATTTAATGAAAAGATTATTGGAAACCTTTTCTCAATACTGTGTAAGCTGCTATGCTCAACATGTATTTATGTGTATTAAAATTCGAAATTATCCGAGTTCTTGTAGCCAATATCGACTGATTCCGATCGCCGGTAAAATTGCTCTGTACTGAATATTGATAAGACAAAGTGACCAGCCCTGTTTGTGTCGAATTCGAATAACGAGAGGAATTCTCCGGGTTGGTACATACTCAATGCATATTTTTAATTTCATCGTTGCTGATTTAATTGATGAATTGATGAAGTTACAGAGTTTAAAATTGTAATCTGTTGTGTTGTTAGTGACCAATGCATGGTTAACTTGGTGGAAGTTGTTGAACAGAGAAACTGCATGTGGAATAAAGCACTCTCGGTTATACCCTCTCTTTGCTAAGTTAGCGCTGATTTGATTCAAAATGGATCAGTGCTGGGGTCATTCAGCAGAGTCTGCGATTTACCAGCTACAGTTTAGTGCAGCCTATTTAAAAATGATAAAATCTGAGGGACAGGCGGTAACTACATTTGCAGCGCTATGCACTCGTCTTGTATGAGGTTAAAAAGTGCTATGACTTACTTCCATTTACTGTTTTTCTGATTTATAACAAAAGTATTGAATTCATACTTTTAGCTTATTGGAACAGCTTAGGATATCTGTCTTTTTGTGTCAAAAAACTTGCAGTCCTTTGTGGTTGCCGTTGTTTCTGGAAATATTTCACGTATGTAGTATATTGCTTTTCCTGAGTTTTGAGGACATATTTTCTATTGACATAGAGTTGAACATTGCTCAGTTGTATTGCTTTAATTATCAAAGTCTAAATACACCTTAAAATAAAATTCGCAACAGTTAATTGATTTATTATACATTTTTGTTGATTTTATTACAGCACAATAACGGAAACGGTTAAATTCATATATTTCTTTACACACTTACAGATTGGATTCCACGTGGCGATAGAGATAACTACGAGTTGGAATGCCACTCACAAGGTATTCAAACAATAAAATTAAAGAATCCAATTTTTGAGAGAGATTAAAGATTCTAGAGGCATTTTACATTCACTTGTAATTCATTTAACCTGGGTAAGGTGTCATAAGATGAGCTGGATTAAAACAAATAAACAATGTTAGTCTCTGCTGGTAATTCTGCGATTGGTACCCGGGATTATACATGTACGCCTAATTCCTGTGGACTCAGAAAGTGATCTGAACTATTGTAGGACAGTCATTCAGATGTAAAGCGTTACTGCAAACCTAAATCTCAGTCACTGTACTCTTATTTAATTCTATGATACTGTGCCTTGCACAAATAAAATTTTCTTCTAATTTCGCTGTACAACTTTTTTATGTTCAATTTTAGGGGTAAAATGCAATTCGGGTGTGGTTCAAATCCATGTTCCTTCTTCAGTGATTGTTCAGCCCTCTGATTCTAAGGCAGTTATTCCCCGTGGCTTCACGACAGATAGGAACACCACTTATGGATTCCAATGGGAATGTATAGACAAGGACTATGAAGTGGTAATTAACAACGAATCAGGCAAGATTTTCCAAGGGCAACTTTACAAAGACGTAACGGCGTACACTGGATGCGGAAACTGCACACTTGTATTACCCAACCTATGGGAAGACTACAGTTGCAACTACCTTTTGACAGTCTTCGCACATGAGGTGGGGAACAGCAAGGCTAAGGTAAGGCTAAGGCTAAGTCCTCATCAGACCTGGGCCCAAGACTACGCTTGATAAGACAAATTCATTTTCACATAAATTTTTGTATTGCCTTCAGTTATTTTCCTCCTACTTTTTGTATTCATTTGTAATACTTTGAATTTATGTTCAGTCTTCATATTTCTAATTTCTTTACTCCCAAGAGTTCATTCTATGTTACTGTTGCGTTTTTGCCGGGAAGGGCTTAACTTATGTGTAAACTAATTCTATTGTAACTAAAGCAAAATCTCCCCCGTATTCATCTTGAAAGGCGTAAAACACATCTGTGCTCATCATGAAAATGTGGACTGGTATGGAGGGGTTCTTGGTCTTACTCTGTGACGTATAATAACCAAAAATTACTATATCTCATAGGATGATTCTTGGTTTTCATTGGATAATGCACGATCGCATGATATTCCACCAAACATGATGTACAGCGGCCACGAGGCAATGTTCAATAATCACGGGCTAATAGCCAGCGATCTCGTGCGTTTACTCTAAGCGGTTATCTCCCTTTGTCCGCTCTCTACCATCTACTTGATTGTAAAGTAAACTTTCGGATATGCTAGGTCACAAAATTAAAAAGTTCAGGGGTCTCCGTGGCTCAGTTGGTTAGCGCGCTATCGCAGTGCAATGACCCGAAACCTCCCACAAATGTTCTAGTCCAGCTCATGCTGGCTTCCTCTCCGGCTTTACGTGGGAAGGTCTGCCCGATTTCCTTCCACCCTAATGCTGGTCGCCGTCGTCAAAGTGAAATATTCTTGAGTAGGGCGTAAAACACCAATCACATAAATAAATCAAATAAGAAAAAGTGCAGTTTATTAAACTTCAAGTGGCATTCTTCAGAGATGCATATAAACACTTGGTCATGTCCAAAATGCAGTGTATACATGCAGCTTATTGGGCACCCGCACATGCGGGCTCAGGCAACCACTGCGTTCGTCTTGCTTCTGCCAATCTGGCATTCAAGGATGAGGTCCCAGATGCGCACCCCAGCTCTCGGTGGTCACTGTTGGTTTATTTATTTGACACCATGCTGAAGTTACTTTCTTGAATGAAAGGGAGGATAGCATATCTGTCATTTCTGGACTGGAGAGACGACAGCAGACAAAAATCTAAGATACAAGAGAAACAAGCTAGGCTTTCGGAGTATTCCGTTATTGGTCTCACTGTACACGTATTACATAGTGCCGCGTAAAGTGTGTGACCTGTCGACAACGGACTTCTTTTAAAGTTATTTTAAAGTCATATGCATGTGCATAACACAAGTAGTCAAAGTGTTAAGTTAATTTATCTATGTATAGGATGTATCTTGTCATTGGATAAACACATACAAAAGTGCATTCAGTCAACCGTACAACAGAAAAATTTCTAAAATATTCTTAATAATGCTGAATCAATACATTGACTTTCAGGTGAAGGTAAAAGAATTACATACAGTTTAACCTTTAATTGACTGACTTATGTTGAAATGTTTGGGAAATGTACACTGTGTGGTGATGGAACCAGATGTGACAACGTGACAGAGTCAGTGTGTATGCGTTCCTGGCAACGACAACCTCATGGAAATAAAACCCACTGTGTCGTTATGGAACTAGATGTGACAACATTACCAGTCAGTGTGTTTGCTTATCTTGCAACGGCAACCTCGTGGAAATTAGAAATCTATATCGCGATTTATATGTTGTAGTTTGGTTGCGCCCGAGGTGGCTTTTCTTTTAGTACTATGGACATAACCATCAAGTGAAGGGAGCTTGTAAGTTGTCTAAACATTAACATCAACAGAGAGAATAACTCCTAATCTAGGTAAACTGAAACTTTATATGTGTGCCCATATTCTAACTGTCAAGGTGTCGTTACTGCTTTGACTTTTTCTCTTAATGATGTACTCATATATATTATATATGTCGTAATTAAAGGAGAGAGTAATGTAGGAAACTGTTTTCCATTATCGATTCATTGTATCCGCAAGGGACAGATTTCTCACCTTATCATAACTCCTCTTTTGGAAATTTTGTTCAATCAACTACGACTAGAAATGGACACCCGGTTAATTCCCGTTTTGTAAATATTGCTTGATTTATATTTTGACAAGAATATTACTTAATGACTCTAACATTTGAGTTCGCGGTGTACTCTGGGTATGAAGTAAAGGCCAGGCAAGCTTTCTTATGCAAAGAGCACAGTGTTATGCTGATGTTTCCACCAAACCAGTCTTCTGCATGGTGGAGAATGAAATTCCTGCAGTATTTTTGTACAGTCAAGGCTCAGTCGGGAAACAGACACCTGGCCACCTTGCCTTCCTAGATATAGTATGTTGCTTGTTGTTTTCTAAACCTTAGGCATAAAGATTACACTCATGTTTTCATAGATGTTATCACTGCACCATATCGAACGTACCTCGACAACATTTTCTTGCACTACTTAGCTAGTCAGTGAATTGACAAAAGCAAATATCTGGCTCTACTTCCAGGACGATAACTGTCGCGGGTATTCAGATATATCCCTTATTTTGATCAAATGCCTTTCCTTGCCTTGCACATGAATACGACCCTTCCTACAATAGGTGTATACTTCGTAAAACTTAATTCATTTTGAATTTGGAAGGTTGCAGTGTTCTTCTGCAGGCTAGTTTTGTATTATATTTTTGGATTTCAAACTTTAAATTGTATGGGTGTGTTGTTAATTAGCCTTTGTGTTACAGAAAGTTGTTCCCCAGGTAGCAATAGTTGTCATGACAACACCACGTGTATGTTTTTTATCCACTCTAGACGTACACATTCAATACCGTTATAAATTATGTTTATTCCTTTGTAACATACTCCTAGCATTCCTTACTCCATTTTTAAAGGAGCCATTGAATAGTCTGATATAAATGCTTGACTCTCTTTGTGGTGCAATATGGTTTTAAATAAATATTAAAACAAATGCCATGAGAAATGTGCCATACGCTGCTTAATAGTGCATGTACAATTCTGCTCAATGTTCTCAGTTCAGTTTGGCTTTAGGAGATCTTTATTATATAAAATAATTTATAAAATTATGAAAATGCCTAAAGCTCAAATTGTGTCTACCAGCGGGTTGTTATTAACCCCTGTCCTGAAACAATGGTAGCGCAACTTGCCCTTTATACACCACGTGTGTGGTGCACCATTGGATAAAAAGTTCAGGTGTGTCTGTTCAGATGGAGCAACAGTCATCTACAGGAAAATGTCACAATGAGTGAAATAATTTCTATCTATTCATTGACATATTACATAATCACGAAAGTGAAAAAGGAAAACCATGGCTCTGAATTTTTGCCAGAAATTGAGTCCATGTTCTTGAGAAGATGGAATCCTGTTGTCCATCGTAATCATTGTCTAAATCCCAGCCAACAGTCCCATAACCACGCCATTGTTATCGCGCTTCTCCCTCCACCCACGTATATATTACTGGCACGTTTCCAATTATATGTTCTTACTTCGGCCGATATTCATGAAACACATGTAACTCAAATTGTTAAATTGCCTCATGTAATAACTGCTTGGGTTTAATGACCCGATGGACTGCATTGATCTCTTTGAATAGAGATCAAACAAAGAAACATGAAGACGCATGACCGAGTTCAACACATATATTTGAACAAAACAGACAAATAGCAGAACTGACAATAATATACAAAAACAATACGGATAATTACAAAAATATATAGTTTATTACTGATGACAGGATCCAAATCTGGATGGAATATTCCGGCTTCCAATAGAGATCTCTTTGAATAGGGATCAATTGCATGAACATGTAGACTCCACTGTATTGTGAACTGAGTACTTAGATAAAACTACCAGAAGATTTCCAAGAAAAAATGATATTGGTTGCTGTAACTGTACGTAGCTATGTAAGAAACAATACTTCATTTGGCTGATCACTTTCGCGTAACGGGAATGTTTATAGATTTTGTCTTGATAAGCTTCTTAAGATGCCATGTAATGGGGTAAATAATGACTTCGATGTGTTTACAATTTAATGTTTTGTCACATTACTAAATGCTCTTCGGCCATTTCATTGTTATTACATGAATTTGGACGTACTGTGAAGCTTGTAGGAAAGTAGGCTTAAAAACACTATCTCTGTTTTTGTTTTATAAAAAAAGTCCTACACAGAGAATTCTGAGACCATTCCAAAAAGACAGCTTAACGTCAGCATTTAACAGACAGATAGCAGATCGACCGTGACCATCAAACTGTTGTCGGCATCTGTAAAGGTACCGTTATCGGAGAGTGAATTTGATAAACCAATGGCTTGTTCAAATCTCAGACAGCCGTAGGCCTTACACAAGATCAAACAAAGAAACATGAAGACGCATGACCGAGTTCAACACATATATTTGAACAAAACAGACAAATAGCAGAACTGACAATAATATACAAAAACAATACGGATAATTACAAAAATATATAGTTTATTACTGATGACAGGATCCAAATCTGGATGGAATATTCCGGCTTCCACAAGAGAGTCAGCCGACGTAAATCTAGAATTCACAGTCCTTGGGAATTCTCAAATAGAAGGGTGGCAGTCCTGTAGGTGACACGGCACGTCGACGATGGCTTTAATATTAAAGTCCCCGGCCAGGTGCAGCTTTTCATAGCGGAAAGGTTGTCCGTGTATGTTTCAATGCTCGGAAATATATACCGCTCCGCACTCAATGAACATCACTTCTCTCTCGCTCACAATTTCCCACAGACAATCAGGAAAGCTGAAGGAAAAGATATGACCTGCTCTGCTAAAGCCCTAAATTCGTGGACTTCTACGCCGATGCTAGACAAGAAAGCCATCGTCTGACTGTTTACTGTATCAGCAAGTGGATATTACAGAGTGTACAAAGGGAGATAATCTTGTAGAATAAGCGGACAAAATCGTTGGCTATTAGCGCGTGATCATTGTACATTGCTTCATAAACGTTGTACATCATGTTTTGCGGAATATCATGTGGCTGTGTATTGACTAACCGAAACCATGTATTACCTTCTGATAAGATAATAATATAGGTAGGTATAATAATTCTGGATATACTATCTCACATCGTGGATTATCTGTATATTGTAGAGCAAGTGATAACTATGACCTGAGCCCAAACCTCTGGAGTACTTCTAGTGACTGTACACCTTGGAAATTATACACGAATGTGGCTAAAGAAATAAGTGCACCTCGCACACTCTGTTGCTAGCTACATGGAAGCTGTATGGGTTCATGAATGCCCTATTTCACGTCGTAGACCTTATCGTGTCTCTTTTCACATGCGACTCCCCCTCTTCCCGTCCCACCCCTCATACAATTAACAGGGTCGTCATTTTCTAAGAGTTCAGAAGGAAGATTAAAGCAACGTCGAGAAACCTATTGAGATGTTGATGATGCATGTTAAATGAAACTAGACGTAAACAATTAATGAACCATTACTACATGGACATTTCAGTGATAATGTTTCATTGAGACAAAGTCCCTGTGTTTACACTCTGACTCATTATGATGATGTTTCAGTAAAGAAACTCAGCTGATTTTTAATCTTTACTTGAATTAAATGCATCTGTTGAGCAGCTTTTTTCCCACAAAATCTCACATTATTTATGTTTTTTTTTGTCATTTCAATTCTATCTCAGCTCAATCACAGGTTAATATTACCTTGGGTGTTAAAAACGCAACCCTTCCGTGCAACTACACGCTCACGGAAGACTTGGGTGAAGAGGACGTCAAACTGTTGTGGACACGCCATGGGATAACGGGCTCCCGTGTGCTAGAAAGAGATTCTGCTGGAAATGTTGAGGTTTTCGAGGCTGTTCATTTGGGCAATCACTGTTCATTGGTCCTCGAAGCTTCAGGTGTTCACGACAGTGAATTATTCACGGTCACGTTATTTCTCGGTACAAACACGTTATGGTCGGAAGATGTTCAGGTTACAATCTTTCCCCGTAATAAATGTAAGATTCTATTATTTAGCATGGATCCTCATTATCAGTAGCCTTGTGCGATTGTGTGGCTCAGTTGTGAGTTGGTTGACTCCAACCAGGATGTGTGAATTCAACATCTGGCCTTAGGCAGGAACTCTCCTTATTCAGTCGCGCTCGCACATGTGACAGGCAATCCGCGTGACATTCAACGAGTTTGATGGCCCAACACTGCAAGTGTTACATGTACCGCTACAGTGTAACTCTGAAACAACTTATTAGTGTGAGAGTACAATAATGTAGCAATGTAACGAAATGAATGTAATGTGCATGTAACAATACGGCACTGTGACGAACGGATTGTCATGGAGTAGCAGTTTGACAGTCTTTAACCTACATGTATCCGTGTTAAGCACCTCAGTGATAACGTACACGGGCAAAATTGCAGTTTTTGTGAATCATGTGGAAAAATTCTGATGTCATACATACATGTTTCATATGTGACACGAACGGCACTTGTCACACACGTGAATGGCATGTGAATCGCGTATGTGTCACGTGCGCTATTTACGAAAGGTTTTCATGCGCGAGCTTTTACATGGGAAACACGTATGAACATAACCACATATGATACACATGTGTTTCACGTATGTAAAACACGTGTTCATTTCATGGTGTGTGATACATGTGTAATTCACACACATGAAACATGGGTATAGATTTCATGTCTTGTGTTATCGGCCCACTCACCACAGCATGGCTATAATTGTACATTTAATGCTGAGTGTATTATACACACGTTATGATTGAACCCGTGACATTATTATCCACTCAGATAAGGTAATTGAAATGAAAATTTTAAACTTTACATTGAAAAAAGGCTTCATAGGTATTAGTAGGCCTATATGTTTATTTCTTAGGCCTACGTAGAGGTATCGTACTTTACTGATAGCTTAGAAAACCATGTGACACGTATGTGAACCACACACCTATATTTCATGTGACACATATGATTCACATGCTTGCAATATTTGCCTGTGTTGTGACGTAGCAGGTCGGTGTCTGCTTTCCCCCTCTGATGTTAACGCTTCAGGAGTAACCATTGCTGTGGTTGTTCGGGTTGTTGTGGTGGTTGTCCTCGTGGCTGCAGTTCTGCGGGTTGTCCTCGTCGCTGCAGTTCTGCGGGTTGTCCTCGTGGCTGTAGTTCTGCGGGTTGTCCTCGTGGTTGCAGTTCTGCTGGTTGTCCCTGTCGCTGCAGTTCTGCTGGTTGTCCCTGTCGCTGCAGTTCTGCGGGTTGTCCCTGTCGCTGCAGTTCTGCGGGGTTGTCCCTGTCGCTGCAGTTCTGCGGGTTGTCCCTGTCGCTGCAGTTCTGCGGGTTGTCCCTGTCGCTGCAGTTCTGCGGGTTGTCCTCGTGGCTGCAGTTCTGCGGGTTGTCCTCGTGGCTGCAGTTCTGCGGGTTGTCCCTGTCGCTGCAGTTCTGCTGGTTGTCCCTGTCGCTGCAGTTCTGCGGGTTGTCCCTGTCGCTGCAGTTCTGCGGGGTTGTCCCTGTCGCTGCAGTTCTGCGGGTTGTCCTCGTGGCTGCAGTTCTGCGGGTTGTCCTCTGCAGTTCTGCTGGTTGTCCCTGTCGCTGCAGTTCTGCTGGTTGTCCCTGTCGCTGCAGTTCTGCTGGTTGTCCCTGTCGCTGCAGTTCTGCTGGTTGTCCCTGTCGCTGCAGTTCTGCGGGTTGTCCTCGTGGCTGCAGTTCTGCGGGTTGTCCCTGTCGCTGCAGTTCTGCGGGGTTGCTGCCTGGGTTGTCCCTGTCGCTGCAGTTCTGCTGGTTGTCCCTGTCGCTGCAGTTCTGGGTTGTCCCTGTCGCTGCAGTTCTGCGGGTTGTCCTCGTGGCTGCAGTTCTGCGGGTTGTCCTCGTGGCTGCAGTTCTGCGGGTTGTCCTCGTCGCTGCAGTTCTGCGGGTTGTCCTCGTGGCTGCAGTTCTGCGGGGTTGTCCCTGTCGCTGCAGTTCTGCGGGTTGTCCTCGTGGCTGCAGTTCTGCGGGTTGTCCTCGTGGCTGCAGTTCTGCGGGTTGTCCTCGTCGCTGCAGTTCTGCGGGTTGTCCTCGTGGCTGCAGTTCTGCGGGTTGTCCTCGTGGCTGCAGTTTTGTTGGTTGTCCCTGTCGCTGCAGTTCTGCGGGTATGCTGGAGTAGTATAGGGCTGTGTTCTGTGAGGCACCAGTGAGAGCATCACTATTCACTACAAACTCGGATTGTGATGTGTCAATGTTTTGTTTTCAATTTTTGCATTTCGATAGCTGTAGAAATTAAAATATGTTCTGTTATGAAATTCATTAAAATTTCTTTGGCAGTTTAATTAACTAAAACTTATTACAAAGTGGGTAAAGAGTTAAAAATAGCAATGGTTCAAATTAGTACAAAAAAACACAAAATATATGAGACAAAATTAAACCTTCATTCCCCAACCTAGTGTTAAAGCTTGGGATATCGTCGGTAGGATGTCTTTTCTTTTCTTTAATGTAAATAACCATGTTAACTAATTTATCTGATCATCCAGGCTGTTAGCTTTTCTAAGAACGAAATCAGCCGAGACAGCCACTGGATCACCAGAAGCAGTGATCTTGAGTTCAAATCTTTAGGAAGAAGGAAATTATAGGTGTAAAGCATAATAATTGACTTACATCTGACACATGTACGATTTAACCCATTTTTAACATCTGTTCTGTTTTTAACGTTAAACCTTAAAACTGAGAGACAATGATTTCGTTCATCTCTGAATAAATGTATGAATGGTTTGGGCTGATTGTCGTGTGCCATTATTGAAGCCACTTAGCACATCATGCATTAGAAGTTGTTGCTTTTCTCACATTAACGTTTCCTTGTTTCCAGCACCCAGGATTCAAGAGACTTCAGACAGGCTTCTGCATTTAACCCGACTGCTGGCTGAGCTTTGTTTTACAGATACCTATATATGTATATTAATGCTTAATGTTGAAATGTTTAATGTTTTAAGCTTTCTCTGCCATTCATGTGGCCCTAGTAAACAATGAATTCTCATTTTCTTACATTTCTTAACCTTTGGACTCACTGCACTGTTCCTTAATCTTCTAATCCCAAACACTCCAGGCCTCATAATCATCTCCCCCTGAGATCACTCAACCTAAATACTTCATATGGGTTGGCCGATGAAAGTTTTCTTAAAACTGACAAACAACTGAGTGATCAAAATCACTTAGTGAGAGGCTGATGATTCATGACTTACTCTACTTTTGACTCTATAAATTTTTGGAAAAACACACAAAATTATTCATGTATTTTGAAGGAAACTTTGAAACTTCTCTTACAATATGGTAGCAATCGAGAAGCAGAAAAAAGAAAAACGGAAAAGGCCAGCCGAATGAGAAGTTAATAATAGCAGGGTGATACCTTCCTGTCGGGGGCCGTACTTAGTTCTGTCACGCTAGAAGTGCTTGGAAAGTAACGATAAATGTGACATACAGATTGCGTCAAGGGCCATATGAACTCACTTCAGCTGTGATAAAATATTTTCATATCAAAAGATTATATTAAGCAAATCTTTGTATTAGTCACAGTGCTAATAGTCTGTACTAATTTATGTAATTAATTAATTTATTTATGTAATTGGTGTTTTATGTCGGACTCAAGAATATTTCACATATACGACGGCGGCCAGCAATAGGGTCGGAGTAAATCGAACAGAGCTCGAGGCAAACCCACGACCATCCTCACGTTCCTGGCAAATCTGAAGTGTAATGAGTCCGTAATAAAAGAAAAAAAACCTACTCTGCGAAATAAAAATTGCTTTGAAAATGTACTTCCTCTGACAGTTTTATTTATTTATTTGCCTGATTGGGTTTTACGCCGTACTCAAGGGTATTTCACTATGGCATAAACCATTAAGAAAGCCCGATGGAAACCCACCCACAGGATGCCGCAAGGCAGACCTGTCCGCGCATGAGCTAAGGGGAAGCCCAAAAAAGCGTAAGATGAACTCCAGTAACTGCATTATTATACGTGTAAGAGGCTCTTGACTCAATGTGCTGCTCTAGCATGCTAACTCCTCGACGCCTTGTCGCCATGTAACTGAAAAAATGTTGACTACAACGTAAAACCCGAGCATACCTACACAACATACATTCATAGGGAAGCCACAGCAAATTTATTGACTCACTAGCCAACTAAACTGGCTGATAAGCCGCCGTAGCGACAGGTATATGTAGAAAACATAGGCAAACTAGAAAGAGAATTGGTCAATAATCTGCGCCAAACATGTGTTGTCTGCTGATCTGTGAGAAATATAATACTCGTGTATTACAGGAAAATGTTGATCAACCCGTCTCTGGGACCTTGTGCCATTGCGTGGTGAATGGTGGCACATTTATACAGATACTTGTTGGTGTATACACGTATTTGGCCAAATCCACGGGAGAGTCATGATTATCCCGCATAAATGATACTGCAGCAGTTGGAACAAACTAATACGCTCTTAAGGTGGGAAGGTCTGCTAGATTTTCCCTGAGCTCTGCCTGGTTCCTGCCTCCGTAATGTTGGCCGCCGTTGTGTAGGTCAGATAGTCCTCTATAGGGCTTAAAAATAACTAGACACACATACACAGTTCTCTGTTCATTGGTTTGTTGATTGTTTGATTCATTTACTTATCAATTTCTTTTACTGTTTACACCTCATTTAAATCGGAACACTTCACATCCTCGGCGGTTTTCACACTGATGCGTAGGGGACAAGGCCCAGTCCTTGACAAACACCCTGACCTAATACTGATGGTGACCTGACGAGACTTAGAATCGAACTCGCGAATTAACCAGAGAGGATCCCCTGACCAAGGAGAGTGCATCGTAGAATAGCATTGCCGCTCTGCAACTGAAGTCAAAATAACAACCTTCCTTGGAACGTCACCCAAAATACTGCAATGCTGGTTCTGATTTCAGCGAAACCCAGTGTAACAGCTACAGCAGGAGTCATTCTGGTGTGATTGGGAGACTGACGAGATGAATGGCTGAGAAACGCCATCTCTGGCACATTTAACCCTGTTTTAAACATGCTCGAGACATGGCATTTAAAATAAGAAAATTTTCGTTGGTTAAGTACAAGAGATGTTAGACGTGTAGTCGGGAAAAGTGGGTCGTTTCAGTTCCGGCAGTGTTTAACACCGATTCATTAGGGTTTAACACCGAGGTAACAATGTTACTCTCTGTAGCAGACTGGAGCAAACGTCAACATATTTTTAGTGCTGCCTGACTGCAATGCAATGCCGAAGTCACCAGACAAGACGGCTCTCACAAGCAGTCAGATTATACTAATATCGCGCCCACTCGCACTTGACCCACTTCACTCATGCTGGGAGCTAAGCGCAGTATGGTACCCCCACTAACTATTAGTCTTAGGTGTGACTAGATTCGGGATTGAACCCCAATGCTGTATCTACGCCTCCACAGCGGCCGATCCAGTGTGAATTGCCAACGAGTTTCTATTTCCGCGACGTTGCAGTGGCTGCCGTGTTGTAGTTGTTGTTGCGTCCAGTGTTCACGGACGCCTGTTGTCACAGGGTTAAGTGTTTACTGACCATGTGATTTGCCAACGCGGACATTATTGTGTAATTTAATAACAATACGGATGATTTTAATTAATACCATGACTATTTGCGAGATGTACATCTCTATATACTTATCCATGCTTCTATAGCTACTTATATGTATATGCATGTACATATTCTTTGGAGCACGTGTATTAAGCCATACCATTGACGAGCGCGATGAAACTTGTACTGTGCAGTATTGGTGCATTATTGGTAAACTTATGTATATCTTCTGGCACAAATCTCTATCAAATGACAAGCATCCAACACAGTCTAACGTCAAATCAAATATATATACATATGCCTTACAAATTCAGTGATAATACTTTGATACTACCATTGATATTTAAATGTAGTGACTCCTGACTTAATTCATTCTTTGATTATTTTTTATCGCAATGCTTCATAATTTTGAGAAAACTGTAACAAGACGCACAAACACCAAAATACACGTACATACTGCACACCACGCACAAACATCAAATTGCACCCACAGACTGCAACAACATACACAAATATCAAACTACACCCATATACAGCAACAACACGCACAAAGATCGAACTACATCCACATACTTCAAACAACACGCACAAAGGTCAAACCACACCCATATACTGCAACACAGTAAAATATCAAACTACACTCATATACTGCAACAACACGCACCAACATCAAACCACACCCACATACCGCGACAACATTCACAAACATCAAACTACACCTACATACAGCAACACACTAAAGCGTCAAACTACACCATCATACTGCAACATCACTCACCAACATCAAACTACACTCACACAGTGCAACAACACGCACATGCATCAAACTAAAACCATATACTGCAACAACACGCGCAAAGATCAAACTACACCTACATACAGCAACACACTAAAGCATCAAACCACACCCACATACTTGCAACAACACTCACAAACATCAAACTACACCTACACATAGCAACGCACTAAAGCATCAAACTACACTCACATACTGCAACAACACGCACCAACATCAAACTACACCCACATAATGCAACACACACAAACATCACACAACACGCACATACAACAACAACACACACAAACATCAAACTGCTCACACATTACTTGCAGGACACAAAGTAACGCTAAAAGTCCCTCAATCATCACTCTTAATTCAAGACATGTTAAGTACGCCTGATGCCGAGAGAAGTACCTACCAAGCAACTAACTATGAAATGAAATGATAAAACTGTATTCTCGGGTCAGGAGTTCATATTTAAAGGTGCATTATTTCTGTCATTTATCTTTTCAGTTTTTATGTTGATTTGGGGCTGTCACGGCAACAGTGTTATGGTGCGGGAAGGAGAATCCATAGTTTTGCCATGTGAACATCAGAGTGATTCTCATATGTCTAGCGTGAAATGGTCAAAGTATCGAAATCTGGACAACTCTTGTTAACCAATTATTACCTCATTTGGCAGAAATAGAGCTGATGTGTATCCACCCTGGGATAAAGCGGACGTCCAGCTTGTTCATGGGCCGTCGCTGAGTGTTCTATCAGCCCCTTACCCGCGGGACAACGGCACGTTTCGGTGTGTCATGGGGAGTGAGGATCAACGCGTTAGTCTGGCGGTTCTGGGTAAGGAAACCTGTCAGCATTCACATTCACATACACAACACTTGTATATTGACTGTTGAAGGTTTAGTTTTCGTCTGTTCTACATAAGAATCGATACTTTGGGGCGTCAAACACACACTGTGATCTTCACAAATCTCTTAAGTAATAACCCTCTGAGGCCTTTGGTATTATATACGAACAATTCTACATTCTTTGTCTTTGAACTATGATTGAGAAAACTTAACACTTGCGTCGTGGTAATAGTTTATTTACTTTCATGTATATATGTAACAGTTGTTTATAGAACAGGGTGACTTAGTTGTTTAACCAACTTGTATGTTCTGTTTGAATGTAACATTTTGTGTGCCGTTTGTCAAAGATGGAGCGTGATTAATCGCTAATACAGTCACTGATACAGGTTTGAATATACTACCTCACGTAAAATCGAGGAGCGCGAGAAAATCGCCTTGCCACTGTCGATGTCTAGGTTTATATTGCTCCGGTTTTTACCATCTGCACCTTATAGCTGGAATCAGTATTTCATTATTTGTGCACCTACCACATATATTGACGCGTATTTCTCAGAAATCAACTCGCATGGCTAAGGCAGATATGGCATGTCATATGACTGAGTAGGGCCTGGGGCCACAAAACTGACTTAATCTAAGCAAAAACATAGTCTTACGTTTCTGAGATTTTTCTCTGTTAAGACTGTCACTTAAGACAGGGCCACAAAGTTTGCTAAGTAAAATCTTAACGGAGACTAAGCGTAAGTCGATATCTATAGTGACGCTCGCGCCGCTTTGAGGATAAAGGGTAACCAGGGGAGCTCTTCTGTAATGAAGGTGCAAATATTGGTTTGTGTTTACAAACTCACGTACGGAAGATGACTGTCAAATATTTTGTCGTCTGTTTCAATGTAATCGAAATGGATGACAGAAACAGAAAATGCAATATTGGAAAGGAAGAGGAAAAATTCTTAGTCGAAGAAGTAAGTAGTCATGAAGATGTATGACATCCGCCATATTTGTTTCCACACTTTCAGACTTAAGGCTGCCCCTGACCAGTCTCAAAAGTTTTGGCCTTAAAACTTGGACTTAAGGCAGAGGTTGCTTTCGTGGCCCAGTCTCCACAAAAATCTTAACTTTAAATTTGAAAACTTAAAATTAAGACAGAAGTTTGTGCTAAGTCAGTTTCGTGGCCCCGGGCCCTGGTTAGAAGCTCCGGTGGAGATGACAATCAGTACGTAAACGAGAAATACATGAAGTCGGGTAATACTTCATGGGATGTCTGGGAGAAAACAAACCCGATGCTGTGAATCGATGTAAAGGTACCTTTTTCGATTAAACGAGTTCTGTGTTTTCATTAACACGAATCTTCTTTCCTGTATGACTGTAGACATTGTACTGAATCTCACAGTACAGTTTAGAAGCTGATGTCCGTCATAACTCTGTAACTGGAGCAGTATGCCAGTGCTTATACTAGCCGCTGTAAAGAAGCAGAGTTCAATTCCTCGTGTGACCCACAGAGCAAATCCTCCATCCTTTACACATCTACATGACGCACATGCTATTCATGCTAATTTTGTTAGCTCTCTGTATTATGCTTTAGGCTATGGCATTTTGTTTCAAATAAATGCCAAAAATAGTCTTCTCAAACTGTTTAGACATAACAGATAGAAAGAAAAAGATACAGTACAGTAAGGAGGCTGGAAACAAATATAATGATATTTTTCATATGTACATATAGAGAAGGGGAGTACAGTGCATGAGAGATACTTACTCTTATCGAGCCTTATTAGAGATATATTAATCAGCAGATTCGAAAGACTTCCACACCCTCCTCATGACAAATAAATGCTGATTTCCTTAGCTTGGGGAGGGGGCGGGGCTCTGTAGCTCAGACGGTTAGCACGCTTGTGCAGCGTAATGAACAAGAAGCCTCCCACCAATGCGGTCACTGTGAGCTCAAGTCAAGCTCATGCTGGCTTCCTCTCTGGCCGTATGTGAGAAGGTTTGCCAGCAACCTGCGGTTGGTCTTGGGTTTCCCCCGGGCTCTGCCTGGTTTCCCCTCATCATAATGCTGGCCGCCGTCGTCGTATAAGTGAAATATTCTTGAGTACGGCGTAAAACACCTGTCACATAGATAAGTAAATAAATGACATACTCTTCACAAGTAATTTCAAGGCACTGTCCATGAAGCATAAGGGGTTAACCTGTAAACTGGGTGGACTGGCTGGGTAGAGTGAAAATTTATTGCACTATTTCAGCATAACACAAATTAGTTAAAGTATTAAGGCTGTGATGTATTTGGCATCAGCAAGGTGTGGAAGTCTTTCCAATCTGCTGTTTTAAATACTTGTCCGTGGAAAAAGTTGGCTTAGGATGTAAATTTCCATCTCTGATACGGCTCCAAAAGGTTAGGCATCTGCCACATACTGCATTGTCTATAGGTATGAAAACAGTAATTTGATTCAGGCACACAGAAAATGGGGCAGATAATGAATGGCTATATCTGGGGATGTGTGTTGAACTATTGCTGGGTAATTTTGCAAGTAAAAACTGTAAGAAATGATGGATGATAAATGTCAATCACTTGGTACATGGAGTACAAATAAACAGTGAAGCATATTATCCACAGAGCAGTTGCCCCTCTACATGCTATTTTATGGTGAAAGGATGTCAGGTTCCTGCATCCCAGCTGATTTATTTTGACAAAATGAAGATTACCCCATGATGATATCTGGATATGGTGTAGGCCAGTCACATTTGACAAGATGTGTCATTTGGGCCAAGAAAGGTAGGTAATACGGTTTTAGGAGGATATTCTCTGAAACTACAACATAAAGCTATTTTTAAAATCACCATTTTTGTCTTGGGCCACCATGGTACAAACAGACAGCAGGTGAACAGATGTCATTTGCCTTACAGATAATATGAGACTAAACAGGAAGTTGGGCAAATTTGTACTGCGCAAGTTCAAGTATAAAATTTTTCATAGCTCGACACCTTACCCCAATGATATGTCATATAATATAAACATTGCTTACTTCTGTGAAATTACAACTGACATTCATATTGACGATGACCAATCTACATAGACAATATACACGTAGAATATGATTAAGGACCAAGTGCAGATATATTGTGTGTTTGTTTCCTGTTTTTCCGTGTGGGTTTGTGTGTGAGATAACCGGAAATATGAATGTCAGATCACTGGTAATAATTGTTTACAGAACGAAGTCATGGAGGTCTCAAGCAAACATATTCTGTATGTTATTGGTAAGTATGCGCTTCGTATGAATTCACCTGGTACGTGTTTATGCATCTTGTTCTCAAGATGGATGGCTGTGTGAAAAAATCAGACAAAAAACATGCAGGATATTGTTTTAAATCAGACAACCAAGAGTGAACGTCACAGCCATGTTACCTGTTGAAAGCTTATATATATTTATCGTAATAGCGAACTGAGATCACTACTGAAACAAGTATTATTACCGACTCATTTACTAGTGAGTAAGTTAAAATGGTGGTTATCTTAGGATAGGTTTGGAGATTACACAGTCGTGTCTGTTTTAACTGGTACGTGTGGTATCCACACAATGTGGGATGAAAAACATTTGACCCAGACCTTTAATATTATTTTACAGTATTCAGGTTATTGACCTGCAGTGCTGTATGTGCATATGTCGTGTGGGAGGGTGAGGCAGTTGTTCTACAATGTGGTCCAGACAAGCATATTGATAAAGCTTTTACCTCATGGTGCAAGATGAACAATACGATCTGCGAACCTGTCTTACACACTGAGTCGGACTGGACTGAAATATCTCCACCCTGGACCTCGGCAGACGTGCAAGTCGTGGGCAAAAGTTCAATTAATATCACATCAGTAAACTACGCCAGAGACAATGGTACTTTCGAGTGTACTTCCCCTGGAATTCAGCAACTTGTGGAGCTCGTAGTACATGGTAAGGAATAATCCGTTGACCATAACTGCATGAAACTTGAGATAGAAACTGTTGCTAACCTTTAGCTCTTTTTGTACTATTTATTGTGGTATGTCCGTGGAGGGAGTTATCTTTACCTGTTGGTTTTTCTCTGCACACAAGAGGCAATGAGATATTATGAAAATGATATGATGATAATATACGTGCAGATGTCTCACTGAAACATCAAGTACGGTATATTGTCTCCTGCATGTTTGTTGCTTCAGATTATAGAATTGTGGATGTCTTTTTTATCATGTCTGTTTCCATCCTCCAGTTGTGTTTTGGACTTACAGATATAAATTTGTATGTTTTACGTAAAGAACACTGACCTTTACTTCACTCAGTAATTTAGTGTATCCACACGACGGCGAATTTGATACAACAGTGTCGGATCGTACCAGAAAAGTTAGCTTCACATTTCCTCTATCAGGTGGATAACAATTACCAAGGTAATCTTTTTATCGGTATGTCCAGGATGCTTGTCAGTACGTTTCTCCAGACGTTCAGGCTTTATTGGCTTACAAACATCATGTGATGGAAATCTCCATGCTTCTCGTTAATGTGATCGCTGTGAGTTCAAACCCAGCCATGCTGGCTTCCTCTTCTGTCGTACGCAGGGTCTGCCAACAACTTGTGGATGGTTGTGGTTTTCCACCAGTTTCCTCCCCCCATAGGGCTGGCCACAGTTGTATAAGTAAAACATTGATGAGTACGGAGAAAAACACTGATCGAAACAAATAAAATCTTGTGGGTGTATTTGTCTTGGTGAAGTACATTAAATACGTTTTTCATTGAATACAAATAATTAGGAACACAACAACAAGCTTATTTCAGCTGGAGACTTTCAGTCATTTTTAAGGATATTCAAGACGCCAACACGTCGCTGAAAAGGTCGAGTCATTTCTGTTTCTTGTTGGTGAGGCAGATGTGTTCCTGATGTCACCAAGATATTTACTTGGCTTATTAAAGGAGAATAAGGTGTGTTTCATTTGACTGACGTTGTGATAGGCGTAGTATCGCATCTCATGTAAGTTGTTCTGCACTGTTAAAGGTCGGCGAAACACAATGGTTTTCTTTCACAACCAAAGTGAAAAAAAAATGAGTGATGGGTGATAAGCGTTTTTCTTTTTAACTTACAGTGGTAGTCAGGAATATCACCTTATCTGGGCCTAAGTTCCCGGTGCCGGAGAACACGGAGGTGACATTTACCTGTGAGGCTGACGGTGGGAATCCTGCCCCGAACATTACCTGGGAGATTCCAGAGACGTCAACTCAGCCGGAACCAGCCGTGTCTCGTGTCAGCAGCCAGATATCACTGACTCTGACCCAGGACATGAACAACCAGGAGCTGGTCTGCAGAGCCCAGCAAGGGGATAGACAGTTTACAGATACCATCCAACTTAACATCAACTGTACGTGTAAACCGCTCTGAATGGGACGGCACTTTACCCTTAACCGTTTTTTACAAGAATTGGTTTGGTAAAATGTATTATTACTTTTTTATGTGAACACATCCAAATGGCCACATATACGCCATGCGTGGCAGCAGGTCTGTCACCTGTATGTACGTATACTGATGTTTTACGTTGTACCAGTATTTCGGTCATGACGACGAAGAGTCCTCAGCAGTCTCTATAAGTTATATCTGCTATCTGTAACAGGTGTCCGCTTAGCTTATGTAATAACTCTGCCTGTGAATTATAACCATGCTAGTCTGCCCGGGAGCCCAGGAGTTAGCTTGTTAGTGAACCTTTCAGTCAGTTTACATCATGATTTTCCCTGAGATCGCGAATTCCTGTACCAAATCACACAGAATCCACAATATAGGGTCATGTTTTTGCCTAAAACAACTAATGAATTATTGCTCAAACTATAAATGTATGTCGATAAAACGACCCAATCATTTGTTAGCCAGTATTAGTTTCAGGTAAGTGGTCAACATATTACGTATTCGTTTTGATTGTAGATAAACCGACTGTTGAAATCCAGATTACCCCAGCGGAGTATTACCATGGTGACCAAGTAACACTCAAGTGCTCTACTGATGGCAATCCCGATCCCAACATCACCTGGATATTTGATGTCAAACTTATCACAGATATCCGTGCAGCCAAGGACACCCTTCACATTGGCCACCTTAACCAATCGAATACAGGAATCTACACCTGTTTGGCCGTCAACTCTGAAGGGAGTGATACAGCATCAGCAAATGTGACATTGACCGCAAAGAAACGTGAGCCTACACGTCTAATGACCATTTGTTCTGAGACTGAGCATGTGTCTCATTAGCCATTTAAACAATTGTAAATATGCATACCAGCTGGCATATAGAATAGAATCTTCAGTTTGACTTCCGGCCATCCATTTGCTTTTCAGCCATCAAATTGCTATTGACGCATCAATTTGCTCCCAAAAAGGTGTGCAGATCAGTTAACTTCAGGTCCATCCACGAAAATAAAGCAATCCTACTGAATTACATAACTGTAGCATTATTGAGAGGCACAAATGAAAATGATGCGATTCTATGAAGCCAATCATTCTCAGCTAAGGTTAAGACGACTGTGGTAAGGGTCTCTGTTTAAGAACCGTATAAGACGTGTATCGTTGACAAAGTTAAATGGCTTTAGAACACAGTGCCTTTCTAGGGTGGCACAGATACTGGTTTTGCATGCAGAGCGGTGTACATGGTACATATTATTTCTCTTTATATTTGGGTCATTTTGGAATCCATAGAGGAAGACACCTGTTGTACATCTCTCTGTACAAGGAACATATATCTGACTGCTGGTAAGACAACCCCCCCGTACGGCATCATTTCTATAAAAATTTGAGGATTCAAAAAATGTGATGAAGCGGAAAATGTGAGGGAACAATGAATATGTCTTTTAAAAACTGATCTGCAGATGCATTCTCTAGGGCCTCACACGTGTTGCAGGAGAGGGGCCGGGAATAAGTTGTATTAACATAAGAGATAACTTCATGTCAGGGGAGATAACCAAAATTAACGTCAGATGAGTACTTTCCCTTGACAGATGACTCTTACTTCCTGTACCACAAAGCCTAAGCTTTAAGTTTCTCAAAGAGGGAGACAGCAGTAAGATAATACCTCATGAAAACACAGGATTTTTTTGGCTCATTTCTCTGACAGCCTATTTTCAGCAATGCCGGCATATCAAAATCACATATTTAACAGTTTAGGCTAGTTGAAACTGTTTGATCCATTGGGAACATGCAACTTGAATAAAGCATGGTGACAGTGAGGTGTAAAGTATCAACAATCTGTACAAAATGACCTCCTCTGGGAGAAATTAGAACCCTAAAGGATTCCCGAATTAAAAATGTTGTTAGCTCTTCTGCTAAGTCAGGAACATTTTAGCCATCATGAAACTCAGAGGGTTAAACAGATTCTGTTTGTCATTCGTGCAACAAAATAAATAATCGTATAAAGAAATTGTGAAATCAGAAGGGATCATATGTTTGGGGTTGAGGGGGTGTCTATATTTCTCCCAACTTTTGTCAAATTAAAATAGGTATTTTAATAGTTATTCTTAACATTTTTAAGAAGACAAATAGAAATCATTGTGTCTAAATTTTCTTTTGTGGTTCTTGTAGGTAAGAAGCTTCTTCCTCATAGTGGAGTGATCCTTTGGTCGTCCTTGGGGGTGGCTCTGGGTGCGTTGATTATAGGACTGATTGTCATGGCATGTTACTTTCGCTTAAGGAAAGGAACTAATCAAGGTAACAGCTAAATACCGGCAATTCATGTTGGTTGTATCCTGTTTTCAGTAAATTGGCTAATCTGGCTTGATTATTTTTAGGTACAATGCCGTCCTCTCCAACCCACGTTAATCCACTGTCTCATCCACGTTAATTCACCATTAATCTGGTGTGTTGCTTGTAATCAAGAATGTCTTCTTGCAACAAGTAATTATAAAGCTACCATTTTTTTAAGTAATTTACTGCGTGAAAATCCACCAGACTTGTGGATGGCCATTTTAAGCTGATACTTGTCAATCTCTAATTTCTGTCTACATTCCGTTGGCATTTCTTCCTATTAATGTATACACCCATATCCATCAAACCATCATGCGCAAGGCATAGGTATACCAACAGGGTGGGAGACTGGTGGTTCTATTCTACAGGCAAAATTAGGCCCTAAAGAAAAGAATGTGTAAAGATTTATTCAAATAAATGTGTTGCAGCTATGAACTCGGGAGAGGGAGAATCTATGGACTTGCAGACAATGCCTGAAAACGTCATGTCTGAAAACGTCACGCCTGAAAACGTTATGCCTGAAAACACCAATTTTGAAAATGTCACGTCCGAGAACGCCTTGACAGGAAACCACTTTCCCACACATGATATTCCTGAGAACATTGTGGAACACCTCGCTGCTGGTGAGATTTTCACTTTGATATCTCGTGGTATATTTTTCTCTTTATTGTGTTTAAGGCTGCTAGACTACATGGCTAAATAATCTATCAATTTTTATAGAGCTTTGAGAGTTTCTGGAGGAGGTGGAGTGGAGAATTGAGACAGAAATCTCATAAAGAAATATGCCATAACATATCCCCCAATTTACTCTGCAGCTATAAAGATACATGTATAAGAATTTCTGATGTATTTATATACGGAAATTGTTTCTAATGATGAAGAGACTTTTACAACACTTAACATGATTCCTAAATGTCTGTTGTCAGAGAACCTAATGACAGGAAAAGGCCTAGACGAAGAACCAGGCGTAGAAAGCCCCTCCGGGGGAATGGCGAGTGCAGCTTCAGAAGAGCATGGTAGGAGCACGGAGCATGGTGTATTTAACACAGGTTCAAAATCCCTCTGTAAAGTCAGTGTTTTCGAGAAGCGCTTTGTGTGTAAACAGCATACCCTGTGCACATCAGTTAACAAAGCCTCGGATGATTTACACATATTCTCGTATCCGTTTATTTTCAAGACGATATCATTTGCTAAAAAAAAAAATGATATTTTTCATACAGATTACATACAACAGGTTTAATTAGCTAAGCCGACAGGGCTGTACGTGAGAATTGGCTAGAGGAACATCCATACTGTCTGACTTGTATTTTTTAAAATCTTTTGCAGTGTATGAGGAGATATCAGAAGACCTCCTTCCTGCAGGTAGAGGTGTTAAACATACAAATAAGTGTTAAACGCACAGGCCTGTTTCACAACAGGCTATTAGAAATCTGCATGATCTGATGGTAAATTGTTTCAGTCGCACTTATACCCACAAACAATGTGCAAACTATTCCCATAGCTTTCAGTTCTGTTTACATCCTTGAGTAATAGATTATCCAGCTTGGAATCTTTTTCATGTGGGAAAAGAATGAATTTGAAAAACGTTGAGATCTTACTGGTCATATTGAATATTGTCATAATCCTGTGGAGACAACTCATGTCTCTTATATGTATAAATTTGATGTTAAATATCATGGAAATACGTTGGGTTGAAGGTGGAACTGAAAATGTCATACCTGTAAAGATCAAGCCTCAAGTCAAAAAACCTGGACTTGTCATGGCAGAAAAACACATGCCAGGAATGACAAAGACTGGAATTATGAAGGGTGGCATCACCAAGCCTGGAAAAAACATACCTGGAATCACCAACCATGGAAAAACCGTGCCTGGAATCACCAAACATGGAAAAACCATGTCTGGAATCACGAAACATGGAAAAACCATGCCTGGAAAGGCAATGTCAGAGGGTGTCATAAATGTGTTGCCCGGAGCAGCAATGAAAGAACTTGGTAAGAATGTGTTTTCATGGGAACTTCCGTCTCAAAGTTTTTTTCTCTTCCTTATTCTGAGACATACTGGATTTATCTTCTGTGCCATAATGTGTCATTTCATGCGAGCTCTGTTATTTGGTGGATTCCTCCTTGAGGTGTTACATTTTTGTCACCATCACTGTTTTTCTGCTAGGTGTGTAGAAGAAGTTTGTAATTAACCACAGTTGAGAAAAACAGGACACTGTGTCCGTCTTCGAATGCCGAATTTACAGACTTAAATTGATTTAAAATATTTACAGTTGCAAGCATGATGTTTTGTATTTGCCCTACAGGTTAGAACTGATCTCTAACCCCTGTGTAGCCAAATGCCAGTGGCCGCCATCTTGATAATGCCTTCAAAGTATAGACCTCCACGATATGGCTCAGATACGGCCAATGTGGCATTGGGCCATAATCATTCATCATTCAAAGTGTAGAATGTCTCGATACAAATGCCTGTTTTGTCACCTGTAGGAGCAGACTGTGACTGAGTGGTTAAATATAGCTACTACTGTATGTTCATGTCATGACTGAATACTTTAGAGCTGCGTTGGGGTGAAGGGGGCACTCGTGCCGTGCCAGGGGACGCCATGCCGAAAAGGTCCATGCCCGAAAAGACGACTCCAAGGAAGGCTTTACCACAAATCACCCAGCCCCCTAAAGGGCTGCCTCTAAACGTCAGTGCAGAGAAGGCTATGCCAGAAAATATCACGTACGAAAATGTGACTGGTGCGATGACTGGAGCCAGACCAAAGGAATATGGTAAGGTTTAAGGATACTAGAACACCTCAGGGGTGAAATTTGGCAATTTTTTTTATTTCACATTCTTATTCTCTACTCTCCTATATTTCTGCTCACTTAAAGATGAAAACCAATTTTGAATTGTAAACACATGATATTTGGCAAAAAGCACAACATGTTGTGAACCAGGGTGGTTATGTTTTCTTAGCTCCCCCTGATTAGGGGGATTAGCTTACTGAAGGGGGTGGGGTTACCTGCTGTGAATAGATCAGTCTCTGGTAAATGTGTATTGCCTCCTGCTATAAACTGTGCATGGCGCCTTGTGTAGACCTATTAACTAAAACAACAGCCTTAATGACCCCACTTGGGTACCATTGGGGGAGGGGTTTATAAACACTTTCTAGTAAGGTTTCTTCAGAAATGTCAAAACATCAATTTACAGTGTGATGGAACATGATAAGGTTCAAAATTTAACATAAGTAGATGCACATGTTCACATTTCAAACGGAGGCAAGACAATTTGTGTTTAACATTAGCTGGCAAACTAATTCATGACGAATTTTGTCACACATAATGTTCCTCCAGACATGTTGGCCATTTTCTCTCTTTCTATTTTTGAGACGGTTGTGTGGTGAAATACTTCTATTTCTTTCTTAGTTTACAACATGATGCTATGGAACTCGGCACACATGTAGCTTAAATACCTACGCTGTATAACGGGCCCACAGATTTTGTGATATCTTTTTTAGTTTTAAAGGTATTGGTAAAAGAACATCAAAGTTTCGAAAGTTTTTGTAATTTTTGAAAGTTTTAACTTTAAATGATCACTCAGAATAGTCTGAGATGAATATTAAAAATTTTTTGGATTGTTTCTTAGTTTCAATAGTAAATTATCCACTTGGACCAAAAAAAAAATTGAAAATGGGCGAAAGAATAGCAATTTGATGAACAGCTCTAATTTTTTTCAAACTTTCTCTTTATTTTGAATAATATTAAAGTTAGGTGATTTTTAAAAGTTTTTTCGAAATCAACAGTTGTCTGACTTTTGGAATATATGTACACATGGCCACATTTGATCAGTATTTTAGGCAACACAAGACAAAATGTGAAATTTTGCACACGCAGGGTTCTGGTATCGTTAACCACCTGTACATTATATGTAGATCTTGACATTCTTGACATATGATTGTCCTAAAAATACTTAGGATATATGATCTAAAAGAGAAATTGTCATTGGCTATGATGTTCCCAGAACAATTTAGTGAGTGTTATTCTTTATATGTCTTTTTATTCAAGCGTGGGAGTATTTCCAAGGAATATTATCCCATGCACGGAAAATCCTGCTGTTCTTGTTAATGTTCATTTGTATGTTTTTGTAATCCTTAGTGTTTTGTGTCAGTGTTGTATTTATAACCTGACAAGAACCACATGACCCACCAAGTACAAAATGACACCCATTGTACATAGTGTTACATTATTTTGCAGTGAACGACGAACCCTCCGACATTCCAAGCGAAAGCCCACGTAAGTCGTGCTTCTCTTGTGGCCGCTGATTATTTGTACAACAGGTCGACTACTGACAGTGTGTGGCACACGGATCTTTGTCTCGCCAACTCAGGAAGAAGGTCATATGTACATGTGGGAAAGTTGTGTTAATTAGTGATGCTCACTCCATCGTTTCCGTTCAATTTTCTCAATGGTCCTCTTAGTATTTGACCTATATAGTATTCATCTTCATACTAATATGATTCAAAATTTTGGCAAACCTAACTTAGAACATGAGCTGTCATTCACTTTAAGAGGATGAGACTGAACATTCTACATGGATTAAAATTCGTTGCCTTATATCAGCGTTATTTGTGTTCTGGGTGGCATTTCATGGGCCTTTTGTAGAATGTGTAGCACTACATCCTTAACTCTTATTACTTTGTGGAATACTGTATTTTTTGGAACAGTTTTTAATCTTAAATTGTACAATACAATCTTAATTGTATATATTGAGAGGCGGAAGATGTCAAAGATGTTTTCGATGATTTGCCTAGTACCTCAGACACCGTATGTTCATTTGCGGTTCTTCACAATATGGATAAAATACTGCCTGCAGTGAAGCTTCAAACACTATATACTATTGGTTTAGCTCATAAACTAAACTAAGTATGGTGATATTCGGTCTTACAAGTGACATGAGAGGAGGAGAGGAGCAGTACACAACTGTTGTATACAATATGGACATTGTGTTCCATTTGGTTGCAAAATCTTTTAAAACATATTTCTACTTAAAGTTGATTAACTGATGGTGGGCCAGTACAAAAGTTATGTATTGACAAGAACTGAATCAGCCAGTGCGCTTCAGTATGTCATTACGCTTTGTGTTAGGGTCATACATTTCAGTAATATTTTAACAATTCCTTTTAATTCTTTCAAAACGTTTGTAAAACTAGGTACTGTTTAGTAGTAAACTACTTTAGATAAAACATTTTGCATGTATGAAGGGAACATTTTAGAGTAAAATCTTATGGATAGTCTCGAGCTGTAATTGCATCACCTTCTTATCTGTACATATGTATTTATATTTATTTACTTAGTTATACATCACGATCATCATTTCGTTGACAATTGCATGATACATCATTTGCCAACATGCTGACAACACCACAGCCTGGTGCTCATGCAGTTACCTCCCCTTGTCACTGATAACTTGCACTTCAAACATGATGTGTATGATAGCATGATGCGACTTCATTTTAAGTTGATGACATTTTGTGAGTATATTACCTCATCACACAAAAAAAATGAAATTGAGAGGCTTTATGTTGTGTGCATATTATTTAATGAGACTTCATTTTATGGATCAAATTTGTCATCTGAGAGCAACCACAAATTCATTACTAATCCGGGTGTGTTTTGTCTCTTTCAACAGCTTTGCCGTGTAAAAAGAAACCTCATGGTAAAGTGTTGCCGGATCCTCCACACAAGAAGAGCCAGAAGCCAAAGAAAGTCTGCTTTACCAGTCCCTCGCCTTCCCCTGTCCTGGAGCAGGACACAGCTGCACTGATGGTCCCAGCCTCACCCAGGCTCCAGGTCCACACCTGTCCACCGGACGCGGACGTCATCCACACCTGTCCCTCAGCAGCAGAGGTGGCTGTGGAAGTACTGAAGCTGCTGAACATCAGGACCCAACCTTTGGCCAGCGGCCAGATGCGTGGCCATGAGGCCGAACCCTTTTCTCCTTCAGACGACTGATATGTTGACAAAGATAGTGGTTCATGACACAGTTGCTGTTTTTTTAGCTCTCTGGCAATCTTGCCCTGGGCAAAGGCTATACTGTTGTAGCGTCCGATGTCCTTCCTCCGTCTGTCTGCCCATTTTGTTGTTTATACTTTTTGTCCTTAAAAGTTTGGTACCCCAATTATCGTCAACTTACACCACACTTGATACAAATCGTCATGAGGCAGAACTCTGCAACACTGGTATATTTTTTTAAGGTCACTGGGGTAATTAAAGGTAAATGCCATGAAAGACTTGTTAACACGACATTTCTTGAAATTTGTATAAAACACTACAGCGTAGGGAGTAAAATGAGAGCAGCGACGAGAGTGTAATAGCTGGCGAACGGTCAGACATACGTGTTGTAACCAGTGAGCTACATACACGGCCTCTCCTCATACGTGTTGTAACCAGTGAGCCACATACACGGCCTCTCCTCATACGTGTTGTAACCAGTGAGCCACATACACGGCCTCTCCTCATACGTGTTGTAACCAGTGAGCTACATACACGGCCTCTCCTCATACGTGTTGTAACCAGTGAGCTACATACATACACGGCCTCTCCTCATACGTGTTGTAACCAGTGAGCTACATACACGGCCTCTCCTCATACGTGTTGTAACCAGTGAGCTACATACACAGCCTCTCCTCATTTACCTCAGTTGGAGTTTTACTCTAACTGTTCATGTAAATGCAGAAAATTAGTAGCAACTCAGAAGCTTCCTACCACTACGGGTTGAGCAGAGTTAGGTGAAAAGACTTTATTCATTTCTTTCTCATTTTCATGATACAAAAAGTGGTTTACTTTTATATCTTTGTACATATATAAAGGCACACCTTAAGTGCCATTATGTGCTGTGTGTATGTGACGGCACACCTTAAGTGCCATTATGTGCTGTGTGTATGTAACGGCAAACCTGAAGTGCCATTATGTGCTGTGTGTGTGTAATGGCTCACCTTAAGTGCCATTATGTGCTGTGTGTGTGTAATGGCACACCTTAAGTGCTATTATGTGCTGTGTGTGTGTAATGGCACACCTTAAGTGCCAGTATGTGCTGTGTGTGTGTAATGGCACACCTTAAGTGCCATTATGTGCTTAAGTATTCATCGAGTTCATGTTTTAACTCAGTGAATCAAGAAGTTGCCAGAAAATTGATATTACATTGCAATGGGTTAACTACAAACTATTACAGTTTGTCTACTTAGTTTTTAAAGATGAGCAGAGACAACAAGTTGAACTGTCACATGTATCTGTAAAGGATAAAATTGCTACATGTTGGAAGCTTGGAAGCTATGCTGGCCTAAAGTCAGGCACATTGTAGTTTAACTGGATAGATAGGTTAACAAGTTTATGGGTGTGATGAGTACAGTATGCATATTCAGATAAGGTGACATATGTCATCTAAGAAATGAGCCGTCTTGTTTATTTCTTGTGAATGTGGAAGCTTTCCCCTTTATCCCAGTTTTCATTTTTAATCGACTAGAATTTTTTGTTCTCCATGTAATCGGCCAAATCAGTTTATTCTCAATAAATGTATTGTCAGGTGAGATTTTTATTTGTGTAGATAGTAAAGATTTATATGATCTTATTTTATGTCTACTTATTTCCTGTGCAATAAATACACTTCTGTATAACACCTATGTAACACCTGTAGAGCTTGTGCTGTTCTTGTTAATTTTCGTTTTTCATAAAATGATTGGTATATTCATGAGGGAGAGTTTTAATACAAATATCTTGGGACCTCTTCAGTTACCCCTGTTACATATTGTCTTTTAATTCATATTCTGGAGATTTAAAAAAATGATCAGTATATTGTATTTTATTTTCATTTTATGTTAGTTGTGCTACATTTTATTTTAGTTATGCTTCATTATATTTTAGTCATGCTACATTGCTTTTAATCATTATATTTAGTAATTGTGTACAAATTTGTCATGTATGTCAGTTTTACTTACAGAAATTCGACAGATCTGTCGTACGTGTCCATATACATGTATGTACATGTCTATGTGTACACCTTCACCTCACATACTGATGCCACAAACACCCGGCACATATCCAGAACACACACCCAAAGCAGTGCTTTACTCAGGTCTATAGCAAATGTCCAAATCATATGTTCATAACACGCATTATGAACGTGAAATCATGAAAGCATGAAGTACATTTATGTAACACTTACTCATGAGACAGACTCGTGACACAGACCCTTAAAACAGGCTCATGATACAGGCAGGGGGCCAATATTCATAACACAGGCTCATACCCCAAGCTCACATGACATATTCTTAACACAAGCTCCTATCCCAAGCTCACATGACATATTCATAACACAGGCCCACATGACATATTCATAACACAGGCCCACATGACATATTCATAACACAGGCTCATACCACAGACCCAGGGGCCATATTCATAACACAGGCTCACATGACATATTCATGACACAGCTCACATGACATATTCTTAACACAAGCTCCTACCCGCAGCTCACGTGACATATTCATAACACAGGCCCACAGGACATATTCATAACACAGGCTCACTTGACATATTAACACAGGCTCACATGACATATTCATAACACAAAGGCAGAACTGAATTGTACATGTATACAAGAAATTTCAAATCACACGGTCAGAACTTTTACAGTTGTTTGTTTCACGTCTTGTGTTGTTATAACGATTATATATTATAGAGTTTATATCGCTGTTATTCCTGTACATGCTTTGTATATGACATGATTGTTTCCTCATAGTGAGAATCATTTTCATGCGACATGTAACCTGTACTACTGTAAGAGGATTGAACTCATTTTGTCTCTGGTATTTTATTTTTGTATTGATATGATACATTGCCCAGTATAGTTTTAACTTTAAAAAAAAATTACCATTATGTCATGCTGTAGGTTATAATAATGATATAGCCCTACACGTTTTTAGGACAGAATTCCTGCCATTTTGTAATATTTGTTTAGTTTTCCATCCCTTACATGAAAATTATCAAGTAACTAGTTAATATTCACTTTGACAATACATGAATAAGTATAATCCAATAAGCCCACATAATTGAATGCCAGTCTACATGTTGGACAGGAGAGCTCAGAGAGACCTACTTCCTCTGACATGGAGATTGGACAAGTGGTTATGTGTACGGCCTATCTTTAAAACCACCCGTAATAAGAGGATGAAATCCACAGGTGCGTTGTGTATACCTGTATGTGCAGTTTTACATGGCATAAAAATCATGAGCTCTTCAGACAACATTTTGCAGCAATAAAGATTCAAACGTATTTCGTCTTGGATTGAGGAAGTGGGGATTTAGAAGTTATGTAGCAAATTTGTCTTATTAACGGTTTCTCCAGTCTCCAGGAGGAGTTATTCTACCACTGACCTATGGAATGAGACAGAAAGGTTTCTGTTAAATACTAACCTGACTCATTCAGAATAATATGCCATCGTTATATGATGTAATCGTTCCTGTGTTTACGTCGTATTCAAGAATATTTAGCTTATACGGCAACGGCCAGCATTATGGTGGGAGGAAAGCGGAGAGAGCGCCAGACAAACGCACGACCATCGCCAAGCTGCTGGCACACCTTCCCACGTACCTCCGGAGAGGAAAGCGACCTTGGAGGGAACTGAACACACAGCGACCACTTGAGATATGTTACTGGATCGTTGTGCTGCGCTTTCACGCTAACCACTCGGTGACAGAAGCCCATTCTCCGATGTAATGTGTGTATGTACTGACAAGCTGTGAAGAACGACTACATCAGTGGATGTATCTTCGACATGTTGATACTGCACACAGCTGACACGCTGCAAGCTTATACACGGCTTAGTGTGGGAAAGGTGTCGACATGTGTCGTCCTAAGTGAGGTCTGTATTCAAGGCAATGTCCTGAAAATTTGCAGAATTAGAACAGCAGGTGTATGTATAAATCTGTTACATGTGGCATTAAGATCTTTCACTTTGTACTATGGCTTGAGACTGAAATTTGGTAGGCCTATATGCACATGTAGTTAATTCCGACGTATAAGTTGCGGAATTCAAGAATTCCTCTTTCCCCAAATCATTTTACCCACGACAGAGCTAGTAATGTAGATAATGCATGATTTGTAGAAAATCAATTACAGCAAAGAGCGACATGAAAGGGAAAATGTTTCTGCAGGTAAGATGGGATAGGATCTCCGTGGTTTAGGAATTAACGCATTAGCACAGCGGAATGACTCAGGGGGCTCTCACTAATGCAGTGGTTCTAATGTGTGTTCAAGTCAGGCACAGGCTGGCTTCCTCTCCGGCTGTATAAGGGAAGATCAGCAAGCAGCCTGCGGATGGTCATCGTCTTCCCGCCGGACACTCCAGTAAAGTAGGAACGTTCTCTGCGGCAGTGCGATATCCCTTTGCTTTACGAGCACACCTGTACAGGAACAATATTGTAATACCGAACAGAACAAGAGAAAGCTGGTAATGTGCCTTTTTGTGTATAACGTCCTCACGCAAAGCTGTACAGCCCAGTTCTAGACATGGCGGGTTCGAGCAAGCGCCAGCCTAGGCTGTATCATGAAATCCGCTGTGGTCATGAAATGCCCCATTTGTCTTGCACAACGTGTATAGTGTACCATCCTGTCACAAAGTAGTTCATGTGTTATGTCAGTGATGTCACCGGGTAAGCCTTCCGTCTAGTGTCTTTGGCATGACGCTGACCTGGAGCAGCATTGTAAGATGGGATCGGCCTGCTAGAAGGTGACGTTGTCGGCATATGACCGAAATAATGCTGAAAGCCACGTTAAACCCCAAACAAAGGGCTAGGAGAGTAGTGTTACGGGCACACGTACAAGTGGTGATTACCGTGTGGCTGCAAACTTTTACCTGTGTCGACTGATTGACGGTTTGTATAATGATTGATTCTGTAGTCGAATGTAGGCAGTGGAAAACTTTCGCTGTATCTGATAAGGTACCGTACTGAGTCGAAAGGTCACGCGCAGTGTATCAAAATTGTACAGCTGTGTTCTACTACGTTACAGCCGCACAGAACTTCAGTGTAACGTTACAATTTTAGGCGGTTGTAACGTGGTGTACTGTGAGAACGGGGAATACAAGTGAGCCTGACATTCCTGATCTGAGACTGGGAATGAATCAGAACCTCGTGTGCTCTAGCCATATTGAGAAGCAAACATAATGACCACTCAGTCAGGATATCCTCCGGCTCCAAGACGTCTCTCTTACATGTTATCAGCTCTCATAACTATTTACATATTATTTGTCACATTTTGGGAGGAACTGGTGATTTTGGGTGGGTTTGTAAATGTCCCTTGGAACCTTCGATCTGGATTGCCCCTCCATGGTCTACACATATATGACTTGTCGCTTAGATTGTTATCACATCATGACGGCTCGATCAGCTGACGTTGTAACCGATAGAGAAGAAACCAACAGAAATTTCTGAAAGGGGAGATTGTTTATTCAACCAATTAACAGCGTACAACCGGGTGTGGTATATAGAGTGAATAATCGTAAACCTTCGTCAACAATCTGTACAGCTCAATTTACATCTAACAGCGAAATGTATCGTATTGCTATGAATTAAATGGTATCGATCAACTTCCTTCAACACTAACTGAACGTTACCAAAAACAACGTTAACTACCCAGCACACGCAAGAAAACATATCTTTATAACTTCAAATACATTGACTGTTGACAAGCAAAGCAATCTGCCATTCGACTAGGGCATGTATGACTAAACTTCAAAAAAAGAGGGCTATTTAACAATCTGGAAATGTGCACCCTGGGTGAAAGAACATCCAAGAAAGAAAATCACTTAGAATTCTGGATAAGTATATCTCGAATTTCTAGAACTAGCAATCACCTTTGGCGTAGGGTTGGCCAACTCTACTAGTTAGACTACATCTTTCTAAAGACTTCAGGTTTAAGTATAATACTAATTCAAAAATACAATGCAAGAAAAACACAGCGGTAACAGGTGTTTAATACAATGCCTAACGTTACAAGAGGCGATCTCTGTTGCTGTTGTGTTACTGATTGATTATATGATCGTAGAATTTCGCTGGCGGCTTCTATATCCGATGATTTCCACAGTTCCATCTCTTGTTTGCATGTGGTTCAAGTACTGTGTATATTTTAACGGCAGGGGCAAGCTAAATCTGCAATGTTACAGCCCAAGAAACAATCAAGAAATAACCGCGAACATGACAAAAGTGCATTTGTTTTTCAAGTTTCGTCAGATGGGTGCAACTTTCACATGCGCCTGAATAATGGCCAAAATTCCCCAGCATTTAATACATTTGTCGACACCTTTCCTTGATAACACCTTGCAATACATCCTAACATGCACTACTATTCTCATTCAGTCCTAGCTTCTCCCAGCATTGTGCCTGAATTTACAAGATTTACACAAAAAAGCAATTTACCCAAAAATGTGGTATGAAAGACACAACAGCATTGATGTACATTGACACAACCGTTTGAAATACTACTATGTCACACAAAAGATGATCAGCCTGCCATCTGGAAACAGTGTGAGGTGTTCAAGAAACAGTGGAAGGTGTTCGGAAACAAGGTTAACAGTGTGAGGCGTTCGGGAAACAAGGTTAACAGTGTGAGGCGTTCGGGAAACAAGGCTGACAGTGTGAGGCGTTCGGGAAACAAGGTTGTGTGAGGTGTTCAAGAAAGAGTGTGAGGTGTTCGGGATACAAGGTTAACAGTTTGAGGTGTTCAAGAAAGAGTGTGGGGTGTTCGGGAAACCAGGTTAACAGTGTGAGGTGTTCGGAAAACAAGGTTAACAGTACACAACCACGGGAATTGGATGTGTGCACGTATACGCACCACACAATAAATACAATGGCTACAACCACAGAACACCTATACAAACCAATGTATAAACCAATTCCATACATGAGCACATTTACACGTTCGATGTATATCCGTCACGATCATTTTCATCATTATATTCAGGAAGGCTGTGACAGGAGAACACTGGCAAGAGCAGCTCAGTAACGCCGAAAATGGTCTAAGTAGGGATAATTAGAAAAACTTGGTCCATCCTAACCCTCGTTTTAGAGTTGTAACAGCGAGTGGCAGGACACCATACTGACTCTGTTGGCTCAAAGGGTGGTCATACAAGTAGTTGACGCCATCTATCGCAGGCAATTCTTCACGTAACCTCTGCATCCATATTAAGGGTGGATTGCGACGACTTCGAGGAAAGGTTCAAAGTTTAACTGTTCACTTCATATCTAATTTGAGGATTGTGCATCTAAACTGAATAAGACAAATGCAAAAGCACACATCAAGAAACATCCATCACGGTGACACAACCTCATCCAAATAACGCACGTTTTCTCGAAAACATTTCATTATCTCTTATTTTCATTCAAATCTCAGCAAATCTTTGTCCTATTTTCAAAGTAATATATTGCTCTGTATGTATTTGTATACAGGTAGCAGTGTTATGCATTAATCGTTGATATACAGTACATACCAGGAATAGATTGGGATAACATTTATATTTGAGAATATAAAACATTTGTAACCGTATACCAGGTTCTTCTGCAAATTTTGACAGACTTTACAGTTAGCGTATATCAGCATATTAGTTTTTGAAGCCTATATATTTGTTCATAGGCTCCAAAGCCCAGGTCTCGTAGGCTCAGGTGTCATGCGATGTGTACAGAGTGACAGTATTTCACAGACCTAATTCTTCAAGCTTTGTATTTACGGAAAGAAGTTTGTCTGCAAGGGTTAGCTCCTCAGCATGTCACCAGTCCTCGACTGCACTTGAGACAATCTGTTATGCGAGTCCCAGAATCCACCTGGTCGATTTCTGGAGGTCACAAACTACGTGCTCAGGCGTTTTGTATTATTTGACATTGCAGAATTCCGAAGTCATCAAGAAGGAGCAATACGAATAACATAGATCACGGTCTATGTTTCAAGCTTTACATTTGCTACTAATGACACGCCAGGCGTATAGACCTGCCAGAATCATCATATATATGTCATCCAAAAGCCGGTTAATCTACATCCAGTACACGACATTATTCACCCCTCAAGTTCCCCATTAATGTATGCTACAAACGTACAATGTGTGATGGCTTCATTGGGCTCATACCACTGTGCAGGTCAATATATGTACACATGTTCACATTTTATGCAATATATATCATGCGGGGTGTGCATGGGGACAAATGCGTTAGTAATAGCACTAAATGGTTACAGGAGGGACACACCGTCTGGCACTTAAAGGTTTACCACTTTCTGCTGATTCCCACGGCCGAGAGCCGGGGTAGCAGTAGCGTAGGACGAGGGTCGGGCACTTGAAGGTATAAGGGTTTATCTCACAAAACAAAGAACCACAAGAGGGACGTGGCACTTCGGGTTTACAAAGCAATCACCACACACTGACTCCAGACCTAACTCTGTTCGTGATCTGGCGCCAGAAACGTCAAGGTAAAAGGTCAAGCCAGGAGGCATGCGATTGTCAAGGTGAAGCGTTTCAAGGTTAGGAAAATAACAGTGTTTCGGCATGTGGCAATTTGTAGGTCTTCTCTTAAGGTGAACCAGTTTCAAGATTAATGTGACCGAATAACTTCTGACTACGAAGGAGCTGGAAACTGGTTCAGGACCTGGTTTCTGAAGATCTCAAAAGTCATGCAGTAAAACAAAAGACCTAAAAAGTCAGTGTGAAGGTAAGTAACTTTCAAGGTCATCCCTGATAAAATGCACTGTCAAGGTCACACCTCAGCATTTATGTGAATTGTGTTAATGAAGATCTAGCCTAGTAATGAACTTATACACATATATGAGGCCAAGAAAAACAAAGATATTCACCTGGCTTTCTTGTTAACTGACAAGTTCTGTTTACAAGCAGCATGCTGACTGCATCTGCAAGGGCATTTGTGAGGATAATGTAACTACCCAGCATCTGCAGGGGCATTTGTGAGGATAATGTAACTACCCAGCATCTGCAGGGGCATTTGTGAGGATAATGTAACTGCCCATTCCAATAAAAGAACATTTCCTTGCTGGCCTTCAGGTAGCTCAAGCTGTAAGAATGAATTCTTGGTGAATACTAAATGACACAATGGCCGTGACCTCTTTGCAAATAAAACTCAGGCAACATAATAACTCAAAAAACACAGTCCAAGCCCCAACAGGTACGCTTAATAAATTATAAAATATCCTCTAACACCACTGGTGGCTGGTGTGAAATACCACAAGATACAGGTAACAATATTATGTTCTCACCACACAGTGTATCCTCTAACTTCATGTATGTACAAAATTGTTACTTATTTATGCATTCTGACAAACAGTAAGTAACAGCTATGTAATCATGGTGATTATTTAAAAAGAAAATTCTAATATACACAAACACACACAGCAAAGTATGCCAAATGAGTATCATCACTGGTACACTAAAAATGTGACCGTATTGTTCCACCAATGTAACAAATGTACATGAACATATACATACAGAGTTTCTAGAGTTTTACAACTGCTGAGAGCATATGTCTTATAACTTACCACCAAGAACATTTTCCCACAACTTAATTACAACCTAGAGCACTATGGGACAATTACCGCTACCACAACATCGTCCAATAACTCGCCACCAGGATAGCCTGAACATCAGGTAATAATTTCTGCGCTGAACATAGTGCGATAATTTGATTACCACACTCTGATTATTGTTGTCTGATAACTTTGGCCTGATTTTTAGCACGGCTCAAGTTCTGGTGAAATGGGTAATATATATATAAATCAATCTAAACAAATTGCTAAAGAAAAAGACCAACAACAATGAAAATACCATGCAAAGCACTTAAAACCCCTTGGCCTTAAGCACAGGAACAAAGTAAGGAATAGTAATTATAAGAGATATTATGTATAATACAAGCCATTCATAAACTTGTGTATGCGTGGTATAAGTTTGGTGAACTTGGACTAAACCGTTCTAGAGATAGAGCATTTACAAGAATTTAACTTAAATGATCCCAATGACCCTGCAGAAAAAGGTCAAGGTCGCCAGAAATCAATGGGGTTCTTCCTAACACCGATGAGTAAGTGTGGTGTAAGTTTGGTGAACTTTGGCTAAACCTTTATAGAGATAGAGTGTTTGCAAGCCTGGTATAAAATTGAATTTAAATTACCCAAATGGCCTAGAAGAGAAAGGTCAAGGTCGTTGAAAATCAACACAGTTCTTCCTCATGTCAAAGTGCTAGTGTGGTGTAAGTTTGGTGAGCTTTGGATAAACTGGTCTAGAGATAGAGTGTTTAAAAGGAAATGGAGAGACGGATGGACGGACAGACGCCAACCTCTGTGACAACACCCCTTGGCCAAATTGGCCGAAGGGTATTAAAACAAAATTAAAATTATTATCATCATGAAAGAGTTCTTAGAACAATAGTCATTTTTATCTACTTCAACACTGTGTGACACACTTTTGCACTGTGACACAAAGTGCCCACAAACATGAACATTCCAGCAACATATATACAATGTATACTTATGACATGTACATGTACAATGACAAAACACTAAAAATATCAACTATATGTTAACAAACTGTAACCATCTAAAAGAACAAATTACTGTCTTGGAAGTAAACAAGCTGTTGTTTCCCAACACAATCTAATTTCTCAGGCTATTCATTTAAAGCAAAACATATAAATCTGCAAAAGTGACCTCCAGTGTACATGATGTAACTTTGCATAAAACATGCAAAATTTTTATGATTCATCTCAAAACTTAAAGTGAAGTGAATAATTCCAGGCAGATTCTGTGACCACACACGCCTAAGACACACCAATCAGCACAAATCTCCTCCAAGAGATCATCAATGTGACATCACAGTTATAAGCTAAACAAGTCATTCAACCATGTTGGAGGTCAGACTGGCATACATCAGCTGTACTCCATTATGGTGACCAAAAACTAGGCAAGAACACTGCCATTGTAATAAATGCAAAAAAAGGTTGTCTGCATCCAAGGAAACAGTAAAATAAAGATTTGTGATATCAACAGTCTCACCTAACACAATAGCTGTACATTCAAAAACAATTCATTCCAAAAGTCATGTACTATTTGATTGGTTTTTCACAGCAGTAATTTAAAAGACATGTGACATGTATACATGTAAGTAACATGAATCGAACATAACGTTAGCTGGCACATTTTATACAGAAGCAATGTTTACTTCCTCTGTCAACAAATTTGCACACTACGGTATATAATCTAACTGGATGATGCAGCATTCAGCAAATAAATGGCAGTTCATAGAGCATCAAGCGCTTTTTATTTCTTTCTCTTCCAGAACCGGGCCTTTGTTTTCTTCTTGGCTGGTGCCCTGGGGCTGGTTTTGCTGACCGGGCTGGACGCAGTGGTGCTCAGCTCTTCCGGGCTCTCAAAACCTTTCTCTAAAGCAGCTGGGTTTAGCATGGCAACTTCGTCAACTCTGTTAGAAATGAAAAATAAATAAATAGACAAATAAATAAAATAAAACAACTTTAATAGATAAAACAAAACTTACACATTAGCTCTAATAATCTTATTTAAATTATATAAAACAGGTATATGGCTGAAATTTTGAGACTTTCAAGACATAAGAATTAGCTACATGCATTTTCAATCTCAGCAATTGGCGCAGATATTTTTTCAGACTCAGAGGAAACCACCAAGCAGATGTACCTGCAATCAAGCATCCAATCGCATTGGTCAAGTGATGAGCGGTCACAAAAGGCCAGTTCTGGCATTCCTGCATTGGGTCCATAACTTTATTTTATACCCAGCTTACCCCTATTTGCTGGCCCCTGAGCCAGTTAACTACCAATTAGAGTTTGTCAGATATAAGTTTCAGGCAATACACACACAAGGGCATGAGTGTAACAGTTTATCTGACACAGTGCTGATCATCTCAGTGTTTGGATTTATAGTTTGTTTCTATGCCTGTAACATGTTTATGCACTGCTTACACGCTGACACTTATCACCACAGCATAACGCAACATGGCACCTGTCAGTTTGACTGGTGATTTCCCTGTTGTAACATACGATCTGTACACCTTGGTCCCGCTGAAGTAACTTACAGCCACATCCAAAAACAAAACTATTATCAAATGAAATAAAACATACAGAAGAAAACCACTCAACCAATACAGGCCACACTTTGAAACTCAAATGAAATGCAAAGCTAGAAGAACATGTGCATCAAGACAAGCATCATAACGCTGCAGCTCTATCTGCAAACAATGAGAATTAGATTAGACCTCAGCTGCTTCAGGCTTTGTGACAGTTTATGTAGGCAGGTGTCGTGTAACTATGGGTCAAGAGACAGGAGAATAGGGGATTTTACCGGGAGGATGGAAGACATGTCGAACAAGGTCAGGGGAAACAATGGGAAGAGGGGGACGGGAAGTCCACAATGTGGGTACTGATATCACTGTGCGTTGATGTCACTGTGTACGGGTGTTACTGTGTACTGATATCACTGTGCACTGATATCACTGTGCACTGATACCACTGTGTACGGATATCATAGCACACAGCCAGACAAAATTCTCATCCTACCGCACCCAAAGGGTAGCTCTGTAGGCACAAGGCACAAGTACATGTACTTGACAAAAGGTCAAATTCATTACAAACAGTCCACAAAATAAAGGACTATTTCCAAAGAAGCAAATGTACCGTACATCTTCTCCGTTCTGACCAGCTGTCTGACGTGCACGAGGAGGACAAATCCCACACAAGTCTTTCAAGTCTTCCAATATGAAAACTAAAAACGTTTTTGATTCTTGTAAATGACCTAAAATTTCATCCAGTTACCTCCTGTTACCTCATTCTGAGGATTCTTGATCTTAACAAGGTGTTTGAATGATATATCATGGGAATAAGTTTGACCACCATAAGGAATACTGGCATTCTACTGGCTTTGATAAACAAGCACTTTTTGGGGCTAAATTTTAGGCCATTTACAGCATGCATTCCATTTGTGTGCTCTGAGAATACACTGACTGACCTGCACAACCACTAAATAGTGTTACAAATCATGTGCTTGGTATAAAAAGAGAAACATCCACTGTTAAAAATACGTCTGAAGTCACAGCAACGACAGCAATGAGAGCAGCCGTGTAAAAAGCAACTAAAAAGCGTGCATGCAACTGAAAATGTACAATAAGAGAGTAGTGAGCAGCAAGATTGGAGAATGGATCTTTGAACTGCAGAAAACAATGTTATCAACAAACAATACCAGAATGTTTTTATTTTCCTAATCTGAGAAAATCAAACTACACTGTACACCAATAGTACTTCTTTGCATTGAGGTGATTCAAAGATACATTCACCATGTTCACCGAAGAAGATCAACCAACTAAACGTGTGTGAAGTTAGCCGGCAACTGGTGTTTGGCGGCTGGCAATTCGAAAGGGCCGCTGCATTATTTATACTCTGGAATTGTTACACTGACCAGAGAGAGGATGACGTGATGTATGTTTGGTGTGAATACGATGGGTCTGGTGCTTGTTGCATAATTGTTGTGAGCCATCAGGGGATTCAAATCACAGGAGTCTATTGATCCGGCAATTCACTAAAATGGAGTGGGAGGCAATTTGAATCATTATTGCATTACAATGCCCCCTACCGTGAAATTACAAAGTTATAATACTAATTAGGTAGATTATAATGTATGTCTGTTTTTAGTGCGATTGCTATGGGTCTAATGCCATAACATAATTTTACGCAATATGTATAATGATGGCTCCTTTCGAATCTCCGACTGCCTAATGCCAATCACCGGCTAACTTCATACACATAAATAAACAAACTGTTAAAACAACACAATACTGAGGACAAAAACTGGGTGTCATCATTGTGTACTACCTGTTGACCTGAGGTCGTCACTGTGGTGACAGTGCAGCAGAGGTCATCACCTTGGTGACGCAGCGGCTGAGGAAGGGGTGGAAGGGGTGGACACTGAGGAAGATTTTTGACGACGTTCATCATACCTGTGTTTCCGTGGTAACAGAGGTGAATTAAGCAAAGCATGTATCCATGGTGATGGGTGAAGACTGGATAACCAGATGAACATACGTGAAGATTTTTTGGACAAAGAATAGTGAGGTTTGTATAACATGTATAAGGTTATGCTTGGTACAGTGGGAAAAGGAAATCTGGGTCTGGGGACAAATTGCAATTCTGCAAGGTGAGGACTAGAACTGTTACAGGACTTTTACACTATGTTTTAATATGCCTGGCTCAAACATTAGTTTACAGGATTTAGGCACCAGAAACCACGGTTCAGTCCTCAGTTTACATGGTTTAGGCACCAGAAACGACAGTTCAATCCTCAGTTTACATGATTTAGGCACCAGAAACGACGATTCAATCCTCAGTTTACATGGTTTAGGCACCAGAAACGATGGTTCAATCCTCAGTTTCCATGGTTTAGGCACCAGAAATGATGGTTCACAAAATACATATATGATTATTTACAATTAGATGAGCACATTTAATTTATCCATTATGCTTTGACTAATGATAATATGTAACAAAGTGTTAACATGGCCAATGAGACAAAACAGATGTAGTACAAATTACATGTTACACACTTTCAATAATCTTTCAACTTCTTAGAAACCTAATCTTACTGCCACTGCGCAAAACAAAAATAGCAAAACAAACAGTGGGTGAAACCCGTGAAGCCGGAGACTGAACACAAATACTGCTTCCTAGCAGGTCTAACCGCCACAATTTCTGGCATTGCTGTCTAATTTTAACATGGTTATTGGCAAGAGTTCCCCATATGATGTGTCTCTTATGCTTACTGTGTGAAACCAGTGCTAAAACTTCAATTCTTGAGTGTGCACATCAATATTTAACACAGAATGCAGATGTATACAGAACAAAACATTGGCTTTGCAGCAGAATTTTTCTTCCTACTAAATCTGTACTCACTGTTTGACTTGGTCAGGAACAAACACATATTCCATGGGTACCAGCTTCTCTAGTTCGGCAAGTGTTTTCACCATCTTCAGCTTTGAGCTGAACTTGGAGCTGAAAGGGGAGATAATTTGTGGAGTACACAGTGCTGCATTAATGGGTGTGACATCTGGGCACAAGTACTTCGTGCATGTAGCTAACTGTCAACAAAGTTATCTGTCTAAATGGAGAAATGAATTAATTGATACTTCTTTGGAGAAACAAAATATTATAAATATGTAATGGTAAAAGGGGTATTCAATTCAAACTCATGGGGTGTTAATGACAGGTGAGACCTTCAAGAAGGTGAGATAATGGTCTTCTGGCTTTGTTGAACAATGAAATCAACTTTCTACAGAAACAGATAAAAGGTATAGTATGCTTGATGTAATTGCTTCTTTTACTTCTTTTCACGGTAACACATGTGATTCAGCTTAGTGCAAAAGTGCATTCCAGCATAAGGTCATGGCCATTTGCTTCTGAATTAAGGGAAGTGATGAATTCAGTATTTTTGCACACTTGGGTCCTCGTACATGTAGTTGACATTTGGTGCAGTGTTACATGCAGTCCATACCTGATGAAGGGCCTGCTCATCATGATGATAGTCTTAATCCACAAGGTGGGGTGGACCAGTAACAAACCCTTCAGGTTCTTCTTCAATCTGAAATCACAAAATGCAAGCACATTTAACCGTGCAGTCTAATATCACAATCAAATCCTTTCAGTTATTTATTTATGTCGTTGATGTGAGTTTTAACACAGACTCGGGACTTTTTCACTGGCGAGGTAGCAGTCAGGCATATGGATGGAGAAAACCAGAGTGCCCAGTAAACCTGCCACCTTCACCAGGTACATAACAGAATTCTTGACTTAAAGCTTTAAAGACTTAAACAGCAGAATCTGTACTCCAGCATGCCATCTCACTCATCAAGGAACATGTATATTTGAATTTTATTTATTTGATTGGTGTTTTACGCCATACTCAAGAATGTTTCACTTATACAACAGCGACCAGCATTATCAGATGGAGGGAGGAGCAAACTCACGACCATGGGAGGGTTGCTGGCAGGCCTTCACACGAAAGTGTACTACTGGAGGGGAAGCCAACGTGAGCTGTGCTTCAACTCACAGTGATCGCAAAACTGAGGTTAGGCGACCTGTTATCGGTCACCATAAAAACAAAATCTGATTCGTGGCGAGTGAGAACAGCTGATGGGCTAGTACATGGCCAGCAGACGTCCCTTATCATACGTAGATTCCCTTACTACAAACCCCTCGTAGCTTGCTAAGATAATAAATATACACCAACAAGGCACTCGTGTGTCTGGTAAGACACTTCAGGTTTGATGATGGGCTCCTGCTGCTACACAGTAGTGGTGGGCCTTACTTCACTTGGAAAGTGAAAACAAGTGAACAAAATTGTTCGCTGGAAATATGCAAATGTCAAAAACAAGCTAAAGTTGTAGAAGAATTTTTGAGAATGAGGCGGAGGACTTCAGGGAAATTCCTGGAAATTCTTCAAGTCCTGGAAATTTGCCTGTCAATGGGAGTTGCTCAGGGCATGGTAGAAAGGAGGTTCAGTTTGACTGCGAGACTTACAGTAGACTGTGGTCAAACGTGTCTTTGTTGCCGTTAACCATTTCCATTCGTGTCAAGTTGGAGTCAGGTTGTGGGGATAATCTGATATAAAATGTGTGGAAACCTACTTGACAAAGCAGAGATGGGAGCCAGACACCAGTGTCTAGTTCAAAAGGAAACCTCCGACCAAAACACTGCTGACAGGCCGACAGGGGCCAGAAAGAATGCTACAAGATTGAAGTTGTGGTACAGAATTTATTGGCTTTTTCTACTTGAATGCAACTAATGCAGTGTTTTCTAACTTAAAAAATGTCAACTTAATTCTTTACTTCAGATTTCAGAACATTTATTCTGATGAGTCTGTGAAAGTACATTTACACTAAGGGAACCTATAGGTTGCCATAAAGGTTACCTTAGGTTTTCATAATTGGAATTTGTGTAATCGAAAACAGGTTACCATTCCATTTTACCTTAAAATTTGCGAAACTTCTTTTAGGTTACTACAAAAAGTATAATGTAGCACCCCTGTACGAAGTTTTCTGCCAAAACGATAACAAAGTGAAGCTAAGTGAATAAGCTGCTGTGATTTATGTGTGGTCTAATCTACATGTAGACTAAGTCAGAAGCCAGGCTATAGCAGATGTCATCTGGGTCTGTATGTCTACACTCCTACAAAACAACATCTTCATTCAATCAAAGACAGACACTTCGCCTATAGCAAAGTTTTAGAAGATGCAGTGAAATGTAGCCATATATGTGGGGTACTCCTTAACTTAATGAAGATGACAAAACCAGTCACGGTAAAACCAATTTACAGTTTCTTTCATTGCCAGTCTTGTAAGGATTTTCTGCTAGTTCATGTATTACCCTACACTTTTATACCAACACTGAACAACTAATAACTAGACGTGTGTGTGTACCTGTATCTTTGTACCTGTATCTTTATACCTGTATCTTTGTACCTGCATCTTTGTACCTGTATCTTTGTACCTGCATCTCTGTACATGCATCTTTGTACCTGTATCTTTATGCCTGCATCTTTACACCTGTATCTTTGTACCTGAATCTTTGTACCTGCATCTTTACACCTGTATCTTTGTACCTGCATCTTTGTACCTGAATCTTTGTACCTGCATCTTTGTACCTGCATCTTTACACCTGTATCTTTGTACCTGCATCTTTGTACCTGAATCTTTGTACCTGTATCTTTGTACCTATATCTTTAAGCAGCCTCTTCTGAAGCCTAATTCCAGTCACCATAAAATTTCTGATTATCATAATTTTTTGACGTGGATTACCCAAAATTTTGAGACCATAAAGTCCGCATGCATAAACAGTTATTAAAAAGCACTTAACCGGCCTGTCTAAACTGCAACTCTGCACTTCTATTTACTGTCACATTTTGACTACTTACATGTTATTATTCCCTTACAGCATTATAGGGGACAGAGGATTATTATGTTAGAAATAAATGATTCATGCTTTTCGCCCTTGTATGTAGCCCACGACAATATTTCACCCTGTACTCTACATAATTGCCAGTGGCTACCCCGCATGTACATCCTGCCAATACATCACTCTGTAGGCAGCCAAGGCATAGCAACCATACCTCCTGTCAATCATCTGATAGCACCGTTTCAGCCAACTGAAGCTGGGCATCTGCCGTCGGGGTGTGGCTCCGTGGAAGTACACGATCATGTAGTCCTCTGCCACCAGCAGCTCTAAGGTACTGATCACATAGCTGAAACAACAACAGCAACATGGACCGATTTATTTATTTGATCGGCATTTTACGCTGTACTCAAGAATATATCACTTATACACCAGTGACCAGCATTGTGGTGGGAGGAAACTGGGCAGAGCCCGAGGGAAAACCACGACCATCAGCAGGTTGCTGGCAGACCATCCCACGTACGCAACAACAAGGAGGACCCTGGCATTTATTCGACAGCTGTAAAAAACAACAACAATGACATGGAACATGCTGACATTTATCACATTCGAAACGCTGTACATCCCCATTCTTTCCTAGGCTGTGGCGGTGGCTAGCAGACGATGTAGTGAAAGATAAAACGAGTTCCTACAGGAAAATGAAGGATAACTGGCGATCTTCACAGAACGATGCCTGATAATAACTAGGAAAAACGGTCAGTTCTACACACAAGAAGACTCCTTCCATGACACTGCATTAGTCATATTCACAAGAAGAGGTTTTCTATGACATAATTACAGGTCGTACTCCCAAGAAGAGGTTTTCCATGACATAACTACAGTTCATACTCACAAGAAGAGTTATTCCATGACATAACTACAAGTCATACTCCCAAGAGGTTTTCCATGACATAACTACAGGTCGTACTTACAAGAAGAGGTTTTCCATGACACAGTCATAAGTCATACTCACAAGAGGTTTTCCATGACATAACTACAAGTCATACTCCCAAGAGGTTTTCCATGACATAACTACAGGTCGTACTTAGAAGAAGAGGTTTTCCATGACACAGTCATAAGTCATACTCTCAAGAGGTTTTCCATGACATAACTACAAGTCATACTCACAAGAAGAGTTATTCCATGACATAACTACAGGTCATACTCACAAGAACAGGTTTTCTATGACATAACTACAGGTCGCACTCCCAAGAAGAGGTTTTCCATGACACAGTCATAAGTCATACTCACAAGAGGTTTTCCATGACATAACTACAAGTCATACTCACAGGAAGAGGTATTCCGTGACATAACTACAGGTCGTACTCACAAGAACAGGTTTTCCATGACATAGCTGTAATCTTTGCGACTCCTGCCCGGCAGGTAGCAGCCAGAGAACACAATCATTGCATTAAGACCTTCTCCGTAGTAACCTGTAAAAAGTTACCGTCCAATGCACATAAAATCCCTTGCACTTTCAGCTATTGTACTATGTAACTAATAGATACAAATTCCAAGTATATCATGTATAAATACCAACCATTTATAAAATTTAACTTAAATGACTCCATTCACCTTGAACCACCCCCTATGACAATATCCAGAGTAAAATACAACATGAGTCTACATGTATCTGACTCATTTACATACATGCACAGACTTATACAGACTAATTCACAAAGTCTCCATAACACAACAACCAATATGTGCGAAGGTATGAATATGTCTGAAATAAGCCTAATACATGTACTGCACATAAACCTGCTCTGTTACATGTTTTAAAGTTGAGAGATTAATGCACGTGCAGGAGAGCAATGTGAAAAGAAGAGCTTCAATTCTCTGCCAGGCCATAAAATCGCTGAGTTATCTCCCCTGTCTACAATCTCACAATGAAGGACATATATCTTTTCTAGAGAACAAATATTTACCCAATAGCAATTCCTCCTTATGAACTACAATAAACATTTATGCATTTGTTCTTGGTGCACCTAAGGCACCATCGTGTTTTATTGAAATATTTTAGTGATTTTTCAAGACAATTCTGATAACTGTGAAATGGGACAGCCAGTGCTGGAAGGCAAGCGACTAGTGGAGATAACCCGGCTTTCCTAACCTCCATGTGACAGCACCCTCTTGTACGGCTCCACCACCTTCATGTCAATCGTAAACTGCTGGTCCCCGATCGTAACCTTCCGCCAGTTCTTCTGGTCATCAGACTCTTCCTCTGCAGTGTATTCTGGGATGGCTTCTGCAGCTGGGCTTACAACAGGTGTATCATCTAGTGGAAGATAAGTCAAAAAATAAAGCTGACATCAAAGTGTATACCAAACAGACTTTTCAATGAGGAAGATAGCGGGATTTTTACCCGAAACATGGACACAACTGATTTAATATTTTATCAAGGTTTCTACTACATGTACCTGTAAGTTCTGAACAAATTTTCCCTGCTGCAGCAATGTTCAGCACCAGGGCTGGAGGAAACCAGGCTGTGATCAGAGTAATGCCAGGTACCCAACAAATGTCCTGACTTAAAAAAGCTATAGTCGAAGAAGGGAAAGCCAAATACGGACGGGCAACTTCTTTAGTCAAAGGACTGAAAGTTGCAGTGAACGATCGCTTTCATCGTCTCAGTGATGGGGGCCTGAGCAGTATGAAAGTGTTTACCAAGAAATTCAAAGTATGAAGGATTCATCTGCTAAAAAAGTTAACAAAAGAAAGAACTTGCCACCTTGGATTCCAAATTCTGAGATAACTGCAGACAAATTTGGTACTTCCTGTGTTACATTACAACATATTTAGGCATGAACAATCACAGCGCACCTTTACATATCGAGAGTAAATCTATCATTGTTTTAGTCTCTACGCTGTTGAGTAACATGAACGCTCATGTAGACTTGTAGACTCCATGAATCAAAGTTAATATATAGAAGTTCACGTACACGTAATGGACCAAAATTAGATCATTCTGGGTTAATACAAGGCAGAAATGCTCAACGATAACATTACAGTTATAACAAATAATATGACTAAAAGACAAATAACAGAAATTGAAGACAAATGATAAAGTCAACAGACAACTAGTAAAATCAAGAGACAAATAAAATCATCAACAGACAAATGATAAAATCAAAAGATGAAACAACAGAGGGTAAATAAAATTGTAGAGGGAAAATCACATCGTATTACATGTTCAGTTTGAGGTTATGCATCTGTACTTGGTGAAGCCGTGTGAACTTAAACAGGTAGGTTAAAATGACAAGATTAAAAGGGCATTCAGGGTTTACATTTGGACTATGGAGTCAATCTAGGTCAGTGCATTCATAAAATGTGATTTAGGCTGGTGGTAATAATCAGGGTAGACCAGTGTGTGATTTAGGCTGGTGGCGATAATCAGGGTACACCAGTGTGTGATTTAGGCTGGTGGTAATAATCAGGGTAGACCAGTGTGTGATTTAGGCTGGTGGTGATAATCAGGGTAGACCAGTGTGTGATTTAGGCTGGTGGTGATAATCAGGGTAGACCAGTGTGTGATTTAGGCTGGTGGTGATAATCAGGGTGGACCAGTGTGTGATTTAGGCTGGTGGTGATAATCAGGGTAGACAAGTGTGTGATTTAGGCTGGTGGTGATAATCAGGGTGGACCAGTGTGTGATTTAGGCTGGTGGTGATAATCAGGGTAGACAAGTGTGTGATTTGACAAAATGGGGACAAAAGTCAACATAATAAACAGGTAAAGATTTCATAGCAGGAAGACACAAACCTGGTGTTGAAACTAAAACCCACAGAGAAAATTCCGTGTAAACATTTGACTGACACAAGTGATAGCCAAGTCTTTACCTCTTGTCTCAGCCCAGCTGCACCGCATTTGTCCGCTCATAAACATGCCGCACGTGTGCTTACTCCGTTACTGCTGTTGTGACACCAAGAAGGATCATCAGATCAGACAGGTTTGTGCATGTGGATGTTCAAATCTATCTCTAGGAAATCTTAGAAGACCAAAAAGTGCCATCATCCAGTGTAAGAATCTCTTTTCTGCATATTTTAATGGCTTTAATTTTGATAAAAAAAAAACACAGACACCTGTTGATTTAATACATGCATATTTAGCAATTGTTGTTGACAGTGAAATTAGAAATCACAACTTTCTTTCTATGATGCACAAATGGCGAGTCCGAGACAGACATGGGGTATGTGTGGCCTGATTGACGCGGTGCAAACAGAAATCACTCAAACTCGGGGGCCTTTCTAAAAGCCTCGGGTGTAGTGATATCAGGCGTCTCTAGCTCGTCCTTCCGTGCGGCTCGCTTATTCCTGCCCTCAGCTATCTGTCTGCACATGCACCATCATTTAGCCTGCTGCGCCATTGAGAGCGGTCAAGAGCCAGCGTCTCCCAGGAGGGAAGCTCAATAGCTAGCTTTTTGAGCGACGCTTTCAACAGTCTTTGTACCGCTTCTTCTGACCCCCGACTGACCGCTTGCCATAGCACAGTTCGCCGTACATTATCTGCTTGGGCAGTCGGCTGTCTGGCATTCTGACCACGTGTCCCCTCCATCTGACTTCAGCAGGATAGTGTGTATACTGGAGAGGCTTCGCCACTTGCCCGTGGCTTAGGATGTAGAAATGAAGTCATGACTTGCGCTTGACTTGGATTACAGTGAGGGAGAGTTGCGCCTATCGTCAGCCTCACTCTCTTTTCCATCTGTCGCAATTCCATCTGTGTCCAGTAGCAAGACGTAGTCGAGACGGCTGGAGATGGTTCGAGATGCAGTGGATGGCCACCAGTGTCCTACGTGTCTCTCTGTGCCCTGGGCGCGCGCCTCGACGCTTTGCTGGGTCCGCCTTCTTGCCCGTTGAACCAACTACTGGTTTCTTCCGCGCACTCCGCCGGATCCAATCTTCGCATGCGAGGGTAGACAATCCCCTATTCACTGAGGGTTATCAGACCCGTCAACTACTATTCACCAGGTTTAGCCTGCCAGTCGAAGCCGTTGCCCGGGGTGTGGCCACTGTTGCATGCTAACAGCTGCTCGGAGCCATAGGTGGGAGCTGAGTGCTTGGTGAGGACCAAGGTGGGTAAACTACTCGGAAGAGGCTCAGTGTCAACGCTATTGAGAGACCTCATCATCACCGAGACTAAGTGTTGTAGGGAGTGCTGAAGTCAATAGAGCATACCGTTCACATGCTTACCTCTACACGTGTCTCCCTTTTATTTTCAACTCCCCAACAGGTTGTACCGCCAAAGCCTGCGCGCCTACCAGCAGTGGGACGAGGCAAGGAAGTTCTTTGCATCCGACTGCAAGCGCCATCCCGAGGTAGCCATGGTCGCAAAAGACCTAGCGCTGGCGGACGTTTCCCTTGGAGACTCCTTAACCACTAAGTACGCCCTGTGGCTTGACCTCCGCTCCACGGAGGACGACCACCTACACGGCAGCGGAAAGGACCATTCAGATCGCGAAAAAGACAGAGGCTGTGGGCGCCATGAACATCTACCTTTACGAGGTCAAGGACGCTCAACTCATCATCGAGGATGGCCGATTCGTCACACACTTGTCCTGTCAACCTCTGGCCCAGGGGCACACACTCGGCGATTATCTGCGGAATTACGGGGGTGTGGGAAAACCCTTTTCACACTCAAACTCCTGGAGGATCTTTATCGAAGCTTGTTTCAACACATTGGTGTCCTGTGTCCCACTATACTGTACAATCCCGTGTATCAAGGATGTCCATCGGTGTAGAGGGACCTAGAGGTCTATGTCTTAGACAGAAGTGAAAGGCTCCATGACTACCTCCGTGCCTACTACCAGCTGTTCCAAGGAAAGCCAAGCCTGTACATCATTGACGGCTACTCGGGCACAAAGGCGCTGGCCATAAAGAAAGACATGCTCTTTGAGCAGGCCTTCTCAGACCAGGACGTGCAACAAAGCGCCTGGGTGCTCACCCAGAAATATAACTCGGCCTTGAAGGATGTACGCGTGCAGACGCGCTGGGTCGCCATCTTCCACTGCAAAAATAGGGACTCGTTTGAAGAATGCCTCCGAGAAAATGACATGGTTCCTCCAGAAGAGCGGGCCAGAGTGCGGCAGCATCTGGCCCAAACAAAGCATGCCAAGCTTCTGTTGAAGACTGATCACCCGGCTGCATACCACTTGCTATAATGTGCGAAACACTGTTACAGCAGAGTAGCTCAGTGTTGCTATTTTTCCTCCTAATAATCACCTTTATCGCATGGGTTGCAATCGAATATGTCAGACCTAATAGTGGTGCATATCGCGCGTTGCATGCGGTCTGTGTCTCAAAATATTCGCCAGGCAAAAGTGGGCGAACAGGACGAACTAATCGATGAACTGATCGACGAGAACGCTGAGGCCTCGGCTGGACAAAGGAAACAGAAGGAGCCATTGGAGGAAAAGGCAGAAGTGCGTCCTGCCAATCTACACCGGGAGAGACTTGATGCGTTGGCAGCGGGGAAGGGGGTGAGGTGGTCAAACAGTATCTTGGGAAGGCTTTGACAGTGGACCAAATTGACTCCTTGAACGAGGACGAGGTCGAGAAGCTCTTCGCCCGTTACGAGGTAAGACTAGGCCCGGTCGTGACGAAAACGATTGGACAGACTGCATCACAGTTGTACTCAGGAGTGGTCAGGATGTCTCTTCCAATCCCACCCCAGAACCGAATGACGATTGCGGGCAACTTGGAGGTCGACCCCTTTGTTGCACATGCGATTAGTAGTGCATCCAGTGTGCTCTGTCATAGCTACTGCATATAACTAGCTCCGCTAACCGCTGCTTTTACCACAGCCAGGCGCTGCTAATTTGAACAACTTTGCCCTCGGACAATGAACGATGACGGAGCACTCGATTCTTCCTTGGGAGCATCAAGCGAATCCGCCGGAGGAGAAACCTCCGGTGTCGGTGGAAACTGTGACAGACCAAGAGAAAAACCCGAAGAATGTGAGAGCCGGTGTTTCTGTTGCTTAGAGACAGCAGGATGCTCCAGAACGGATGGAGCCTGTTTCATGGTGTTGCAAACAGGCGAACCTGACCTCTTGGATCATAAGGGTAGCTGGTCATGATGATGTATATTATATATATGCTCATCACAGGCGGCTGCCGCCTCATACTGTTGCCCCACAAGCCCCCTTCTCCGCTCAGCAATTGAAATCTTCCACGAATCCTCTCCATATGAAATAACAACATGACAACTTCAGGTACCGACGGAAAGATGCTCGTAAACGCCCTGTGTCACAGCGCAGTCGTCCTTGGCTTAGCTATCGGATACTCCAGATTGTACAAGAAGGTCATTGGTCCTTCCCTAGACTTCACCCCTCGTGATATCGGGATGGTGGTCGTGAACGTGGCCCTCAGAATGGCGACCAAGGACATGCTAATTAAACAGAGGATCATTCCAGCAGATATTATGAAGTAGAAATGGCCTCGCTCGCAATGATGATTGGGGGGCGCTCTTGTAAATGCACTTGCTTACTCAGGTAGTGACTTTCTCTTCTCAACTCTACGAAGCTCCATGGTTGATGCCGAACGCAAACGACACGATATATCTATAGAGCGGCACAGGCGGCACAAGCGGCGTGGCCTCAAAAAAGAACAAAGCGTTTGGACTGGATTAATGACGAATTTCACCGGCTGGGGCACGCAGAGCGCACATTTCGCGATGTCGATGCCGCCATGCGCCATTACGCTCAAGTCACAGGGAAAACTCTTAGTCAGTCAGAGCCCACACCTATCCTGAGCGATTTCTATACACAGTCGGAGGGCCAAAAAGAACGCGAAATCGCCTTCATCCTCCTCGGGATGGGTGTATGTGGGCTAGTCGCCTATAAACTCCCCGAGTGATTTCGCAGCAGCGATGCTCCGGGCGGCAGGCATAGTCATCCTCTCGAAGGCGACTAGGCAACTGCCTGAGCCTTTGGCATCCGTCTGGAAGAGATTGATTAGGCTGTATGAACACCTCGCCGATGGATAGCAAGGTACTCCATTGGCGTCACCGATAAACTCACCGGGGAATCGCTGAAGACAGGTTCGAGGTATTTTCTCATTTATAGAAATCACTTGGTTATATCGCAATGATGAGTTTGTCCGAAGAGCTATACTTCGCGAGGGTAGATGTCGGCTACTGTGCTCTAAGCCACAAGTTCCTGATCCTCTGGCAGACGTGATGATCTATATCGTGGAAGAGTTGGTAGAAACCTGGCGGCCGGACGAAAACAACGCGAGGTGGTTCACAGCAGTGTTGGAGGACTCGACCAACCTCCCTTAGACGACCGGACGTCTACCGGGGCCTGTGGCTTCCGCCTGTTGGAATGCCTTGCCGATGGATAATAAGGCCGCCGAGTAATCGCTGGACTCTAGTTAGAGCTTCTTGCCAGTGAGGCTCGAGTTATTTTCCATTTGTAGAATCACTTGGGTATATCATATTTATGGGGATGCCCGAAGAACTATACTCTCACAGCAGCGCTTGTTCCCACCCTCAAGCAGTACCTGGAGACGACTGAACAGCTGCCTGAACGTGGCTTCCGCCTGTTGGAGACTGATCAGGCTGTTCGAAAACCTTGCTTATGGTGCCCATTACCATGGCCAACCAGTTGTCTATTCGCCTGCCCCCAAGGGCTACTGGATGGGCATTGCATCGATCAAGAAACTGGCTTCTGCTGCGAAGGTTTCTGAAAGCACAGCTCGCGGATGATCTTTCTCTCCCACGGCAAGGTGGGTAAGTGCACCCGCAAGTATGCCCTCACAGCCGAGTCAAAGCAGCTGAGGCTTTGGGCACAAAAGAATTAACTAAAGTAGCCACCTTTTTCTGGCTCATCTATAGCCGCCGCGGTGATTTGAAATGGCCCAATCTTCTTCAGGTTGACCCCGGACGATTGTTCATGGGTGCGGTGGGTCAACTGCTTGCAAAGCAGGGTGTGACCGTTAGGCGCGGTCGTGTGGATATCCATCGGGGTCATAGCTAAGCGGTTCTTTGGCCACCAGTGAGCTCAGTAGATGAGCCTGCTTAAAGGCTTGAGATCGACAGCGTGGATTGCAAGATTGAGCGCCGTTATAAGAACCCTGAACTTAAAGGCTTGAGATCGACAGCGTGGATTGCAAGATTGAGCGCCGTTATAAGAACCCTGAACAAAGAGATGACACGGCTGACCGGGAAGAAGCCTTCTGATGCCCTGAAATCTCAATCTGTGTCACAAAAACCCTCCTCTTATCGTTCATCCCCTCCCTGTTGGCCTTCCCGATCAGAAGCTCCCTTCTAGTGTAGACGTTCGCTACTTGTACCTTCCAGCTGAGCTGGAGGGTGGTCGCCGGCTGGCAACTGTCCCTGTATGGTCCCTGGCTTGGGCGTTCGGTGACCATGCCGGGGGAGCCTGTTTTGTACTACCTGCTGTATGGCTCACAGCGTTGGTTCGTGCGCGAGGACCTTATCGTGGTGGCCCCCGACACTCATCTTCCGCCGGATGGGGTCCTCAGGTGCTGAGGGCTGCGCATCCCCTTGTTGGGTTGCGCTCGAGGCATGTCACATAAGTCTCGACCCCCTCGAGCTTGTGTAGCGCTGTTTTCTGGATCTAAATGCTGTCAGTGGCCACTCGGACAGCCTCCTCGGGCTCCAACCTTGAAAGCATTGAGATTAGGTGGATGTGGGCGTACGCCAGCAACGAGACCCTGAGGTGGGTGTACTTGGGCTGTGAGCCGTCGTCTTAAGTGAGGATATGACCCAGTGGGCATCTCATTGGTGCTCCAACCAGGGCGCCACTTTGGCGGGTCTCTCTGACTAGGTAGTCAAGTCCACCCTGGTCTGTCACAAGCCTTCTGGTCAGACGTTTGCCATCGGACTTGCCTCCCTGGGTGAATTTGCCCATGATGCTACACCCCTGATTACGGTTTTTAGGGAGCCACACCTTGGTCTTTTTCTCAAAGCCGATGATGCCTGCGCGTACCTTCAGGGACTTCAACAGGACAGATTCTGTCAGGAAGGGAAGAAGCTGTGTTGGGGCGTATCGGTTTTCTGCGAAATGCCTCCCAAACCACGCGGGGATGACTGGGTGGTAGTCTGTGAAATCCCACTCCTGAACCTCGGCGAAGCCTGTGGCGACGTCTTGGGGAAGAGGGCCATTGATAGCTACGCGAGCCATGCGGTGGGTTGGGTGTCTGAAGCGTTCGAAGTAGGGCTTGGCTTCTTCTTCTCCCCTGAAGGAAGCTGAGTTACAGGCTTTCATTCGATGCTGACTACATTTCTCGTCTAGGAGTCCATCGTGATCCAGAGCCTCTCGTGCACCTCCTGGTTTCTGTAGGTGCGACCCTCCTGTTGCACGAACGGGTCTTCACCGAGCAGCCTGTTTTGGCCATCCAACAACTATACCGCTGATGGTTCACCCTGGGTAGCTCCCGGGATCGCTTCCCAGACGTTGCTCTCGTAGATGTGGACTTCTCCTCTTTGGGAGAAGTGGAGATCGTTAGACCAGGCGCGACCGTTGTCTTAGATGAGCTCTACTTTACCTCTGACTTGGTTGCCACCAAACAACTGGTATTTGCCAATGTTGTGGTGACAGGGTAGGCATTCTGATAGAACACGCTGTCCATCCCTGTGAGAATCTGAGCCGCCCTTCCATCAGTAATATGGATATCCAGGAGCTGTCGGCCTTCTCAAGCATGTATACCCCCAGCGATTTCAATGTCGCCGATGTCAAATGGGTTCTCCGCTCCCACCCGCCACGTGGAGAAGACCGCTTTGGCGTCATCAGCTTCAAACTCGTCTTTGGCATCGTTCAGAATCTCAACCCTGTCTTCAGCTTGGTGCTGAACCGGGGAAGAGGTTTATCGAGAATATACCCAGGCTCGTACTTTGCAAGTATCTCTTCGATCTAGTCATCCATACCGGTCATATTGTCGCGCCATATGGCTTGATGTGTCATTTTTTACTCAGGAATTGGCCGGAACAGGGACCGGGGGGGCTCCCTGGGGCGCCGGAAGAGTCCCAATTCGGAGTGCAGTCGCCCCCTCCCCCTGCTGCTATAGTCTTAAATTCCTGAGATTTTGCACTGTTAAGACTGTCAATTAAGACAGGGCTACAAAGTTTGCTAAATAAAATCTTAATTGAGACTAAGCTAAAGTCGATATCTATAGAGTTTTGAGATTGTAGGGTAACCAAGGAGCTCTTTTGCAAGGGAGGTGCCAGTATTGGCTTGTTTTTACAAACACACGTGCCCACGTTACCTAATGGCTGCAAAACGTTTTGTCGTCTGTTTCAATGTAATTAAAATGGATGACAGAAAGAGAATATGCATCTGGGGAAAGGAAGAGGAAATATTCTTAGTGGAAGAAGTAAATAGTCATGAAGATGTGCTATTTGGACGCCACGAAGGCTGCCAGTTGTCACAGGTGGTCAAGGCGAGGGTGTGGCAGATGATTGTGGATACAATAAATTCGTAAGTAAACATAGGCCTAAATATTCAGGGGGAAAGTTACATCGGAAAAAGAAAGCAAACTCTTCCATTGTAATGAGGCTGCGTAATTTATAGTAGAAATTTTATCACAATGTTTTCGAACTTCGTGAAAATACCATATTAGGCTTGTAGTCTAATCATTCATCCCACATAGTGAAAACAGACCATAACCTTTTAAATATTTGGCAAACATGAATGGGACCCTTTGTATATTTAGATTCGGCTCATAGCATGTCATACATTAAAATTTTAATGACGATTTTATTATCCCACAGTCCTGTTTGTGTTACGTTCTTTCATTAGACAAAAAACTTAAAAGAGGGACCGGTAATGTAATGAACTTATGTTATTTGATCATTTTAACACACCACTTTTCACAATACATGCCAGATCTGCAGGAGTATCTTTTCACTCATAGTATCATATTGAACACATTCTTAACTTTGCCAGTCGTGCAAATTTGAAAAGTGAAGTAGAATTTTGTAGAATATTTACGGTAGTGATGTACACTCTCCATTGTCTCTGGAGCGCCGTCCAAATGTGTGGTAGAGGACAGTCAAAGGCAGAGTCTACTTGTTCTGTTGGCGGTTGTTTCGAAGAGATGAATGTGGTTGGTTGTATTTGAAAAAAGCTGGAAATGAATGAAGTATGTTGTGAGAATTATTGTAAAATTTGAAGAGGCTGAAATATTGTGAGCACCGCATCCGATATGTGGCGGTGCACCTCAAAACTTATCCACGTCATTGACTGTTGACACGCTCATAAACGAGGAACGAAGAGACTTACTCTAAATGTGACTGCCGTGATTTTAGCAAGAGAAGAAATGGATGTTTATACTGGTACATGGAATGAATGCTGGTATGGTGTACATCTAACGGGTTTTTTTTTGGAACTGATTTGTGCCCGCTTTCATTTAAAATTTGCGTTGTGGAAAGCGCTAATGTATGTGTAAAGGAGTTATGTCCCTTCTGTAGAGTACACCATAGCGTTGAGTCGGCAGATGTTTTAGTGTAGAAATGTAGACGCTTTTAAACAAAAATTAGTAGTATGAAACAAATGCAAAATTGTTTTTTACTTGGTTCATATTTCATGAAAAACTGCGTTGAAGTTGGTGTTTTGAGAAAGAGAGATAAGAGAAACAAGGCATATGACCCATTTCATGCAATCACAATGTACAATTGGCACATAGACTTGTGTGTCTATTGTGGGATAACAAATAATCTTATTTCGGTATCACATATAGTGTTGCAAAAGACATACAGTGTTGGTATTTAGCCTTGTTTGTAGCCTAGCTATTTCTATTCTTACCAGATAATAAAGGAAACTGTACACTAGTTCAACAAGTTATAATCAAGTTAGTACAAATTACTAAAAATGAATAAATTCCGAGAGGATCTGATTTGATATAAAATCACAAGTGGAACTTCTCTTCGTGAAAGTAAATAACTTCCATTCGTCTTAATGTAGACCGAGGTTTTGATAATTATTTCATGGCACTGAGTGAGTTGCCCCTTTTGATAAAAAATGACAGACATTTTAAGAGATTTCAATTCACTTGTATTATGAGTTTCTAGTTTTTCTATATGTTTCACTCTTGTTTCATGCCACACACAAGAACTTTTCATTTACACGATGATGGTTAGTTTGTGAGTGGAGTAAAAATGGAGTGGGTACATGTGAGCCACTGATCTCAGTAGTAGTTACAAGTTACACAAGTTACTGATGACATTAGGTCTATCCGCATTTCATATTGGTGAAGGACAATTGGCCTTATAAACTTAAAGAAGCATCTTTGACCACTTATTTTCATTATACACTGAGCGCAGGATAACCTACATTTTCCCTGTTCATGACTGGGTTTGAACCCACCCATAGAATTTGGGTTTGTGTATTCATTGAAATCTTTATCCATAAATGTCTCACTTTTTCACTACCTGTTATGAGACTTGGAAGAGAAGGTCATGTTGTTGTAAAAATTACAGTTTTCACAATCTTCATTCTTATTAAGCTAAGTATCATTTTTTATTGAAGCAAAGTCAAAGAGATTAGACACGATGAGGCCAAAGACTGTTTGTGGGCCAAAGTCTCCTTCACCATCAAAGCTGGTGGTGGACCAAAGTCTCCTTCACCATGAAAGCTGGTGGTGGACCAAAGTCTCCTTCACCATCAAAGCTGGTGGTGGGCCAAAGTCTCCTTCACCATCAAAGCTGGTGGTGGACCAAAGTCTCCTTCACCATGAAAGCTGGTGGTGGACCAAAGTCTCCTTCACTATCAAGGCTGGTGGTGGACCAAAGTCTCCTTCACCATGAAAGCTGGTGGTGGACCAAAGTCTCCTTCACCATCAAAGCTGGTGGTGGGCCAAAGTCTCCTTCACTATCAAGGCTGATGGTGGGCCAAAGTCTCCTTCACCGTCAAAGCTGGTGGTGGGCCAAAGTCTCCTTCACCATCAAAGCTGGTGGTGGACCAAAGTCTCCTTCACCATCAAGGCTGGTGGCGGGACAAAGCCTCCTTCACTATCAAGGCTGGTGGTGGACCAAAGTCTCCTTCACCATCAAAGCTGGTGGTGGGACAAAGCCTCCTTCACTATCAAAGCTGGTGGTGGACCAAAGCCTCCTTCACCATCAAAGCTGGTGGTGGACCAAAGTCTCCTTCACCATGAAAGCTGGTGGTGGACCAAAGTCTCCTTCACCATCAAAGCTGGTGGTGGGCCAAAGTCTCCTTCACTATCAAGGCTGATGGTGGGCCAAAGTCTCCTTCACCATCAAGGCTGGTGGCGGGACAAAGCCTCCTTCACTATCAAGGCTGATGGTGGGACAAAGCCTCCTTCACCATCAAGGCTGATGGTGGGACAAAGCCTCCTTTACTATCAAGGCTGATGGTGGGACAAAGCCTCCTTCACTATCAAGGCTGGTGGTGGGACAAAGCCTCCTTCACTATCAAGGCTGGTGGTGGACCAAAGCCTCCTTCACGATGAAGGCTGGTGGTGGACCAAAGTCTCCTTCACCATCAAAGCTGGTGGTGGGACAAAGCCTCCTTCACTATCAAGGCTGGTGGTGGACCAAAGTCTCCTTCACCATCAAAGCTGGTGGTGGGACAAAGCCTCCTTCACTATCAAAGCTGGTGGTGGACCAAAGCCTCCTTCACCATCAAAGCTGGTGGTGGACCAAAGTCTCCTTCACCATGAAAGCTGGTGGTGGACCAAAGTCTCCTTCACCATCAAAGCTGGTGGTGGGCCAAAGTCTCCTTCACTATCAAGGCTGATGGTGGGCCAAAGTCTCCTTCACCATCAAGGCTGGTGGCGGGACAAAGCCTCCTTCACTATCAAGGCTGATGGTGGGACAAAGCCTCCTTCACCATCAAGGCTGATGGTGGGACAAAGCCTCCTTTACTATCAAGGCTGATGGTGGGACAAAGCCTCCTTCACTATCAAGGCTGGTGGTGGGACAAAGCCTCCTTCACTATCAAGGCTGGTGGTGGACCAAAGCCTCCTTCACGATGAAGGCTGGTGGTGGACCAAAGTCTCCTTCACCATCAAAGCTGGTGGTGGGACAAAGCCTCCTTCACTATCAAGGCTGATGGTGGGACGAAGCCTCCTTCACCATCAAAGCTGGTGGTGGGACAAAGCCTCCTTCACTATCAAGGCTGGTGGTGGACCAAATCCTCCCTCACGCTCAAGGCTGATGGTGGGACAAAGCCTCCTTCACTATCAAGGCTGGTGGTGGGCCAAAGCCTCCTTCACTATCAAGGCTGATGGTGGGACAAAGCCTCCTTCACTATCAAGGCTGTTGGTGGACCAAAGACTCCTTCACTATCAAGGCTGGTGGTGGACCAAATCCTCCTTCACGATCAAGGCTGATGGTGGACCAAAGCCTCCTTCACTATCAAGGCTGATGGTGGACCAAAGCCTCCTTCACCAGGTGTGCCAGAACAGATGGTGCTGGACAATTTGGAGGGAAGGCCAAGCCTGTGTGATGAATACAGTGGCCTGGAATCTGAAGGTTTGTTTATGTAAACAGAAAGTACTAAATATACCTGCATGCCTTCGTGTAGCTATTAATCAAAAAAGTACATAATGGATATAAATTTGCCACATTATATACTTATACCAGTTGATTTACTTTAAAATCTGACTCCATTCATGTGCAGTTTCGATAACGGATACCGGTGAAGGTTTAGTCTGGTGTGGAAATGGATTTTCTAAGATTTTCAGCTTTTCTTTCACATTTTTTGCATTTTATTTTCCACTACAGGTGAGGAATTCGAATCATTCCCCACTAGAATTTGTTTGAGTGATACGGGACTCCTGAATTTCACAACATCTGGGCCCCAATCTGTCCATACATCTGGTCCACCTGCAGCACGGCCTGCCCCTACTGCACCTGCAGCACGGCGTGACCCTTCTCGACCCAGAGCACCGCCTGTCCCTGCTCGACCCAGAGAACCGCCTGTCCCTGCTCGACCCAGAGCACCGCCTGTTCCTGCTCGACCCAGAGCACCGCCTGTTCCTGCTCTACCCACAACACAGCCTGTTCATACCCTTCTTCTGCTAAATCCCTGTCAATCGGGAACACAAGAAGAACTGGACAAAATAAATAAGACAAGAACACCATGCAATTGAAGAAAAAACCAAATTAGCATTATTCGAGCACCTTTCGTATAAGAAACGAGGCATCGTGACGTACCATTCAGTGAAGAGAGATATAAATACCTATACTTCACGCAGCCGTAGGATTTTAGGGCTTGGATGTCGAACAGAAGTATTGCCGTTCATTTTGTTAACTTTGCCCAATGTAGCTTCATTGTGTTATTTCACACTGCTTCGGCTCTATATTACCATCATGACCACACTGTTAAGTTCCTGGAGGAAGTAGCCCAGAGCAACCTACTCATCGATGCGGTTAGGGGGGGCCTGGAGGGCAAGATTCCTTTTGCCATGTGTTAGGGTTGTGGAAATATCCGATCTTCTGGTCACATCTCCCTTTTATGTACTTGTCCGGAAGACCACCAAATAATACATCTTAACCCTTACTTGCAGCAGGTAAGATATGCCCTGGAAGAAATGAGCCCAAACCCATAGTGCATCCTCCAAAACTATTACAGTATATTCATAGATGGCTCGCCTCAGGAAACTGATGTTTACAGATCCGTGATGCCCAAGTCTGATGATGAAGAATACCTTGGAGATTTTCAGCCGTATAGCACACAGTTTGCTGATGTTTGAAAGGCAGGTTTCCTCTCAGCTTCTGAAAGGGGAGCACTCCAACATCGATCCGCCTGAAAGTAGATTTCCGCTCCTTTTCCACCAGTAACTCCATAGGAGAAACCCAATTTGCTTACCTGAAGTATTTGCGCCACATCAAACTCAACGCTTCTGTAGAAACCCTCTGCGCCTACAACAAAACATGCAGGTGGCTAGAAGAATTAATGCACAACAGCGCCAAAAAATATTGGAAATAGCTCGAAAGAAATGCCCAGAATTTAGGGAGATGTGGGGCAGTAGAAAAATTAGTCTACGTCAACAGAGGCAAGCCGCATTGAGAAAGAAGAGAGGCCAGCCGAAGAGAAAGCGGTGAAAGACACGACTAGTCGGCAACACACCATGAATGAAGTAGAGGTTATCGGGGGCAAATGTAGATTTCGATGATATAATGGAGAAACTTACCGGTAATGAGGCACTGTGTGCCCTGAAATCACAGTTCCGTTTCTACACGAATATTGTGTCACCACCGGGAAGGGACAAAACGCCCTTCAGTTTTAGTCGTTTGGGCAAAGCATTCACCTACCAACATTTGGGGGCCATCTTGAAAAATGTAATACTCCATTATCAAAATTATCTGGAATCACCAACAGTATCACAACATCCTACTATTGCTGAGCCGGCTGTTCGGTGGGGTCAAAATCCATGCTGCCAAACACTCGGTTCTGTGCAATTATTCCACCATGTCCAATGACAAACCAACATCCGGTTTTCAGGAAAGGACAAAAGGGGGAAGCGGACTTCCCTGCGGATATTTTGGTCAGGTTGTATCCGTATGTGACAGACCCCAATTGCCAACAGAAGAGGGCGATCGAGAGGACAACGCGGCCACGTCATCGGTATATCCTTTATACAATGTCTCCTATGGCGGGGATGACGAGAAATACAGGCTTCGTTTGGAGAAGGATTGGTACAGGGAAGATGTGGAACTTTCACAAGACGTATAGAGGTACTTATAATTGGAAAATTTCAGCACAAATTGTGGGGACACAGCAGGTATTGCTCCGACACAGCAAAAATCCTTCTGCCTTCCCCAATCATCATGTCTATTCACATTTGTTCAGTTCTGCGCACCCACGTATCACCGGTTGAAAACTCATAAATAACAAGTATGGAAGTCTAAGTATGCGAACGATTACAGTAACACAAAGAAAAACATAGAATTAGGCATCTTAGTATGGACAAGTATGCGAATCCGATCCAGCTCTTCAACACAAGATTACATAGAAATGTGGCAATGGAAATATCAGGCTGTTATGAGGTTTTGTGAAACTTAGAAACTTCACATTATATGATGTTTCTAGTTGAATTAAGAGCAGTATACTTTGCATTGTTTTCCTCGACAGGAATGGTGTATATCCTTCCGAGGTGCTGACTGTTTGGTGTTGTTTTGCATCCATTTCTTCTGTGGCAATATCTCCGTAAATATATAGCCGTCTTTGTGTGTATTTCTACCAGAATATTACGTTCACATTAATATACATTGTGACGACTTTATATGTTGTATATTTTGCTGGGAATCCTTAATTTGATTACAAAGTCTTAGTCCTTATATAACATGGGTTCTAATAAAGGAACTGATCACTTTTATCAACACCATCCATGAACTTATTATAATCTGAAAGGACTTGAGGCTGAACTAAAGTTTTCTTGTTCCAACCACTCCTGTCTTGCAAGGTGCATTTGCAACAAGTCGTTTCAGAAACAGAGTGAATAGAAAATCAAACTGAACCAGTTTTACGATCTTTCCATTGAACAATAACCATATTCCCATCTTTATGCCACCTAAAGCCTCCACGCCTTGCTAACTTCTCGCATTTACGTACATCTTTAAAACATTGAGGTAGTGCTCAGCTATTACTTTTTAAAGTTCCCACAACATAAATGCCTTGCCTTAAAAGATCACATGTTAATTCAACTGACATGTAAAAGGGATCTGAAAAAAGAACATAGCTTTGGTGACAAAATGTTGGTACTTAGTCCATAATGACATCATAGCTGAGACTCTTTGTTGTATCCCGTAAAACTGTTTATTTCTTGCCTAAATAAATAAAGAATTCAAAAGTATATCCAGTAATTGAACAAGTTAAAATCCATAATTTTATACCAAAATGTACAGGTTTATTTTTAAGAAATTGCTGGATCCCGGAATACTGATCTTTAGATAGTAGTATACGCTCATCTCCACATATATTAGAATAAGGTTGAAATAATTCCTGAAACATAAATCTTACAGGTCAAGAAGTGGTTGGATTCTTGTCGGTTTCCTTGTTGTAAGAAAAAGTAAATGAATTTCATAAATTATATGCCTTTCTATTAACAGAAATGTTCATGATAAAAAGTTAAGTGCCAATGAAATCAAGTGTATGTCCTTTTTGGTGTGGTTCAATTTGTGACCTAGATGATTAAGTTTGTAAAAATTATTTTCAAACCGAATTAGGTAAACAAATTATGAAAAGTATCAAAAAGTGCGTTCATGTTTTCCCGACAGTCATCCACTTTAAACATTAAACGAGTTACATCTAAAGGCTGAATTTACACCAATCTTTGTAGAGTTCACTCTGTACCTATCAAGATGCTTGAATACTATTTATTTAGTTAGTTATTTATTACATTTGTGTTTTATGCTGTACTCCAGAATATTTCATTTGTACGACAGCTACCACCACTATGCTTGAATATTACAAAGTTGATGCTGGAACATCAAATCAGTGTTAAACTATTCTGTAAAGGATTTGAGATACCACTAAGTGTACCGTGTATCAGTATGTGTAACATAAAACATATAAGCTGTAAATAAAAAATAAATAACTACATACTTTTATCTATGTCCGGTAATTGTTTGATCTGCACAAATGCTAACAGAACCTGAAACCGCCTCTTTGTCGCCCTGGAGACAGGATTCCCTCGATACAGACCAGCTGTTGACCAGTAGCAGGAAATTGTGGCGAACTTAACAAATGACATGTACATAAGTATGCCAAAGAATCTGCATAAAAATAATTGAAGTTTAGAGAGACGCATACACAATCAGGATAGTCTTTCTCTCCAATATAATATTAAATGTATGGAGTTTTCTACATTTACAACACATCAAAACATCTTAATATGAGAACAGCCATGGAATATCATTTCAAAATTCGCAATCAGCCATTTATGAAATGTTATACACGGCAAAATACACCTTGAAATCAGTCAAGAACTTCCTAAGCAGTAGGCCTACATGTACTATATAATATATAAAACGATATTTACACATGTATCAAAGAAGTTTGAGTACGTTTGGCAACTTATCAAAACAAACCTGAATAACAAATGCTGGTAGTTTGGATTGCGCTAACCTGTACACTTCATCTGCTGTGGTCCTTTCTCATCCTCCTTCTGGTTGGCTATACCCTCCTCTGGTTGTCATGGACTCAGCAAACTGATTGGTTGCTATGCACATTTGCATAGCTCACAATGGTGTTAGGAACAGCTTTAGGAAATCTATGGGTGATTTAAGGTTCTCTTTCACTGATCTACAACAATGAAAAAGAAACATGACTCGGACGAAATGATTGTGGGACACGGGCACCTGTGTCTTTGACATCTGCCGAGCATAGAGAGGTTCGTCAACACTTACATCTGTGTCTTGAGAAGTCTCCTGCGATAGGCTACGGAATAAACAAAAGGCTTTGTAAAAAGTTGTGCCGCCAAGTCTCATCAGAGTAATCGAAATCTTCACTTCGAGTAATTTTAAATGTCTAATCCAGCTCTGCAATTTGCTGAATAAACGGAAAAATAAAAACACAGCAATGGGTTTCCTAAAAAAAAAAATGAGAACTAAATTTAATAACCTGATCAGAAACGAAAGATCAAAACAGAACAACGGGTTTGTTTAAAAAAATATGATAACTAAACTGAATACCAGTGACCTGATCAGAAATGAAATAAAACAGCTTTCAATTTCCAAGAGCTAGCTGTAGTGGTTTAAATGATGTCTTCCCAGTTTAAAGCCAATAATTGAACTGTTTACTTATATATGTGGCATTCAGTGAACTAGGGGAGACAACTCTTTGACTTCTGAATGACTGTAAAGACAAATTGTTTCCCTTTGCGTAAGTTAGAATTATTGACCAATCAGCGTTAACAAAAGAAACTGATGCGGAGTTTGAGGTAAACCATATGGTGAGGAAACGTGGGTTCATCTCCAAACAAATTCTTGTGAATGATATTGTTTCTAGACTATATTCACCTGGAACAGTGAGTAGAAACCTACTACGGATGCTTAATTACGTTTCTAATGAGAAAACAAACACTAGTTTAAAGTTCAAGTGATATATTTTGTTTGAAACTTGTTTTGTTGCAATGTTGTTGTTGTTGCAATCACTATCTGATCAAGAATCAAGAAATTCAAGTTCTGAAAATGAATCAATAACTATAGATGTGTTCAGTTGGTAGAATTACATAGAAACACTTCATGTCATCAACTAAGAGACTAGTGCCCTCGCTCAGTAGATCTGTAGACCCTTAAAAAATATAGTACCGGTAAAGCAACTTTGCAAGTCGAATCCTTGATTGGAGTAGCGCATTAAACACTTTTCTTTCAACAAAACTAAATACTAGCTCGTTTTATTGGGATATTCCCTACACGTAAACAAACCGAGTGACAGTTTGCAAACGTTTTGACAACTTCAAGGCAGTGGATAGGTGACAAAATGAGAATGTACAACAACAACAACAACATATAGTTTTAAACTATATTTCCCAGAATAGACAACGACATGTAGCATGTCAGATGGCAAAAAGATAACATAAAAACGTTTATGTCAATCAGAAATTTGTACAAATTTACCTCAGTTAACATAAAATATGCAGTCTACACAATTAACCCACGGTACTCACTGTCAGATGTGCCCAATGTTGATATCGACAAACGACAAGTGCATGCTTGCCACAACATAACAACTGAAAGTGAAAACGATAGGAAAGCGCGGATGTCAATAATATGGGATCATAATTGATTTATTGAAGAGTAATGAAATGAAATAATACCATCGTAAACTCCATTAACTGGCCCTCTTCATGAGATAGCTTATCACCACTATACAAAGATTTCATTTTGATTTCATTTGATTTTATTAAACTCATTTCCGTAATGAAATCTGGGGTTCTTAGAACCGTGAAAAAGTAAAGTAAAGTAAGGAAATAAGTAAACAGTTAGAGTACCTGTTCATTCAGAACATGCTGTTCATGCCAGGTTTTCTCATAAACTGGTGATTGAGAACAACCAAGTTACAGATATACGGCAGGGCCCACTTTCGCTCTCATTTTGCAGCATCTTTGCTCTGTGAATTTTACCACTTTCAGTCGGTTGTTAAATAAAACATACTACTGTAGCCATGAAAAAACTCAGATAACAACAGTCGGCATTTCACAGGGTTTCCAGTGACATATAATTTGCCTTTATGAAATATGAAGAGCTTCTGTTTTCAAAAATGTGCATGTTGGCATGTGAAAAACAGTTCATGGGCCTTATTTAACAATTCTTACAAGCTTACCTCTATAAGAGGCACAGCTAGTTTACGTTTTATTTGCGATAAGTATGTGTTAAGCACAATACTCAGGTCGTATGTCATTAGCTTAACCATGAATAATTAACGAACACGAATTACTTGTTGTCCCACTCGTTGCAAGCCTCAATGTAAATAACCGTAAATGGGCATTGATAGACTTCTGGGTAAACAGTTTACCGAATAGCACTGGACAGCCTACATCCATGAAGGGCGCGTCCACGCAGCAGTATTTGTCAGCCTACATCCATGAAGGGCACGTCCACGCAGCAGTATTTGTCAGCCTACATCCATGAAGGGCACGTCCACGCAGCAGTATTTGTCAGCCTACATCCATGAAGGGCACGTCCACGCAGCAGTATTTGTCAGCCTACATCCATGAGCTCTACACCGTCCTCATGGGTGTCCGTTCTGCTCGTGGACGTACTTCCGGTCCCCTAGAGGATGTACGCTGGCGAGTACTGTTGGGCCTATCACATCGGCCATGTTGTCCCATTCAGAACAAACGGGCTTTGTGAAGCCTCTATGAGCGGACATTCTGCCGATTTGGTGAAACTGTCGAATGAATGAATGAATGATAAAAGTGTTATGTACCATCTTATTTGCTTGTTCGATGATAATAATTTGGTTTAGTCCCTTTATTTCCCACAGTTTGTTTAATGACGGGCTCAATGTCAATTGCAAGCAGGTCAACTATTTTTCACAGTCAAAAGTCACCTTGCAATGCCATTTTAAGAAATGTGACTTCACAATCTGAAATTCTGACACCACCGGTGATTATTGCTGTATATCAGCTATTTTCAGTATGGACTTGTGTGCTCTATCTTTTATTTTACAAAATAATCTCACATGCCTAGTGTAATGATGTCGTTTTCTCTTTCAAATTGTAGGACTTGTGAGGATCTAGATAAAGTTGTGCTGGAAAGCTGAATGTGACTGAAACATCTACAGCAGACTGAGTTATCGTTAACGAATCGCCATCTCGCTGAGGCTTAAGAAGAGATGACTGATAAGGTATGGCAAATTGTACCAACACAGTTAACCAGTACTTCCATCACTTCAGGTGTGCGTCCACATGTATGAAACATCTGTGTAAGACTACTTGTCTTCAACAAATATGGGGTGCAAATATCTACGTTATATGTGGGAATGTTTGTGAGTATCTTGTTTTCGATAAAAAAGAACAGCAGGAAGAAGCTAACATAGATATGCTAAAACAACAATATTGTTGAATCGTAGAAGAGCTAAAGTATTCAAACAGGCGCATAAATATAATCTTACACCCAAAGATGAGACGATGGAGTAAACATAATTCGGAAATAACACATCGTCAACATTTTTTAAGTTATGAAATAAATCTTTGATATAAACATGCATTTTTAGAAACCAGTCTGCCAGTTGCAATGAAACTTTAAATAATGATTCAGGGGGTCTCCATGGCACAGTTGGTTAGTGCACTAACGCAGCATAATGACTCAGAAGCTTCCCACCAATGCGGCCGGTGTGAGCTCTAGTCCAGTTCATGTTGGCCTCTTCTCCGGCCATACATGGGAAGGTCTGCTCGCAACCTGCGTATGGTTGTGGGTTTCCCCGCGGGCTCTGCCCGGTTTTCCCCCTGAGTATGGCGTAAAACACCAATCAAATAAATAATTAATTACATAAATAATGAGTGACCATTGGTGGCGCCTCACACCAAGCTCTCATGAATTCACTGAATGAAGTCCCTCGTACCTGATCTGTTTGTGGTCCGGGCACGTGACCAGTCTCGTGGATTCACTGGTGGAAGTCCCTCGTACCTGATCTGTTTGTGGGTCGTGCACGTGACCAGTCTCTGGTGGATTCACTGGTGGAAGTCCCCCGTACCTGATCTGTTTGTGGGCCATGCGCGTGACCAGTCTCGTGGATTCACTGGTGGAAGTCCCCCGTACCTGATCTGTTTGTGGTTCAGGCACGTGCCCAGTCTCTGGTGGATTCACTGGTGGAAGTCCCTCGTACCTGATCTGTTTGTGGATCGTGCACGTGACCAGTCTCTGGTGGATTCACTGATGGAAGTCCCCCGTACCTGTTGGGATTGTGAGCAGTGCACGTGCCCAGTCTCTGGTGGATTCACTGGTGGAAGTCCCCGGTACCTGATCTGTTTGTGGTTCAGGCACGTGCCCAGTCTCTGGTGGATTCACTGGTGGAAGTCCCCGGTATCTGATCTGTTTGTGGGTCGTGCACGTGACCAGTCTCTCGTGGATTCACTGGTGGAAGTGTCCCATACCTGATCTGTTTGTGGGCCGGGCACGTGACCAGTCTCTCGTGGATTCACTGGTGGAAGTCCCCCGTACCTGATCTGTTTGTGGTCCGGGCACGTGACCAGTCTCTCGTGGATTCACTGGTGGAAATCCCCCGTACCTGATCTGTTTGTGGTCCGGGCACGTGACCAGTCTCGTGGATTCACTGGTGGAAGTCCCCCGTACCTGATCTGTTTGTGGGTCGTGCACGTGACCAGTCTCTCGTGGATTCACTGGTGGAAGTCCCCCGTAAATGATCTGTTTGTGGGCCATGCGCGTGACCAGTCTCGTGGATTCACTGGTGGAAGTCCCTCGTACCTGATCTGTTTGTGGGCTGTGTGCGTGACCAGTCTCTGGTGGATTCACTGGTGGAAGTGTCCCATACCTGATCTGTTTGTGGGCCGGGCACGTGACCAGTCTCTGGTGGATTCACTGGTGGAAGTCCCCCGTATCTGATCTGTTTGTGGGTCGTGCACGTGACCAGTCTCTGGTGGATTCACTGGTGGAAGTCCCTCGTACCTGATCTGTTTGTGGATCGTGCACGTAACCAGTCTCTCGTGGATTCACTGGTGGAAGTCCCCCGTAAATGATCTGTTTGTGGGCCATGCGCGTGACCAGTCTCGTGGATTCACTGGTGGAAGTCCCCGGTACCTGATCTGTTTGTGGTCCGGGCACGTGACCAGTCTCTCGTGGATTCACTGGTGGAAATCCCCCGTACCTGATCTGTTTGTGGTCCGGGCACGTGACCAGTCTCTGGTGGATTCACTGGTGGAAGTCCCCGGTACCTGATCTGTTTGTGGGTACTGCACGTTACCAGTCTCTCGTGTATTCACTGGTGGAAGTGTCCCATACCTGTTGGGATTGTGAGCAGTGCACGTGCCCAGTCTCTGGTGGATTCACTGGTGGAAGTGTCCCATACCTGTTGGGATTGTGAGCAGTGCACGTGCCCAGGGCCTCATGGATTCACTGGTGGAAGCTTCCCATACCCCGTACTGGTGGATATCTCCTGATCAGATTGTGGTCTATGAACGGAACTCTACGTGGATATTCTCATAGAGATCCTTTTAACTGATCCATCCACAAGACACAGCGTAGTCATATGTGTGATAAAGTCGTTCAGTGTAGGTTACAGCAGTCAAATAATGTATTTCATTTCTTTATGCTGTGTTTAATACTTCATTCTGTGCAGTTACTTGTTGTCTTTTCATGCTAGACTTAAATGTACAGATACTGTATGCTTGAAAAAGCTGTATTTTCTGTGTTTTCTTCTCAGCAGTTACATGTATGGGATTCTAGGACCCCAGTGACCAGCCCGACCCCAGAGGCTGCTGAGATTCCAGTTAACTGTTTAATCCCCGTGAATGCTGGGTTTCCATCAAAGGCCACCTCTCTTGAATGGAACAGTTCTCTGACAAAGACAGTAAGCCATATGAATTTGTTGTCTGTTCTTTCTTTTCCGTTCTGAGATCACAGAGTAATATGTCCTGGGTGGCATTCAGTGATCCAGTCGTAGTATATATATCATGGAGAGCTATGTTGGAGGGACTGGAGAGCGTGTTCGAGGATCAGGAGATATGTTGTGGAAATTTGGGCTTCAGGGAAATCAGACCAATACGTCCATAAAAATGGAAACATCTGAATACCTATTGAAAACCTTTAAATGCACATTTCTTCCTTTTGGTGCAATATTTTTGAACAATCCTTGTTGTTTTTTCTGCATTTCTCCTCAGCAATTTTATCTATCGGATTCTGGGTCCCCAGTGACGAACCCCACCCTTGAGATTCCAGAAAACTGCTTTATCCCCGTGAATGGTGGGTTTCCAGTAGAGGATGCCTCTAAGTGGCACAGCAACTCTCTGACAAAGCCAGTAAGTCGTATGAATCTGCTGTCTGGTCTTTCTTTTCTGTTCCTGGTAATTAACCTGGCAGACAACATGCAGTTTTATTTTTTTTTTCATTTTATTTATTAACCAGTATATTTTTAGCATTTTCATTTTGCATCTCATAAGTAAAGGGGCCCCATAGGGCTTGTTCTGTCTCACCTCAGTTGGTGTTACAAATGGTACTGTGTTTAGAGGGTGACAAAATATCCGTATACATTTCATTTCAGAATGAAATGGTAGAAAAAGCAAATATAAACTATTGTTGAATGAAATGAAATTAACTCAATCAAGCGCAATCAAATCAAGTCAAATCAAATTACAATTCAGCTCTGAATAAAATTCTTGCGAATTCTTGCAAATTTTATTCCTGTAATGTTTGCCGAGGTATGAAAATGCCAATATGACATGAAATTTCTGCTTTAGAGCGAACGTTTACAATTCCTTCCCCTTTAAAGAGCGATATCGACGCACAGTCTAAGTTGGCCGGGCAATTTGTTCCATTCTCCGGGACCTTTACCTTGTATGGAGTAGAATAACAGTTTGGTTTTATCGAATGGTCTATATAAATTGTTGTTGATATGTTGATGAACATTACAAGTTGTCTGAAAGACTTGGTGAAAATAAACAAATAGGCAAGGCGACATAATATTATGTTAGCGAACGATTTGTGGCGATGACGCAGAGGTCTGCTGTAGCTGTGTGCCAAATATATGTGCATCCATCACGTCAGAGGTTTTTTCTCAACATTTAGAAGTCCATCATGTGATGTATATCTTGTTGATTGTTGTTTACGAACATGCATATTAAGGTCACATGTTGCCCGCAATGGATGCCGTACACGTATAGCCTTTCAGTTTACATAGCTTGCTGGCAGTAGCCTTCTGTATGGTGTGTTGTTCAACATACGAGATCTCTTGCATAGCAGGTGCTTCCAACACAGCTCTTTTACGGTCTCACTTGTTCGACTTGAAAAAAAATCTAGCCCGCTAACATTCCACAGCCATGGCATCTATGCACCCGGTGGTACAGGCCTGGATTCATTAGGTTTCTCTCAATTCCATGTGTCCGGAGACCACTATTAATCTTCCATAAGCGACAATGTTAAAGTAAAAGGCAGTCCATGGCTGAGGAAATGTTCTTTAATGAGATTACAAAATTCTCTATTGAAGGCCAAAACTGTTTGAATTTATCTGAATTCGTTGCTGAGTTATCTTCGTTTGAAGTGTGCAGTATTTAGCTGCTGACTGAGGATCTGGAGGCGCCCATGCCGTTAAGCTCATGAGAGACTGACCAATTAGGGAGCTAGGAGATATCAGCAGTTAATCTGTGACGTAAATGTTCTCAATTGTCTGTCAATGTAAGATGCAATAACATAGATACAGGACACTGTTTTACTGTTATATGTTTTAATTATAACAAGTACATGTGTGACCAACACTGCAAAGTATTTCCAGACCGTTGTTTTGTGGCGGAAATAAGTTTCTTTATCATTTCATGTTATAGATTTATATATATATATATATATACTTCAAGTTTCCACCACAACCCCAGCAGCTCACTACAGTCTCAGGTGACAAGAGTATTCCTCGCTTGGAGCAAGTATGTCACAGTCCAGACATAATGGCTGCGTTTCATGCTAGCCGACGGAGGACAGTCAAATGTCAACTTCCACCGTCGCAGTACCTGTTAGATTAAATGCTTTACTGAAATAAACATAATATTGTCCAACCTTTTGCCAAACTAAACTTTGAACATGCCCTGTCCTTCACTTTAACTTTTGGTGCTGTAAATCAGCCCCAAACATTATGTGTCAGATAAGCACTGGTATAAAAATCTTGACATAGGTTGACTGCCAAAATCTGGAACATCCTGTGCCAGAAGCTGGAAGGGGTGTCTATCCACATCAAGGGGCCATAACTCAAACTCTCGAAACTGACCGCCATTACTTAAGTGAAAAAATTCAGAGAAGACACCTATTCCTATAATTATGCACAGGACAGATGCACTTCTATCATGAGGTCCACTAAACAAGTGTCAAATCTTAATTTTGGTGGATACATTATGTCACGACAAAGGCGCAAATTACAATCGTTATGTTCTTGTTTTTTGACAAGAAAAATTGATTTATAATGCTGCTTGTATGATACAAAATGACCATTATGGTTATGTTAATTAGGAAAAGGAGAAAGAGTTACGTTCGACCGCCAAGAGAGAGAACGGGAATATCACGGAGAAAGGCATTAACGGCAGTGGACTGAAAACGGTACGTGTGAAGGCATTGTATGAATAGTCAAAGGAGTGAGTGAGGGCTTGGGGTTTAACGTCCTACTTAACAATGTTTTAGTCATATGGAGTCCTTTTGATGTGTGCATGTAATGTGTCTTCTTGTGGCAGGGCGAGTCCATGCTGCCAAAGTGCTGTCTCTGTCGACACCTGGCCGATTAGTTCTGTTTCTTTGCTCTAACCTCCCAATGCTGAGCTCCAAGCGAGGCAGCAACAAGTATCATTTTTAAAGTCGTGGCCCGATGACCCGACCCGGGCTTGAACCTGGATCTCCTGACCTCAAGGGTCAACCACTAGAGTCTGTTAGCGCGCTGTCGCAGCACAATGACCCGAGGCCTCCCACCAATGCGGTCGCTGTGAGTTCAAGACCAGTTCAAGTTGGCTTCCTCTCCAGTCGTACGTGGGAAGGTCTGTCAGCAACCTGCGGATGGTCATGGGTTTCCGCCGGGCTCTGTCCGGTTTCCTCCCACCATAATGCTGGCTGCCGTGGTATAAGTGAAATATTCTGGAGTACGGCGTAAGACACCAATCAAATAAATAAATAAATAAATCTAACCACTAGAAAGAATAACAAAAAGAAAAAATGCCATCAGACTAAATGTAAATTCAAACACATTTACCTGTACCAAGAGGTATACATATACATGCACTACTACAGGATTCTGTACAGCTAAACATGTAGGTTTTTTATATTTCACGGAGCTGTATTGTATTTTATTGAAAAAAAGAAAACATGTATACTTTAGAGGTACTTAATAATACAACTCTGGTTCTGGATGTGGTAGTGGGTTTTCCTCACACAGGGAATTGTGGAGCTCACTGCGTGGCATTAAGCCGTTGTTGTTTCTGCGGTTGTGCCTGCTTCAAAACTTAACTCATTACTGTGATGTTTTGTTACATTATACAGGAGAAGGATAAGCCTTTACGTTCGGCCTCCAAGACAAAGAATGGGAAGGTCTCACACAAAGGTGTGAAAGGCAAGGGACAGGTGCGTTAACTCATCAATCACTTCAGTAAAAAATTAAAGAATTTAAAACTTATTTCAGATGGAAAACTAGCGTTAAAATTTTGAAGTGAAGTCCTAGCTTCTCCAATGTTTATTTCAGAGTATGACATTTTAATTTTATTCTGTTGTGTTGTTAGCGATCAGTGAAAGAAAATATGTGTACTTCTGATGTACCTAATAACACAACTCTGGCTCTGTTGTTATCTCAGATATTTACAGAACAAATTTACCATGTATTTTTAATTCCTGCCATAAGGAAAGCTAACACGAACCATGTACTCTTCAGCAGGTGGTTTTCCCGGACACTCCGGTTTCCTCCAACCGTAAAACTAACCGCTGTCTCATAGCCGAACGTCTCACTGTTAACATGTACATGTGTGGCCATAATGACGCTCAGGAAACTTCCGTTATGAGATTCATTTAAGCCAGTTCAAGGATTTAAATTTTGTTGCTTCTGTCTCCATAGTCCAAAATGACCAATGTACTGTTTGTACTACTTCTGTAGCGGAAATAGTTACATGTTACTGTAATAATATGCTACAAAGTTGAAGTCATTACTGTTATTCTTTTTGACATTATACAGGAAAGAGAGAAACCTTCACTTGCGACCCCCAGTGGGAATCTCCCGAAGATAGGCACCAAAATCACTGTACGTGTGATGGAGGTCTAGGCTTAGACTACTTTATGAACAACACAGTGATTATATAACGCTAAACTGAACGTACCTTTGAGAACCGGAAAACTGTAATGTGGTGAATGTGTTGGACCGGCCTGTCAGCTGCTCCCAACTCTTTGTGATACGTTATTTATGATTTCTTAAAAGACGTGTATGTGATTTAAACAGTATTGTTTCGGTTACTAGGTTACCATTGTTCTCTGAACGACAAGAAAATGTAACAGAAATACAGACTTTTAAACAGGTTATGAGTACGCCATGATTTGGGTTTGGATATTGAGTTTTGTTTATTTGATATTGTGTCTGCAATGTGAGTTTAAAACGATGACGTAATAATTTTTACAGTTAAGTTGACTTATTTAACATTTATTGAATTTATGAAGTCATGATAAAGGTGTGAGCAGCATATGTTATTTGCTTACTTTTAGCAGTGAGTAGTGAAATCACGTTCTGAATGAACTTGGCAATGTTGATCAAGAGATTAAATATGCCTGATGGTTGAAATCTTCTAGACTGTCGCCAAATGCATATTGTATATAGTACAATGTGCTAGTGGTTTTCCTCACACAGGGAATTGTGGAGCTCACTGCGTGGCATTAATCCGTTGTTGTTTCTGTAGTTGTGCCTGCTTCAAAACTTAACCGATTGCTGTGATGTTTTGTTTCATTATACAGGAGAAGGGTAAGCCTTTACGTTCGGCCTCCAAGACAAAGAATGGGAACGTCTCAGACAAAGGTGTCAAAGACAAGGGACAGGTGCGTTTACTCAGCAATCACTTAAAAAAAACTAAAGTGAAAAATGAAAACAATTAAAGAATTTAAAACTTAATTCACCTTGAAAACTAGTGTTAAAATTTGGAAGTTAAGTCCTAGCTTCTCCAATGTTTATTTCAGAGTATGACATTTTAATTTTAATCTGTTGTGTTATTAAAAGAAAGAACATATTTGCCATGTATTTTTAATTCCTGCCATAAGAAAAGCTAACACGAACCATGTACTCTTCAGCAGGTGGTTTTCCCGGACACTCCGGTTTCCTCCAACCGTAGAACTAACCGCTGTCTCATAGCCGAACGTCTCACTGTTAACATGTACATGTGTGGCCATAATGACGCTCAGGAAACTTCCGTTATGAGATTCATTTAAGCCAGTTCAAGGATTTAAATTTTGTTGCTTCTGTCTCCATAGTCCAAAATGACCAATGTACTGTTTGTACTACTTCTGTAGCGGAAATAGTTACATGTTACTGTAATAATATGCTACAAAGTTGAAGTCATTACTGTTATTCTTTTTGACATTATACAGGAAAGAGAGAAACCTTCACTTGCGACCCCCAGTGGGAATCTCCCGAAGATAGGCACCAAAATCACTGTACGTGTGATGGAGGTCTAGGCTTAGACTACTTTATGAACAACACAGTGATTATATAACGCTAAACTGAACGTACCTTTGAGAACCGGAAAACTGTAATGTGGTGAATGTGTTGGACCGGCCTGTCAGCTGCTCCCAACTCTTTGTGATACGTTATTTATGATTTCTTCAAAGACGTGTATGTGATTTAAACAGTATTGTTTCGGTTACTAGGTTACCATTGTTCTCTGAACGACAAGAAAATGTAACAGAAATACAGACTTTTAAACAGGTTATGAGTACGCCATGATTTGGGTTTGGATATTGAGTTTTGTTTATTTGATGTTGTGTCTGCAATGTGAGTTTAAAACGATGACGTAATAATTTTTACAGTTAAGTTGACTTATTTAACATTTATTGAATTTATGAAGTCATGATAAAGGTGTGAGCAGCATATGTTATTTGCTTACTTTTAGCAGTGAGTAGTGAATCACGTTCTGAATGAACTTGGCAATGTTGATCAAGAGATTAAATATGCCTGATGGTTGAAATCTTCTAGACTGTCGCCAAATGCATATTGTATATAGTACAATGTGCTAGTGGTTTTCCTCACACAGGGAATTGTGGAGCTCACTGCGTGGCATTAAGCCGTTGTTGTTTCTGTAGTTGTGCCTGCTTCAAAACTTAACCGATTGCTGTGATGTTTTGTTTCATTATACAGGAGAAGGGTAAGCCTTTACGTTCGGCCTCCAAGACAAAGAATGGGAACGTCTCAGACAGAGGTGTCAAAGACAAGGGACAGGTGTGTTCACTCAGCAATCACTTAAAAAAAAAAAACTAAAGTGGAAAGTGAAAACAGTTACAAAATGTAGAATTTTAATCAGTTGTGTTGTTATTGATCACTGCATGGTTAACTTGGTGGAAATTGTTGCATAGAGAAACTGGATAAAGCACTCTTGTTTATACCCTCTCTTTGCTAAGTTAGCGCTGATGTGATTCAAAATGGCTCAGTGCCTTGGTCATTCAGTAAAGTCCGCGATCTACCTGCTACAGTTTAGTACAGCCAATTTAAAACTGATAAAATCTGAGTGACAGGTAGTAACTACATTTCAGTTCTATGTACTCCTCTTGTATGAAGTTAAATGATGCTATAACTTACTTCCATTTACTGTTTTTCTGATTTATAGCAAAAGTATTGAATTCATACTTTTTAGCTTATTGGAACAGCTTAGGATTTCTGTCTTTTTGTGTTAAAAAACTTGCAGTCCTTTGTGGTTGCCATTGTTTCTGGAAATATTTCACATATCTCGTACATTGCTTTTCATGAGTTTTGAGGACATATTTTCTATTGACATAGAGCTGAACATTGCTCAGTTTTATTGCTTTAATTACCACCGTCTAAATACACCGTAAAATAAAACGTGCAAAAGTTAATTGATTTATTATACATTTTTGTTTGTTTTATTACAGCACAATAAAGGAAACGGTTAAATTCATATATTTCTTCACACACTTGCAGATTGGATTCCACATTGCCAAATTATGGTGCATACCTGTGATCTTACTGATAATCTTGCGTGGTTCACAAGGTAAGAAGTCGTCTCCACTTTCGTTGAATTAATCAAAGGCTAGCTACGGTCATAGGGGGTTAACTTACCTTCGGTTTCTATCTTAATTCTCCATAGTAACATTTATCATCTATGGGCCCATTTGTCTCCGCCATATAAGTAAATCTTGTATTTAAATTATTGATAATTATTGATAATTGGTAAATTTGATGATGTCTTTAACACTATCTTGTGCTTGGTGATCAAGACCAAACTTTTTATTGATAATATTCACGAAAATAGAGATAACTACGAGTTGGAATGCCACTGACAAGGTACTCAAACAATAAATTAAAGAATCCAATTTTTGAGAGAGATTAAAGATTGCAGAAGCATTTCACATTCATTTGTAATTCATTTAACCTGAGTAAGGTGTCCTAAGATGGGCTGGATTAAACAAATAAACATTGTTAGTCTATGCTGGTCATTCCAAGCTACAGGTGTGATTGGTACCTGGGATTATACATGCACACCTAACTCCTGTGGACTCAGAAAGTGACTTGAACTATTGTAGGACAGTCATTCAGATGTAAAGTGTTACTGCAAACCTAAATCTCAGTAATCGTACTCTTGTTTATTTCTAGGATACTGTACCTATTTTTACTTGCACAAATAAAATTTTCTTGTAATTATGCTCTACAACTTTTTTATGTTTAATTTTAGGGATAGAAGGCAATTCAAGTGGGGTTCAAATCCATGTGCCTTCTTCAGTGATTGTTCAGCCCTCTGATTCTAAGACAGTTATTCCCTGTAGCTTCACGACAGATAGGAACACCACTTATAACTTGCAATGGGAATGTATCGACAAGGACAATGAACTGGTAGTTAACACCGAATTAGGCCAGGTTTTCAATGGAAAACATTACAAAGACGGCGTAACGGCGTACACCGGAGGCAGAAACTGCACACTTGCATTACCCAGCCTGCAAAACTACAGTTGCAACTACCTTTTGACGGTCTTCGCACATGAGGTGGGGAACAGCAAGGCTAAGGTACAAGTCATCATCAGACCTGGGCCCAACACTACGCTTGGTAAGACAAATTCATTTTCACATAAATTTTTGTATTGCCTTCAGTTATTTCCCTCCTACTCTTTGTATTCAGTTGTAATATTTTGAATTTATGTTCAGTCGTCATGCCATGTTGCTGCAGCTTTTTTGCTGCAAAGGGTTTAACTTAGGTGTAAGCTAATTGTATTGTAATTAAAGCAAAATCTCCCCCGTATTCATCTTGAAAAGTGTAAAACACATCCGTGCTCATCACGGAAATGTGGATTGGTATGGAGGGGTTCTTACTCTGTGACGTATAATAACCAAAAATTACTCTATCTCATAGGATGATTCTTGGTTTTCATTGGATAATGCACGATCACATGATATTCCACAAAACATGATGTACAGCATTCACGAGGCAATGTTCAGTTATCACGGGCTAATAGCCATCAATCTTGGGCGTTTACTCTAAAAGGTTATCTCCCTTGGTCCGCTCTCTAACATCTACATGGTTATAAAGTAAACAATTGGTTGACAACTTTCGGATATGCTAGGTCACAAAATTAAAAAGTGCTGGGGTCTCCGTGGCTCAGTTGGTTAGCGCGCTATCGCAGTGCAATGACCCGAGGCCTCCCACAAATACAGTCGCTGTGAGTTCTTTTCCAGCTCATGCTGGCTTCCTCTCCGGCTCTACGTGGGAAGGTCTGTCCGGTTTCCTTGTATCATCGACATGACCATCAAGTGTAGGGAGCTTGGAAGTTGTTTAAACATTAACACGAACAGATAGAATAACACCTAATCTGGGTAAACTGACAAGAAGCCGGATATGTGTGCCCATAGTCTAACTGTCAAGGTGTCGTCACTGCTCTGATTTTTTTCTCTTGATGATGTACTCATATATATTATATATGGCGTAATTAAAGGAGAAAGTATTGTAGAAAACTGTTTGCCATGATCGCTTCATTATATCTGCGAGGGGCACACTTCTCACCTTATCATAACTCCTCTTTTGGAGATTTTGCTCAATCAACCACGACTACAAATGGACACCGGGTTAATTCTCGTTTTGTAAACATTGCTTGTTCCATATTTTGACAAGAATATTACCTAATGACATTTGAGTTCGCGGTGTACTCTGGGTATGAAGTAAAGCCCAAGCGAACTTTCCTATACAGAGAGCACAGTGTTATGCTGATGTTTCCTCCAAACCAATCTTCTGCATGGTGGAGAATGAAATGCCTGCAGTATTTTTGTACAGGCAAGGCTGGGTCGGGAAACAGACATGTAGCCACCTTGCCTTCCTAGATATAGTATGTTGCTTGTTGTGTTTTAAACCATAGGCATAAAGACTACACTCATGTTTTCATATATTTTATCACTGCGCCATATCGAACGTACCCCGACAACATTTTCTTGCATTACTTAGCTAGTCAGTGAATTGACAAAAGCAAATATCTGGCTCTACTTCCAGGACGATAACTGTCGCGGGTATTCAGACATATCTCTTGTTTTGTTCAAATGCCTTTCCTTGCCTTGTACATGAATACGACCCTTCCAACAATAGGTGTATACTTCGTAAAACTTAATTCATTTTGAATTTGGAAGGTTGCATTGTTCTTCTGCAGGCTAGTTTTGTATTATATTTTTGGATTTCAAACGTTAAACTGTATGCATGTGTTGTTAATTAGCCTTTGTGTTACAGAAAGTTGTTCCCCAGGTAGCAATAGCAACACCACGTGTATGTTTTTTATCCACTCTAGACGTACACATTCCAGACCGTTATAAATTATGTTTATTCCTTTGTAACATACTCCTCGCATTCCTTGTTCCACTTTAAAGGAGCCATTGAATAGTCAGATATAATGCTTGACTTTCTTTGTGGTGCAATATGGTTTTAAATAAATATTAAAACAAATACCATTAGAAATGAGCCATACGCTACTTAAACATGTTGTCTCACAAACATGAGTAGCGTTTTAATAGTACATATGCAATTCTTCTCAGTGTTCTCAGTTCAGTTTGGCTTTAGAGATCTTTATTATATAAAATAATTTATAAAATTATGAAAATGATTACTGAGATTTAAGTTTGCAGTAACACTTTACATCTGAATTGTCTATCCGCGAGTTGTTATTAACCCCTTTCTGGCAGAATGCTGAAACAATGGTAGCGCAACTTGCCCTTTATACACCACGTGTGTGGTGCACCTATTGGATAAAAAGTTCAGGTGTTACTATTCAGCAGGAGCTACACTGTCATCTACCGGAAAATGTCACGATGAGTGAAATAATTTCTGTCGATTCTTTGACATATAACATAATCACGAAAGTAAAAAAGGAAAACCATGGCTCTGAATTTTTGCCAAAATGGAGTACATGTTCTTGAGAAGATGGAATCCTGTTGTCCGTCGTAATCAGTGTCTAAAATCAATGTCCCAGCCAACAGTCCCATAACCACACCATTGTTATCTCGCTTCTCCCTCCACCCACGTATATATTACCGGCACGTTTCCAATTACATGTTCTTACTTCGGGCGATAGTCACGATACACATGTAACTCAAATTCTTAAATTGCCTCATGGAATAACTGCTTGGGTTTAATGACCCGATGGACTGCATAGAACTCTTTGAAGAATAGCGATAAATTGCATATACATGTAGAGTCCACTGTATTGTGAACCGTGTACTTAGATAAAACTACCAGAAAATTTTCAATACAAAATGATATTTGTTGCTCTAACTATGCGTAGCTACGTAAGAAACAATACTTCATTTGGCTGATCACTTTTGCGTAACGGGAATGTTTATAGATTTTGTCTTGATATGCTTCTTAAGAGGCCATGTAATGGGGTAAATAATGACTTCGATGCGTTTACAATTTAATGTTTTGTCACATTGCTAAATGCTCATCGGCTCATTCATTGTTATTACATGAATTTGGCCGTACTGTGGAGCTTGTGGGAACGTAGCCTTAAAGACACTTTCTCTGTTTTTTGTGTATAAAACCATTCCTACACAGGGAAATCTGAGACCATCCCAAAAACACAGCTTAACATCAGAATTTAACAGACAGATACCAGATCGACAGTGCATGGCTGACCGTGACCATTAAACTGTTGACAGCATCTCTAAGGGTACCGCTATCGGAGAGGGAAATTGATAAACCAATGGCTTGTTCAAATCTGACATTGACTTTAGACAAGATCGAATAAATAACATGAAGACGCCTGACTAAGGTCAATAGATATATTTGAACAAAATAGACAAATAGTACCACTGACAAAAACATACAAAAATAATACAGATAGTTACAAAAATATATAGCTTTTGACTGATGACAGGGTCCAAATCTGGATGCAATATTCCGGCTTCCACAGGCGAGTCAGCCCATGTAAATCTGGAATCCCCAGTCCTTGGGAATTCTCAAGTAGAAGGGTGGCAGCCCTATAGGTGACACGGCATGTCGTCAGTGGTTTAAATATTAAAGTCCCTGGTCAGGTGCAGCTTTTCAGGACGGAGAGCCGAGCTGGAGATGTATGTTTCACTCCTCGGAAATATACACCGCTCTGCACTGGTTGAGCATGACTTCTGTCGACCTCACAATTTACAGATAGTGTCTTGACAAATAATGCTCAACTCGTGCTCCACACTCATTGAACATCACACCTCTCTTGCTGATAATTTCCCAGAGACAATCCCAGGGCATGCACAATATGTTTTATTATGCCAAAGGAAAGCTGAAGGAAAAGACATGACCTGCTCTGCTAAAGCCCTAAATTGCTGGGTGTCTGCGCAGATGCCAGATAAGAAAGCCATCTCCTGACTGTTTACTGTATCAGCAAGTGGACGTTACAGAGTGGACAAAGGGAGATAAACTTGTAGAACTAACCGCTGTCTCATAGCCGAACGTCTCACTGTTAACATGTACATGTGTGGCCATAATGACGCTCAGGAAACTTCCGTTATGAGATTCATTTAAGCCAGTTCAAGGATTTAAATTTTGTTGCTTCTGTCTCCATAGTCCAAAATGACCAATGTACTGTTTGTACTACTTCTGTAGCGGAAATAGTTACATGTTACTGTAATAATATGCTACAAAGTTGAAGTCATAACTGTTATTCTTTTTGACATTATACAGGAAAGAGAGAAACCTGCACTTAATTTTTTTAATAAATTAAAGAATCCAATTTTTGAGAGAGATTAAAGATTGCAGAAGCATTTCACATTCATTTGTAATTCATTTAACCTGAGTAAGGTGTCCTAAGATGGGCTGGATTAAACAAATAAACATTGTTAGTCTATGCTGGTCATTCCAAGCTACAGGTGTGATTGGTACCTGGGATTATACATGCACACCTAACTCCTGTGGACTCAGAAAGTGACTTGAACTATTGTAGGACAGTCATTCAGATGTAAAGTGTTACTGCAAACCTAAATCTCAGTAATCGTACTCTTGTTTATTTCTAGGATACTGTACCTATTTTTACTTGCACAAATAAAATTTTCTTGTAATTATGCTCTACAACTTTTTTATGTTTAATTTTAGGGATAGAAGGCAATTCAAGTGGGGTTCAAATCCATGTGCCTTCTTCAGTGATTGTTCAGCCCTCTGATTCTAAGACAGTTATTCCCTGTAGCTTCACGACAGATAGGAACACCACTTATAACTTGCAATGGGAATGTATCGACAAGGACAATGAACTGGTAGTTAACACCGAATTAGGCCAGGTTTTCAAAGGACAACGTTACGAAGACGTAAGGGCGTACACCGGAGGCAGAAACTGCACACTTGCATTACCCAGCCTGCAAAACTACAGTTGCAACTACCTTTTGACAGTCTTCGCACATGAGGTGGGGAACAGCAAGGCTAAAGTACAAGTCCTCATCACACCTGGGCCCAACACTACGCTTGGTAAGACAAATTCATTTTCACATAAATTTTTTTATTGCCTTCAGGTATTTCCCTCCTACTCTTTGTATTCAGTTGTAATATTTTGAATTTATCTTCAGTCGTCATGCCATGTTGCTGCAGCTTTTTTGCTGCAAAGGGTTTAACTTAGGTGTAAGCTAATTCTATTGTAATTAAAGCAAAATCTCCCCCGTATTCATCTTGAAAAGCGTAAAACACATCAGTGCTCATCATGGAAATGTGGATTGGTATGGAGGGGTTCTTACTCTGTGACGTATAATAACCAAAAATTACTCTATCTCATAGGATGATTCTTGGTTTTCATTGGATAATGCGCGATCACTTCATATTCCACAAAACATGATGTACAGCATTCACGAGGCAATGTTCAGTTATCACGGTTAATAGCCATCGATCTTGGACGTTTACTCTAAGCGGTTATCTCCCTTTGTCCGCTCTCTAACATCTACTTGGTTATAAAGTAAACAATTGGTTGACAACTTTCGGATATGCTAGGTCACGAAATTAAAAAGTGCTGGGGTCTCCGTGGCTCAGTTGGTCAGCGCGCTATCGCAGTGGAATGACCCGAGGCCTCCCACAAATACAGTCGCTGTGAGTTCTTTTCCAGTTCTTCTCATGCTGGCTTCCTCTCCGGCTGTACGTGGGAAGGTCTCTCCGGTTTCCTTGTATCATCGACATGACCATCAAGTCTAGGGAGCTTGGAAGTTGTTTAAACATTAACACGAACAGATAGAATAACACCTAATCTGGGTAAACTGACAAGAAGCCGGATATGTGTGCCCATATTCTAACTGTCAGGCTGTCGTCACTGCTCTGATTTTTTTCTCTTAATGATGTACTCATATATATTATATATGTCGTAATTAAAGGAGAAAGTATTGTAGAAAACTGTTTTCCATGATCGCTTCATTATATCTGCGAGGGGCACACTTCTCACCTTATCATAACTCCTCTTTTGGAGATTTTGCTCAATCAACCACGACTACAAATGGACACCGGGTTAATTCCCGTTTTGTAAACATTGCTTGTTCCATATTTTGACAAGAATATTACCTAATGACATTTGAGTTCGCGGTGTACTCTGGGTATGAAGTAAAGCCCAAGCGAACTTTCCTATACAGAGAGCACAGTGTTATGCTGATGTTTCCTCCAAACCAATCTTCTACATGGTGGAGAATGAAATGCCTGCAGTATTTTTGTACAGGCAAGGTTGGGTCGGGAAACAGACATGTAGGCACCTTGCCTTCCTAGATATAGTATGTTGCTTGTTGTTTTTTAAACCATAGGCATAAAGATTACACTCATTTTTTCATAGGTTTTATCACTGCACCATATCGAACATACCTCGACAACATTTTCTTGCATTATTTCGCTAGTCAGTGAATTGACAAAAGCAAATATCTGGCTCTACTTCCAGGACGATAACTGTCGCGGGTATTCAGATATATCTCTTGTTTTGTTCGAATGCCTTTCCTTGCCTTGCACATGAATACGACCCTTCCAACAATAGGTGTATACTTCGTAAAACTTAATTCATTTTGAAGTTGGAAGGTTGCATTGTTCTTCTGCAGGCTAGTTTTGTATTATATTTTTGGATTTCAAACGTTAAACTGTATGCATGTGTTGTTAATTAGCCTTTGTGTTACAGAAAGTTGTTCCCCAGGTAGCAATAGTTGTCATGACAACACCATTTGTATGTTTTTTATCCACTCTACCCACTTATTCCTTTGTAACATACTCCTCGCATTCCTTGTTCCATTTTAAAGGAGCCATTGAATAGTCAGATATAATGCTTGACTCTCTTTGTGGTGCAATATGGTTTTAAATAAATATTAAAACAAATACCATTAGAAATGAGCCATACGCTACTTAAACATATTGTCTCACAAACATGAGTAGCGTTTTAATAGTACATGTGCAATTCTGCTCAGTGTTCTCAGTTCACTTTGGCTTTAGAGATCTTTATTATATAAAATAATTTATAAAATTATGAAAATGCCTAAAGCTCAAATTGTGTCTACCAGCGGGTTGTTATTAACCCCTGTCCTGAAACAATGGTAGCGCAACTTGCCCTTTATACACCACGTGTGTGGTGCACCATTGGATAAAAAGTTCAGGTGTTACTATTCAGCAGGAGCTACACTGTCATCTACTGGAAAATGTCACAATGAGTGAAATAATTTCTGTCGATTCTTGGACATATAACATAATCACGAAAGTGAAAAAGGAAAACCATGGCTCTGAATTTTTGCCAAAATGGAGTCCATGTTCTTGAGAAGATGGAATCCTGTTGTCCATCGTAATCATTGTCTAAATCCCAGTCAACAGTCCCATAACCACGCCTTTGTTATCTCGCTTCTACCTCCACCCACGTATATATTACCGGCACGTTTCCAATTACACGTTCTTACTTCGGTAGATAGTCACGACACACATGTAACTCAAATTCTTAAATTGCCTCATGGAATAACTGCTTGGGTTTAATGACCCGATGGACTGCATAGTACTCTTTGAATAGCGATTAATTGCATATACATGTAGACTCCACTGTATTGTGAACTGAGTACTTAGATAAAACTGCCAGAAAATTTTCAATAAAAAATGATATTTGTTGCTGTAACTGTACGTAGCTACGTAAGAAACAAAACTTCATTTGGCTGATCACTTTTGCGTAACGGGAATGTTTATAGATTTTGTCTTGATATGCTTCTTAAGAGGCCATGTAATGAGGTAAATAATGACTTCGATGCGTTTACAATTTAATGTTTTGTCACATTATTAAATGCTCTTTGGCTCATTCATTGTTATTACATGAATTTGGCCGTACTGTGGAGCTTGTGGGAACGTAGCCTTAAAGACACTATCTCTGTTTTTTGTGTATAAAACAAGTCCTACACAGGGAAATCTGAGACCATTCCAAAAACACAGCTTAACGTCAGAATTTAACAGACAGATACCAGATCGACAGTGCATGGCTGACCGTGACCATTAAACTGTTGTCGGCATCTGTAAGGGTACCGTTATCGGAGAGGGAAATTGATAAACCAATGGCTTGTTCAAATCTGACATTGGCTTTAGACAAGATCGAATAAAAAACATGAAGACGCCTGACTAAGGTCAGTAGATATATTTGAACAAAATAGACAAATAGTACCACTGACAAAAACATACAAAAACAATACAGATAGTTACAAAAATATATAGCTTTTGACTGATGACAGGGTCCAAATCTGGATGCAATATTCCGGCTTCCACAGGCGAGTCAGCCCATGTAAATCTAGAATCCACAGTCCTTGGGAATTCTCAAGTAGGAGGGTGGCAGCCCTATAGGTGACACGGCATGTCGTCGGTGGTTTAAATATTAAAGTCCCTGGTCAGGTGCAGCTTTTCAGGACGGAGAGCCGAGCTGGAGATGTATGTTTCACTCCTCGGAAATATACACCGCTCCGCACTGGTTGAGCATGACTTCTGTCGACCTGACAATTTACAGATAGTGTTTTGACAAATAATGCTCAACTCGTGCTCCGCACTCATTGAACATCACCTCTCTCTCGCTCAGTTTCCCGTAGACAATCCCATGACATGCACAATATGTTTTATTATGCCAAAGGAAAGCTGAAGGAAAAGACATGACCTGCTCTGCTAAAGCCCTAAATTGCTGGGTGTCTGCGCGGATGCCAGATAAGAAAGCCATCTCCTGACTGTTTACTGTATCAGCAAGTGGACGTTACAGAGTGGACAAAGTGGACAATAAACTTGTAGAATAAGCGCATGATCATTGTACATTGCTTCACGAACGTTGTGCATGATGTTTTGCGGAATATCATGTGACTGTGTATTGACCAATGGAAACTCAGTATTACTTTCTGATAAGATAATAATATAGGTAGGTATTTGATTCTGGATATACAATTGCACAGCATGGACTATCTGTATATTGTAGAGCAAGTGATAACTATGACCTGAGCCCAAACCTCTGGAGTACTTGTAGTGCCTGTCCACCTTGGAAATTATACACGAATGTGGCTAAAGTAATAAGTACACCTCACAGAGTTTGTTGCTAGCTACATGGAAGCTGTATGGGTTCGTGAATGCCCTATTTCACATTGTAGGCCTTATTGTGTCCCTTTCCACAGGCGACTCTCCCTCTCAACGGCCCACCCCTCATACAATTAACAGCATCGTCATTTTTTAAGAGCTCAGAAGGAAGATTAAAGCAACGTCGAGAAACCTATTGAGATGTTGATGAGGCATGTAAAATGAAAATAGACATAAACAGTTAATGAACCATTACTACATGGACATTTTTGTGATAATGTTTCATTGAGACAGAGTACCTGTGTTCACATTCCGACTCATTAAGTAACGAAACTCAGCTGATTTTTAATATTTGCTTGAATTAAACGCATCTGTTGAGCAGTTTTTTTCCCACAAAATCTCACATTATTCCTGTCCTTTTTGTCATTTCAGCTCTATCTGTCCAATCACAGGTTAACATTACCTTGGGTATTAAAAACGCAACCCTTCCGTGTAACTACACGCTCACGGAAGACTTGGGTGAAGAGGACGTCAAACTGTTGTGGACACGCAATGGAATAACGGGCCTCCGTGTGCTAGAAAGAGATTCTGCTGGAAATGTTGAGGTTTTCGAGGCTGTTCATCTGGGCAATGGCTGTTCATTGGTCCTCGAAGCTCCAAGTGTTAACGACAGTGACATCTTCACGGTCACGTTATTTCTCCGTACAAACACGTTATCGTCGGAAGATGTTGAGGTTACCGTCTTTCCGGGTAATAAAGGTAAGATTCTATCATTTGGCATGGACACTCATTATCAGTAGACTTGTGTGGCTCAGTTGTGAGTCGGTTGACTTCAACCTGCTGACCCAGGATGTGTGAATTCAACATCTGGCCTTAGGCAGGAACTCTCAGGAAATTCAGTCGCGCTCGCATATGTGACAGGCAATCCGCGTAACAGGCAAAAAGTTTGATGGTCTAACACTGCATGTTACATGTACTGCTGCAGTGTAACTCTGAGACAACTTGTTAGTGTGAGAGTACAATAATGTAACAATGTAACGAAATGGATGTGTATGTAACAGTAGGGTAGTGTGAGAAGCGAATTTGTCATGGAGTAGCAGTTTGACAGTCTTTAACCTACATGTATCCGTGTTAAGCACCTCAGGCAAAATTGCACAGGCAAAATTGCAGTTTATGTGAATCATGTGGTAAAATTCTGATGTCATACATACATGTTTTATATGTGACACGAACGGCATTTGTCACACACGTGAATGGCATGTGAATCAGGTATGTGTCACGAACGCTATTTACGTAAGGTTTTCATGCGCGGGTTTTTTAATTTTACATTGAAAAAAGGCTTCATAGGTATTAAGATGCCTATATGTTTATTTCTTAATCCTACGCACAGATATCGTACTTTGTTGATAGGTTAGAAAACCATGTGTCACGTATGTGAACCACATACCTATATTTCATGTGACACGTATGATCGACATGCCTGCAATATTTGCGTGTGTTTGACGTAGCAGGTCGGTGTCTGCTTTCTTCCTCAGATGTTAACGCCTCAGGAGTAACCATTGCTGTGGTTGTTCTCGTTGTTGTTCTGCCTATTCTGCTGGTTGTCCTCGTGGCAGCAGTTCTGGGGGTATACCGGAAGAGGTATGTATAGGACTACACACAAATATCAACACTATAACGGGCAATCCATGATGTGCCTACTTCCACTCGTGAAAATGACATTGGCTGTACATGTAGCCAAAGTTTATGAAACTGTTACCCAAATCTCTCATAACTGATTCGCCTATCTCGATGTTCTGTGAGGCATCAGTGAGAGCATCACTGTTCACTACAAACTCGGATTGTGATGTGTCAGTGTTTTTTTTTAATTATTGCATTTCGATAGCTGTAGAAATTAAAATATATTCTGTTATGAAATTCAATAAAATTTCTTTGGCAGCTAAATTAAATAAAACTTATTACAAAGTGGGGAAAGAGTTAAATATAGCAATGGTTTAAATTAGCCCCCCCCCCCCCCAAATATGTGAGACAAAATTAAACCTTCATTCCCCAACCTAGTGTTAAAGCTTCGGATATCATCGGTAGGATTTCTTTTATTTTCTTTAATGTAAATATAAGTGTTAACTAATTTATCTGATCATCCAGGCTGTTAGCTTTTCTAAGAAGGAAAACAACCGAGACAGCCACTGGACCACCAGAAGCAGTGCCCTTGAGTTCAAACGTTTAGGAAGAAGGAAATTGTAAGTGTAAATCATAAAGATTGACTTACATCTGACAAGTGCATGATTTAACGCATTTTTAACATCTGTGTTCTATTTTTAACTTTAAACCTTAAAGATGAGAGACAAAGATTTTGTTCATCTCAGAATAAATCTATGAATGGTTTTGGCTGAATGCCGTGTGGCATTATTGAAGCCACTTAGCACATCATGCACCAGACAGTTGTTTTTCTCACATTAATGTTTCCTTGTTTCCAGCACCCAGGATTCAAGAGACTTCAGACAGGCTTCTACATTTAACCAGACTGCTGGCGGAGCTTTGTTTTACAGATACCTGTATATGTATATTAATGCTTAATGTTGAAATGTTTAATGTTTTAAGCTTTCTCTGTCATTCATGTGGCCCTAGTAAACAATGTATTACTCATTTTCTTACATGTTAACGTTTGGACTCACTGCACTGTTCCTTAATCTTCTAATCCCAAACACTCCAGGCCTCATAATCATCTCCCCCTGAGAACACTCAACCTAAACACTTCATATGGGTTGGCCGATGAAAGTTTTCTTAAAACTGACAAACAACTGAGGGATCAAAATCACTTAGTGAGAGGCTGATGATTCATGACTTACTTACTCTTTCTTTGTGTAACCGCACGCTATAAATTTTTGGAAAAACACACAAAATTATACATGTATTTTTTGAAGGAAACTTTGAAACATCTCTTACAATATGATAGCAATCAAGAAGCAAAAAAAAAAAAGAAAAACGGAAAAAGGCCAGCCGAATGAGTAGTTAATAATAGCAGGGCGATACCTTCCTGTCGAGGTCCGGATTTAGTTCTGTCAGGCTAGAAGTGCTTGTAAAATAACGAGAAATGTGACGTACAGATTGAGTCAAGGGTCATATGAACCTACTTCAGCTGTGATCAAATATTTTATATTAAAAGATTGTATTTAGCAAATCTTTGTATCAGTCACAGTGCTAATAATCTGTACTAATTTATGTAATTAAGTGATTTATTTATGTAATTGGTGTTGCAATTGGTGTCCGAAATAAATCGGACAGAGCTCGGGGCAAACCCACGACCATCCGCAAGTTGCTGGCAGATCTGAAGTGTAATGAGTCTATTTTGATGATTATGTTTGTCAAATCTGACCTTTTTAATTTTACTTTTGTAATACAAGAAATAAAAACCTACTGTCAAATAAAAATTGCTTTGAAAAAGTATTTACAGTTTTACTTATTTATTTTCCTGATTGGGTTTTACGCCGTACTCAAGGGTGTTTTTCTATGGCATCAACCATTAAGAAAGCGCTCACGAAACCCACCACCCACAGGATGCCGCATGGCAGACCTGTCCACGCATGAGCTAAGGGGAAGCCAAAAAAAGCGTAAGATGAACTCACAGTAACTGCATTATTATACGTGTAAGAGGCTCCAGACTCACTATGCTGCTCTAGCATGCCAACTCCTCGACTACGTCGTCATATGACTGAAAAAGTGCTGACCACAACGTAAAAACCGAGCATACCTAAATACATTCGTAGGGAAGCCACAGCAAATTTATTGACTCACTAGCCAACTAAACCGCCTGATAAGCCGCCGTAGCGACAGGTATATGTAGAAAAATAGGCAAACTGCAAATAGAATTGGTCAATAATCTGGGCCAATCCTGTGATGTCTGCTGATCTGAGAAATGTAGTACTCGTGTATTACAAGAAAGTATTGGTCAATCCGTCTCTGGGACATCGTGCCATTGCGTGGCGAATGGTGTCACATTTATACAGATACTTTCAGGTGTATACACGTATTTGGCGAAATCCACGGGAGAGTCATGATTATCCCGCGTAAATGATATTGCAGCAGTTGGAACAAACTAATACGCTATTAAGCTCTGTTAGGTGGGAAGGTCTGCTAGATTTTCCATGAGCTCTGCCTGGTTCCTGCCTCCATAATGTTGGCCGCCATTGTATTGGTCAAATGGTCCTGAATAGGGTTTAAAAATAACTAGACACACATACACAGCTCTCTACTTTTTGATTTATTGATTGATTAATTTATTTACTTACTTATTTTTTTTTAACGTTTACGCCTCATTTAAATCGGAACTCTTCACATCCTCGGCGGTTTTCACACTGATGCGTAGGGGACAAGGCCCAGTACTTGACCAACATCCTGACCTAATACTGCTGGTGAACTCACAAGACTTAGATTCGAACTCGCGAATTAACCAGAGAGGACCCCCAAACCAAGGAGAAAGGGTGTGCATGGTAGAATAGCATTGCCGCTCTGCAGCAGAAGTCAAAACAACAACCCTCCTGGCAACGTCACCCAAAAGACTGCGATGTTGGTTCTGATTTTCGCGAAACCCAGAGTAACATCTACAGCAGGAGTCATTCTGGTATGATTGGGAGATTGAGGAGATGAATACCTCAGAAACGTCATCTCTGGCACATTTAACCCTGTTTTAAACATGTTCGAGACATGGCATTCAAAATAAGAAAATTTTCGTTGGTTACGTTCACGAGATATAAGGCATGTAATGGGGAAAAGTGGGACCGTTTCTGTTCCGGCAGGGCAGCAGAGAATGTGACCTGAATGGTTTGTTTATTTGCTTCATTAGGGATTAACACCGCGGTAACAATATTTCTCTCTGTAGCAGACTGGAGGAAACGTCAACATATTTTTAGTGCTGCCTGACTACAATGCCATGCCGAAGTGACCAGAAACGACGACTCTCACAAGCATTCAGATTATAGTGATATCGCGCCCACTTGCACTTGACCCACTTCACTCATGCTGGGAGCCAAGCGCAGCATGGTACCCCCACTAGTTATTATTAAACTCTTAGGTGTGACTAAATTCGGGATTAAACCCCGACGCTGTATCTACGCCTGCACAGCAGCCGATCCAGTGTGACTTGCCAACGAGTTTCTATTTCCGCGACGTTGCAGTGGCTGCCGTGTTGTAGTTGTTGTTGCGTCCAGTGTCCACGGACGCCTGTTGTCACAGGGTTAAGTGATTACTGATCATGTGATTTGCCAACGCGGACATTATTGTGTCATTTAATAACAATGAGGATGATTTTAATTAATACCATGACTATTTGCGAGATGTACATCTCTATATACTTATCCATGCTTCCACAACCACATATATGTATATGCATGTACATATTCTTTGGAGCACGTGTATTAAGCCATACCATTGACGAGCGCGATGAAACTTGTACTGTGCAGTATTGGTGAGTAAACTGATGTATATCTTGTGGCACAAATCCCTATCAAATGACAAGCATCAAACACTATCTGACGTCAAATCAAAGATATATACGTATGCCTTGCAAATTCTCTGACAATACTTTGATGTTACCATATTGATATTTATTATTTTGATACTTCAATGTATTGACTCCTGACTTAATTCATTATTTGATTATTTTTCATAGCAATGCTTCATAATTTTGCGAATACTCCACACCACATACAAACATCAAAGTACACCCACACACTGCAACAACACATACAAATATCAAACTACATCCACACACAGCAACAAGACGCATACACATCAAAATACACGTACATACTGCACACCACGCACAAACATCAAACTACACGTACATACTGCAACGGCACACACGACCATTAAACTACACCCACACAGTGCAACCATACCCACAAATATCTAACTACACCCACGCACTGCAACAAACCAAAAACATTACACTATACGCACATACTGCTACAACAACACACAAAGATCAAACTACACCATCATACTGCAACAACACTCACAAACATCAAACTAAACCACATACTGCAACACACACAAACATCACACTACACGCACATACAACAACAACACACACAAACATCAAACTGCTCACACATTACTTGCAGAACACAAAGTAACGGTAAAAGTCCATCAATCATCCCACTTAATTCAAGATAAGTTAAGTACGCCTGATGCCGTGAGAAATACCTACCAAGCAACTAACTATGAAATGAAATGATAAAACTGTATTCTCGGGTCAGGAGTTCATATTTAAAGGTGCATTATTTCTGTCATTTATCTTTTCAGTTTTTATGTTGATTCGCGGCTGTCACGGCAACAGTGTTATGGTGAGGGAAGGAGAATCCATAGTTTTGCCATGTGGACATCAGAGTGATGCTCATATGTCTAGCGTGAAATGGTCAAAGTATCGGAATCTAGACAACTCTTATCACCCAGTTATTACCTCATTTGGCAGAAACAGAGCTGATGTGTATCCACCCTGGGATAAAGCGGACGTCCAGCTTGTTCATGGGACGTCCCTGAGTATTCCATCAGCTTCTTACCCGCGGGACAACGGCACGTTTCGGTGTGTCATGGGGAGTATGGATCAACGTGTTAGTGTGGCGGTTCTGGGTAAGGAAACCTGTCAGCATTCACATTCACATACACAACAGTTGTATATTGAGTGTTGAAGGTTCAGTTTTCGTCTGTTGTACATGAAAATCGATACTTTGAGGCGTCAAACACACACTGCGATCTTCACAAATCTCTTAAGTAATAATCCTCCTTAGACCTTTGGTTTTATATAAGAACAATTCTACATTCTTTTCTTTGATCTATGATTGAGAAAACTTTACACTTGCGTCGTGGTAATAGTTTATTTACTTTCATGTGTATGTCTGACAGTTGTTTAAAGAACAGGATGACTTAGCTGTTTAACCAACTTGTATGTTTTGTTTGAATGTAACATTTTGTGTGCTGTTTGTCAAAGATGGAGCGTGATTAATCGCTAATACAGTCACTGATACAGGTTTGAATATACTACCTCACGTAAAATCGAGGAGCGCGAGAAAATCGCCTTGCCACAGTCGATGTCTAGGTTTATTTTGCTCCAGTTTTTACCATCTGCACCTTATAGCTGGAATCAGTATTTCATTATTTGTGCACCTACCATATACATTCAGGCGTATTTCTCAGAAATCTACACCCACGCATGGCTAAGGGAGATATGGCATGTCATATGATTGAGTAGGGCCCGGGGCCAGGAAACTGACTTGATCTAGGCAAAAACATAGTCTTAAATTTCTGAGATTTTTTTCTGTTAAGACTGTCACTGAAGACAGGGCCACAAAATTTGCTAAGTAAAATCTTAACTGAGACTAAGCTCAAGTAGATATCTATAGTGACGCTCGTGCCGCTTGGAAAATAACGGGTAACCAGGGTAGCTCTTCTGTAATGAAGGTGCAAATATTGGTTTGTGTTTACAAACTCACGTGCGGAAGATGACTGTCAAACATTTTGTCGTCTGTTTCAATGTAATCAAAATGGATGACAGAAAGAGAAAATGCAGTAGGGGAAAGGAAGAGGAAATATTCTTAGTGGAAGAAGTAAGTAGTCATGAAAATGTATGACATCCGCCATATTTGTTTCCACACTTTCAGACTTAAGGCTGCCCCTGACCAGTCTCAAAAGTTTTGGCCTTAAAACTTGGACTTATGACAGAGGCTGCTTTCGTGGCCCGGTCTCAACAAAAGTCTTAGCTTTAGGTTTGAAAACTTAAGTTGTGTGTTGGACTTACAGGTATAAATTTGTATGTTTTACACAAAGAACACTGACCTTTACTTGGCTCAGTAATTTAGTGCATCCACACGACAGCGGACTCGATACAACAGTGTCGGATCGTGTCAGAAAAGGTATCTTCACATTTCCTCTATCAGGCGCATACCAAGGTAATCTTTTTATCGGTGTGTCCCGGATGGTTACCTTTTTTGCCGCATTGTCAGTACGTTTCTCCAGACGTTCAGGCTTTATTGGCTTACAAACATCATGTGGTGAAAACCCCGGTGCTTCTCATTAATGCGATTGCTGTGAGTTCAAACCCAGCTCATGCTGGCTTCCTCTCTTGCCGTACGCAGGACGGTCTGCCAGCAACTTGTGGATGGTCGTGGTTTTCCACCGGTTTCCTCCCACCGTAGTGCTGGCCACTGACGTATAAGTAAAACATTGTTGAGTACGGAGTAAAACACTGACCGAAACAAATAAAATCCTGTGGCTGTATTTGCCTTGGTGAGGTACAGTATATACATTGTGGCAAAGCCAATAGCTGCTAGCAATTACGCTTAGTGTTTCTTTAATTAAATACTTTTTTTATTGAAAACAAATAAATAGGAACACAGTAACAAGCTTATGTTTGAGCTGGAGACTTTCAATCATTTTTAAGGATATTCAAGACGGCAACACATCACTGAAAAGGTCAAGTTATATGTGTTTCTTGTTGTTGAGGCAGATATGTTCCTGATGTCACCAAGATATGTACTTGGCTTATTAATGGAGAATAAAGTGTGTTTCATTTGACTGACGTTGTGATAGTTGTAGTATCGCATCTCATGTAAGATGTTCTGCACTGTTAAACGTCGGCGAAACACAATGTTTTTCTTTCGCAACAGAAGTGACAAATGGGTGGTGGGTGATAAGCGTTTTTCTTTTTAACTTACAGTTGTTGTCAGGAATATCACCTTATCTGGACCTAAGTTCCCGGTGCCGGAAAATACGGAGGTGACATTTACCTGTCAGGCTGACGGTGGAAATCCCACCCTGAACATTACCTGGGAGATTCCAGAGACGTCAACTCAGCCGGAACCAGCCGTGTCTTGTGTCAGCAGCCAGATATCACTGACTCTGACCAAGGACATGAACAACCAGGAGCTGGTCTGCAGAGCCCAGCAAGGGGATAGACAGTTTACAGATACCATCCAACTTAACATCAACTGTACGTGTAAACCACTTGGAATGGGATGGCACTTTACCCTTAGCAATTTTTGACAAGAATTCGTTTGGTAACATATATAATTACTTTTTATGTGAACACATCCAAATGGCCACATATACGCCATGGATCACAGCAGGTCTGTCACCTGTATGTACGTATGCTTAGGTTTTACGTTGTACCAATTTTTCAGTCATGACGACGAAGAGTCTTCAGCAGTCTCTATAAATTATATCTGCTATCTGTAACAGGTGTCCGCTTAGCTTATGTAATAACTCTGCCTGTGAATCATAACCATGCTAGTCTGCCCGGGAGCCCGGGAGTTAGCTTGTTAGTGAACCTTTCAGTCTGTTTACATCATGATTTTCCCTGAGATCGCGAATTCCTACACCAAATCACGCAGAGTACACAATATAGGGTCATGTTTTTGCCTAAAACAGCTAATAAATTGTTGCTCAAACTGTAAATGCATGTCGATAAAATGACCCAATCATTGGTTAGCCAGTATTAGTTTCAGGTAAGTAGTCAACATGTTACGTATTTGTTTGGATTGTAGATAAACCGACTGTTGAAATCCAGATTACTCCAGCGGAGTATTACCATGGTGACCAAGTAACCCTCACGTGCTCTACTGATGGCAATCCCGATCCCAACATCACCTGGAAATTTGATGACAAACTTAGCAGAGATATGCGTGCAGCCAAGAACACCCTTCACATTGGCCACCTAAACCAATCGAATACAGGGATCTACACCTGTTTGGCCATCAACTCTGAAGGGAGTGATACAGCATCAGCAAATCTGACATTGACCACAAAGAAACGTGAGCCTATACGTCTAATGACCATTTGTTCTGAGACTGAGCATGTGTCTCATTAGCCGTTTAAACAATTGTAAATATGCATACCAGCTAGCATATAGAATAGCATCTTCAATTTGGCTTCCAGCCACCCATTTGTCTTTCAGCCATCAAATTGCTTTTCACGCATCAGTTTGCTCCCAAAAAGGTGTGCAGATCAGTTAACTTCAGGTCCATCCATGAAAATAAAGCAATCCTACTGAATTAGGTAACTGTAGCATTATTGAGAGGCACAATGAAAATGATGTGATTCTATGAAGCTGGTCATTCTCAGCTAAGGTTAAGACGACTGTGGTAAGCTGCTCTATTTAAGAACCGTAGAAGACGTGTATCTTTGACAAAGTTAAATGGCTTAGGAACACAGTGCCTTTCTAGGGTGGCACAGATACTGGTTTTGCACGCAGAGCGGTGTATGTGGTGCATATTATTTCTCTTTATATTTGGGTCATTTTGAAATCCATAGAGGAAGACCAGTGTTTTACATCTCTCTGTACAAGGTACACATATCTGACTGCTGGTAAGACAACCCCCATACGGCATCATTTCTATAAAAGTTTGAGGATTACAAAAATATGATTAAGCGGAAAATGCGAGGGAACAATGAATATGTCTTTTAAAAATTGATCTGCAGATGCATTCTCTAGAGCCTCACACGTGTTGCAGGAGAGGGGCCGGGAATAAGTTGTATTAACATAAGAGATAACTTCATGTCAGGGGAGATAACCAAAATTAACATCAGATGAGTACTTTCCCTTGACAGATGACTCTTAGTTCCTTTACCACAAAGCCTAGGCTTTAAGTTTCTCAAAGAGGGAGACAGCAGTAAGATAATACCTCATCAAAACACAGGATTTTTCTGGCTCATTTCTCTGACAGCCTATTTTCAGCGATGCCGGCATATCAAAATCGCATATTTAACAGTTTAGGCTAGTTGAAACTGTTTGATCCATTTGAAACAAGCAACTTGAATAAAGCATGGTGACAGGGAGGTGTAAAGTGTCAACAATTTGTGAGAAATTAGAACGCTAAAGCATTCCCAAATTAAAAATGTTGTCTGCTAAGTTACGAACATTTTAGCCATCATGAAACTCAAAGGGTTGAACAGATTCTGTTTGTCATTCGTGCAGCCAAATAAATAATCGTAGAAAGAAGTTGTGAAATCAGAATGGATCATATGTTTGGGGGTGGGGGTGGGGTGGGGGGCTTTATTTCTCCCAACTTCTGTCAAATTAAAATAGTTATTTTAATAGTTATTCTTAATATTTTTAAGAACACAAAGAGAAATCTGTGTGCCTAAATTTTCTTTTGTGGTTCTTGTAGGTAAGAAGCTTGTTCCTCATCTTGGATTGATCCTTTGGTCACCCTTGGGGGTGGTTCTGGGTGCGTTGATTATAGGACCGATTGTAATGGTGGGCTACTTTCACTTAAGGAAAGGAACTAATCAAGGTAACAGCTAAATACCGGCTATTCATGTTGGTTGTATCCTGTTTTCAGTAAATTGGCTAATCTGGCTTGATTATTTTTAGGTACAATGCCGTCCTCTCCAACCCACGATAATCCACTGTCCCATCCACGTTAATCCACCATTAATCTGGTGTGTTGCTTGTAATCAAGAATGTCTTCTTGCAACAAATAATTGTAAAGCTACCATTTTTTTAAGTAATTTACCGCGTGAAAATCCACCAGACTTGTGGATGGCCATTTTAAGCTGATACTTGTCAATCTCTAATTTCTGTCTACATTTTGTTGGCATTTCTTTCTGTTAATGTATATACCCATATCCATCAAACCATCATGCGCAAGGCATAGGTATACCAACAGGGTGGGAGATGGTGGTTCTATTCTACAGGCAAAAGTAGGCCCTAAAGAAAAGAATGTGTAAAGACTTATTCAAATAAATGTGTTGCAGCTATGAACTCGGGAGAGGGAGAATCTATGGACTTGCAGACAATGCCTGAAAACGTCATGCCTGAAGATACCAATTTTGAAAATGTCACGTCCGAGAACGCCTTGACAGGAAACCTCTTTCGCACACATGATATTCCTGAGAATGTTGTGGAACACCTCGCTGCTGGTGAGATTTTCACTTTGATATCTCGTGGTATATTTTTCTCTTTATTGTCTTTAAGGTTGCTAGACTACATGGCTAAATATTCTATTAATTTTTATAGAACTTTGAGAGTTTCTGGAGGAGGTGGAGTGGGGAGTTGAGACAGAAATCTCATAAAGAAATATGCCATAACATATCCCCCAATTTACTCTGCAGCTATAAAGATACATGTATAAGAATTTCTGATGTATTTATACATCGCGGAAATGGTTTCTAATGATGAAGAGACTTTTACGACACTTAAAAAGATTCCCAAATGTCTCTTGTCAGAGAACCTAATGACAGAAAAAGACCCAGACGAAGAACCAGGCGCAGAAAGCCCCTCAGGTGGAATGGCGAGTGCAGCTGCAGAAGAGCATGGTAGGAGCATGGAGCATGGTGTATGTGATGCAGGTTCAAAATCCCTCTGTAAAGTCAGTGTTTTCGAGACACGCTTTGTGTGTAAACAGCATACCCTGTGCACATCAGTTAACAAAGCCTCTGACGATTTATACATATTCTGGTATTTGTTTATTTTCAAGACGATATCATTTGCAAGAAAAAAAAATGATATTCTTCAGACAGATTACATGCAACTTGGCTAAGCCAACAGGGCTGTACGTGAGAATTGGCTAGAGGAACATCCATACTGTCTGACTTATACTTTTTAAATCTTTTGCAGTGTATGAGGACATATCAGAAGACCTCCTTTCTGCAGGTACAGGTGTTAAACATACAAATATGTGTTAAACACACAGGCCTGTTTCACAACAGGATATTAGAAATCTGCATGATCTGATGGTAAATTGTTTTAGTCACGCTTATACCCACAAACAATGTGCAAACTATTCCCATAGATTTCAGTTCTGTTTACATCCTTGAGTAAAAGATGGAATCTTTTTGGAAGCTTTTTGTGGGAAGAGAATGAGTTTGAAAAACGTTGAGCTCTTACTGGTCATAATGAATATTGTCATAATCCTGTGGAGACAACTCATGTCTCTTATATGTATAAATTTGATGTTAAATATCATGGAAATACGTTGGGTTGAAGGTGGAACTGAAAATGTCATGCCTGTAAAGATCAAGCCTCAAGTCAAAAAACCTGGACTTGTCATGGCAGAAAAACACATGCCAGGAATGACAAAGACTGGAATTATGAAGGGTGGAATCACCAAGCCTGGAAAAAACATACCTGGAATCACCAACCATGGAAAAACCGTGCCTGGAATCACCAACCATGGAAAAACCATGCCTGGAAAGGCATTGTCAGAGGACATAAATGCGTTGCCAGGAGCAGCAATGAAGGAACGTGGTAAGAATGTGTTTTCATGAGAACTTACGCCTCAAAGTTTTTTCTCTTCCTTATTCTGAGACATACTTGATTTATCTTCTGCGCCATAATGTGTCATTTCATGCGAGCTCTGTTATTTGGTGGATTCCTCTTTGAGGTGTTACATTTTTGTCACCATCACTGTTTTTCTGCTAATTGTGTAGAAGATCACAGTTGAGAAAAACAGGACACTGTGTCCGTCTTCGAACGCCGAATTTACAGAGTTAAATTGATTTAAAATATTTACAGTTGCAAGCATGGTGTCATGTATTTGCCCTACAGGACACAACTGATCTCTAACCCCTGTGTAGCCAAATGCCACTGGCCGCCATCTTGATAATGCCTAAAAGGTATAGACCTCCACGATATGGCTCAGATACGGCCAATGTGGCATTTGGCCATAATCATTCATTCATCATTCAAAGTGTAGAATGTCTCGATGCAACTGCCTGTTTTGTCACCTGTAGGAGCAAACTGTGACTGAGTGGTTAAATATAGCTACTACTGTATGTACATGTCATGACTGAATACTTTAGAGCTGCGTTGGGGTGAAGGGGGCACTCGTGCCGTGCCAGGGGACGCCATGCCGAAAAGGTCCATGCCCGAAAAGACGACTCCAAGGAAGGCTTTACCACAAATCACCGGGCCCCCTAAAGGGCTGCCTCTAAACGTCAGTGCAGAGAAGGCTGTGCCAGAAAATATCACGTACGAAAATGTGATGACTGGAGCCAGACCAAAGGAGTATGGTAAGGTTTAAGGATACTAGAACCCCTAATGGGTAAAATTTGGCAATTTTTTTTAATTTCACATTCTTATTCTACACTCTCCTATCTTTCCGCACACTTAAAGATGAAAAGCAATTTTGAATTGTAAGGACATGAAATTTGACAAAAAGTACAACATGTTGTGAACCAAGGCAGTTATGTTTTCTTAGCTCCCCCTGATTAGGGGGATTAGCTTACTGAAGGGGGTGGGATTACCTGCTGTGAATAGATCAGTCTCTGGTAAATGTGTATTGCCTCCTGCTATAAACTGTGCATGGCACCTTGTGTAGACCTATTAACTAAAACAACAGCCTTAATGACCCCACTGGGGTACCATTGGGGGAGGGGTTTATGAACACATTCTAGTAGAGTTTCTTCAGAAATGTCAAAACATCAATTTACAGTGTGATGGAACATGATAAGGTTTAAAATTTAACATAAGTAGATGCACATGTTCACATTTCGAACGGAGGCAAGACAATTTGTGACTAACATTAGCTGGCAAACTAATTCATGACGAATTTCGTCACACGTAATGTTCCTCCAGACATGTTGGCCATTTTCTCTCTTTCTATTTTTGAGACGGTTGTGTGGTGAAATACTTCTATTTCTCGCATAGTTTACAACATAATGTTATGGAACTCGGCACACATGTAGCTTAATACCTACGCTGTATAACGGGCCCACAGATTTTTTGATATCTTTTTTAGTTTTAAAGGTATTAGTAAAAACATCAACATCAAGAACATCAAAGTTTCAAAAGTTTTTGTAATTTTTGAAAGTTTTAACTTTAAATGATCACTCAGAATAGTCTGAGATGAATATTAAAATCTTTTTGGATTGTTTTGTAGTTTCAATAGTAAATTATCCACTTGGGCAAAAAAAAAAATTGAAAATGGGCGAAAGAATAGCAATTTCAAGAACAGCTCTAATTTTTTTCAAACTTTCTCTTTATTTTGAATAATATTAAAGTTAGGTGATTTTTAAAAGTTTTTTCGAAATGAGCAGTTGTCTGGCTTTTGAAATATATGTACACATGGCCACATTTGATCAGTATTTTAGGCTACACAAGGCAAAATGTGAAATTTTGCACACGCAGGGTTCTGGTATCGTTAACCACCTGTACATTATATGTAGATCTTGACATTCTTGACTTATGATTGTCCTAAAAATACTTAGGATATATGATCCAAAAAAGAAATTGTCATTGGCTATGATGTTCCCAGAACAATTTAGTGAGTGTTATTCTTTATATGTCTTTTTATTCAAGCGTGGGAGTATTTCCAAGGAATATTATCCCATGCACGGAAAATCCTGCTGTTCTTGTTAATGTTCATTTGTATGTTTTTGTAATCGTTAGTGTTTTGTGTCAGTGTTGTATTTATAACCTGACAAGAACCACATGACCCACCAAGTACAAAATGACACCCATTGTACATAGTGTTACATTATTTTGCAGTGAACGACGAACCCTCCGACATTCCAAGCGAAAGCCCACGTAAGTCGTGCTTCTCTTGTGGCCGCTGATTATTTGTACAACAGGTCGACTACTGACAGTGTGTGGCACACGGATCTTTGTCTCGCCAACTCAGGAAGAAGGTCATATGTACATGTGGGAAAGTTGTGTTAATTAGTGATGCTCACTCCATCGTTTCCGTTCAATTTTCTCAATGGTCCTCTTAGTATTTGACCTATATAGTATTCATCTTCATACTAATATGATTCAAAATTTTGGCAAACCTAACTTAGAACATGAGCTGTCATTCACTTTAAGAGGATGAGACTGAACATTCTACATGGATTAAAATTCGTTGCCTTATATCAGCGTTATTTGTGTTCTGGGTGGCATTTTATGGGCCTTTTGTAGAATGTGTAGCACTACATCCTTAACTCTTATTACTTTGTTGAATACTGTATTTTTTGGAACAGTTTTTAATCTTAAATTGTACAATACAATCTTAATTGTATATATCGAGAGGCGGAAGATGTCAAAGATGTTTTCGATGATTTGCCTAGTACCTCAGACACCGTATGTTCATTTGCGGTTCTTCACAATATGGATAAAATACTGCCTGCAGTGAAGCTTCAAACACTATATACTATTGGTTTAGCTCATAAACTAAACTAAGTATGGTGATATTCGGTCTTACAAGTGACATGAGAGGAGGAGAGGAGCAGTACACAACTGTTGTATACAATATGGACATTGTGTTCCATTTGGTTGCAAAATCTTTTAAAACATATTTCTACTTAAAGTTGATTAACTGATGGTGGGCCAGTACAAAAGTTATGTATTGACAAGAACTGAATCAGCCAGTGCGCTTCAGTATGTCATTACGCTTTGTGTTAGGGTCATACATTTCAGTAATATTTTAACAATTCCTTTTAATTCTTTCAAAACGTTTGTAAAACTAGGTACTGTTTAGTAGTAAACTACTTTAGATAAAATATTTTGCATGTGTGAAGGGAACATTTTAGAGTAAAATCTTATGGATAGTCTCGAGCTGTAATTGCATCACCTTCTTATCTGTACATATGTATTTATATTTATTTACTTAGTTATACATCACGATCATCATTTCGTTGACAATTGCATGATACATCATTTGCCAACATGCTGACAACACCACAGCCTGGTGCTCATGCAGTTACCTCCCCTTGTCACTGATAACTTGCACTTCAAACATGATGTGTATGATAGCATGATGCGACTTCATTTTAAGTTGATGACATTTTGTGAGTATATTACCTCATCACACAAAAAAAATGAAATTGAGAGGCTTTATGTTGTGTGCATATTATTTAATGAGACTTCATTTTATGGATCAAATTTGTCATCTGAGAGCAACCACAAATTCATTACTAATCCAGGTGTGTTTTGTCTCTTTCAACAGCTTTGCCGTGTAAAAAGAAAACTCATGGTAAAGTGTTGCCGGATCCTCCACACAAGAAGAGCCAGAAGCCAAAGAAAGTCTGCTTTACCAGCCCCTCGCCTTCCCCTGTCCTGGAGCAGGACACAGCTGCACTAATGGTTCCAGCCTCACCCAGGCTCCAGGTCCACACCTGTCCACCGGAAGCGGACGTCATCCACACCTGTCCCTCAGCAGCAGAGGTGGCTGTGGAAGTACTGAAGCTGCTGAACATCAGGACCCAACCTTTGGCCAGCGGCCAGATGCGTGGCCATGAGGCCGAAACCTTTTCTCATTCAGATGACTGATATGTTGACAAAGATAGTGGTTCATGACACACACTCTCTGCCAATCTTGCCCTGGGCAAAGGCTATACTGTTGTAGCGTCCGATGTCCTTCCTCCGTCTGTCTGCCCATTTTGTTGTTTGTACTTTTTGTCCTTAAAAGTTTGGTACCCCAATTATCATCAACTTACACCACACTTAATACAAATCGTCATGAGGCAGAACTCTGCAACACTGGTATATTTTTTTAAGGTCACTGGGGTAATTAAAGGTAAATGCCATGAAAGGCTTGTTAACACGACATTTCTTGAAATTTGTATAAAACACTACAGCGTAGGGAGTAAAATGAGAGCAGCGACGAGAGTGTAATAGCTGGCGAACGGTCAGACATACGTGTTGTAACCAGTGAGCTACATACACGGCCTCTCCTTATACGTGTTGTAACCAGTGAGCCACATACTAGGCCTCTCATACGTGTTGTAACCAGTGAGCCACATACACGGCCTCTCCTCATACGTGTTGTAACCAGTGAGCCACATACACGGCCTCTCCTCATACGTGTTGTAACCAGTGAGCCACATACACGGCCTCTCCTCATACGTGTTGTAACCAGTGAGCCACATACACGGCCTCTCCTCATACTTGTTGTAACCAGTGAGCTACACACACGGCCTCTCCTCATACGTGTTGTAACCAGTGAGCCACATACACGGCCTCTCCTCATACGTGTTGTAACCAGTGAGCCACATACACGGCCTCTCCTCATACGTGTTGTAACCAGTGAGCCACATAAACGGCCTCTCCTCATACGTGTTGTAACCAGTGAGCTACACACACGGCCTCTCCTCATACGTGTTGTAACCAGTGAGCCACATACACGGCCTTTCCTCATACGTGTTGTAACCAGTGAGCCACATACACGGCCTCTCCTCATACGTGTTGTAACCAGTGAGCCACATACACGGCCTCTCCTCATACATGTTGTAACCAGTGAGCCACATACACGGCCTCTCCTCATTTACCTCATTTGGAGTTTTATTCTAACTGTTCATGTAAATGCAGCAAATTAGTAGCAACTCAGAAGCTGCCTACCACTATGGGTTGAGCAGAGTTAGGTGAAAAGACTTTATTCATGTCTTTCTCATTTTCATGATACAAAAAGTGGTTTACTTTTATATCTTTGTATATATATAAGGGCACATCTTAAGTGCCATTATGTGCTGTGTGTATGTGACGGCACACCTTAAGTGCCATTATGTGCTGTGTTTATGTGACGGCACACCTTAAGTGCCATTATGTGCTGTGTGTACGTGACGGCACACCTTAAGTGCCATTATGTACTGTGTGTATGTAACGGCACACCTTAAGTGCCATTATGTGCTGTGTGTATGTAACGGCACACCTTAAGTGCCATTATGTGCTGTGTGTATGTAACGGCACACATTAAGTGCCATTATGTGCTTGAGTATTCATCAAGTTCATGTTTTACCAGAAAATTGATATTACATTGCAATGGGTTAACTACAAACTATTACAGTTTGTCTACTTAGTTGTTAAAGATGAGCAGAGACAACAAGTTGAACTGTGACATGTATCTGTAAAGGATAAAATGCTACATGTTGGAAGCTTGGAAGCTATGCTGGCCTAAAGTCAGGCACATTGTAGTTTACCTGGATAGATAGGTTAACAGTCCCTATGGGTGTGATGAGTACAGTGTACATATTCAGATAAGGTGACATATGTCATCTAAGAAACGAGCCTTCTCGTTTATTTCTTGTGAATGTGGAAGCTTTCCCCTAATCCCAGTTCTCATTCTTAATTGACTAGAATTTTTTTGTTCTCCATGTAATCGGCCAAATCAGTTAATTCTCAATAAATGTATTGTCAGTTGAGATTTTTATTTGTGTACATAGTAAAGATTTATATGATCTTATTTTATGTCTACTTATTTCCTGTGCAATAAATACACTTCTGTATAACACCTGTGTAACACCTGTAGAGCATGTGCGGTTCTTGTTAATTTTCGTTTTTCATAAAATGATTGGTATATTCATGATGAAGAGTTTTAATACAAATACCTTGGGACCTCTTCAGTTACCCCTGTTACATATTGTCTTTTAATTCATATTCTGGAGATTTAAAAAAATGATCAGTATATTGTATTTTATTTTCATTTTATTTTAGTTGTGCTACATTTTATTTTAGTTATGCTTCATTATATTTTAGTTGTGCTACATTTTATTTTAATTATGCTACATTTTACTTTAGTCATGCTACGTTGCTTTTAATCATTATATTTAGTAATTGTGTACAAATTTGTCATGTGTGTCAGTTTTACCTACAGAAATTCGACAGATCTGTCGTACATGTCCATATACATGTATGTGCATGTCTATGTGTACACCTTCACCTCACATACTGATGCCACAAACACCCGGCACATATCCAGAACACACACCCAAAGCAGTGCTTTACTCAGGTCTATAGCAAATGTCCAAATCATATGTTCATAACATGCCTCACAATCATGAAAGCATGAAGTACATTTATGTAACACTTACTCATGAGACAGGCTCATATCACAGACCCTTAAAACAGGCTCACGATACAGGCTCATAACATCCACCCATAGGACATTTTCATAACACAGGCTAACACCCAGACCCAAAGGACATATTCATAACACATGCTCATAACACAGGCCCGGGGCCAATATTCATAACACAGGCTCATACCCCAAGCTCACATGACATATTCTTAACACAAGCTCACATGACATATTCATAACACAGGCTCATAAGAGTTGCTGTCATGGCATATTCATAACATAGGCTCATAACACAGACCTACAGGACACATTCATAACACAATAATACAGGCTAATACCACAGACCTGGGGGCCATATTCATAACACAGACTCACATGACATATTCATAACACAAAGGCAGAACTAAATTGTACATGTATACAAGAAATTTCAAATCACACCGTCAGAACTTTTACAGTTGTTTGTTTTACGTCTTGTGTTGTTATAACGATTATATATTATAGAGTTTATATCGCTGTTATTCCTGTACATGCTTTGTATATGACATGATTGTTTCCTCATAGTGAGAATCATTTTCATGCGACATATAACCTGTACTACTGTAAGAGAATTGAACTCATTTTCTCTCTGGTATTTTATTTTTGTATTGATATGATACATTGCCCAGTATAGTTTTAACTTTTAAAAAAAAATTACCATTATGTCATGCTGTAGGTTATAATAATGATATAGCCCTACACGTTTTTAGGACAGAATTCCTGCCATTTTGTAATATTTGTTTAGTTTTCCATCCCTTACATGAAAATTATCAAGTAACTAAATAGTTAATATTCACTTTGACAATACATGAATAAGTATAATCCAATAAGCCCACATAATTGAATGCCAGTCTACATGTTGGACAGGAGAGCTCAGAGAGACCTACTTCCTCTGACATGGAGATTGGACAAGTGGTTATGTGTACGGCCTATCTTTACAACCACCCGTAATAAGAGGATTAAATCCACAGGTGCGTTGTGTATACCTGTATGTGCAGTTTTACATGGCATAAAAATCATGAGCTCTTCAGACAACATTTTGCGGCAATAAAGATTTAAACGTATTTCGTCTTGGATTGAGGAAGTGGGGATTTAGAAGTTATGTAGCTAATTTGTCTTATTAACGGTTTCTCCAGTCTCCAGGAGGAGTTATTCTACCACTGATCTATGGAATGAGACAGAAAGGTTTCTGTTAAATACTAACCTGACTCATTCAGAATAATATGCCATCGTTATATGATGTAATCGTTCCTGTGTTTACGTCGTATTCAAGAATATTTAACTTATACGACAACGGCCAGCATTATGGTGGGAGGAAAGCGGAGAGAGCTCCAGACAAACGCACGACCATCGCCAAGCTGCTGGCACACCTTCCCACGTACCTCCGGAGAGGAAAGCGACCTTGGAGGGAACTGAACATACAGCGACCACTTGAGATATGTTACTGGATCGTTGTGCTGCGCTTGCACGCTAACCTCTCGGAGACAGAAGCCCCATTCTCCGATGTAATGTGTGTATGTACTGACAAGCTGTAAAGAACGACTACATCAGTGGATGTATCTTCGACATGTTGATACTGCATACAGCTGACACGCTGCAAGCTTATACAGGGCTTAATGTGGAAAAGGTGTCGACATTTGTCGTGCTAAGTAAGGTCTGTATTCAAGGCAATGTCCTGAAAATTTGCAGAATTAGAACAGCAGGTGTATGTATAAATCTGTTACATGTGGCATTAAGATCTTTCACTTTGTACTATGGCTTGAGACTGAAATTTGGTAGGCCTATATGCACATGTAGTTAATTCCGACGTATAAGTTGCGGAATTCAAGAATTCCTTTTTTCCCAAATCATTTTACCCACGACAGAGCTAGTAATGCAGATAATGCATGATTTGTAGAAAATCAATTACAGCAAAGAACGACATGAAAGGGAAAATGTTTCTGCAGGTAAGATGGGATAGGATCTCCGTGGTTTAGGAATTAACGCATTAGCACAGCGGAATGACTCAGGGGGCTCTCACTAATGCAGTGGTTCTAATGTGTGTTCAAGTCAGGCACAGGCTGGCTTCCTCTCCGGCTGTATAAGGGAAGATCAGCAAGTAGCCTGCGGATGGTCATCGTCTTCCCGCCGGACACTCCAGTAAAGTAGGAACGTTCTCTGCGGCAGTACGATATCCCTTTGCTTTACGAGCACACCTGTACAGGAACAATGACGTAATACCGAACAGAACAAGAGAAAGCTGGTAATGTGCCTTTTTGTGTATAACGTCCTCACGCAAAGCTGAACAGCCCAGTTCTAGACACGACGGGCTCGAGCAAGCGCCAGCCTAAGCTGTATCATGAAATCCGCTGTGGTCACGAAATGCCCCATTTGTCTTGCACAACGTGTATAGTGTACCATCCTGTCACAAAGTAGTTCATGTGTTATGTGAGTGATGTCACCGGGTAAGCCTTCCGTCTAGTGTCTTTGGCATGACGCTGACCTGGAGCAGCATTGTAAGATGGGATCGGCCTGCTAGAAGGTGACATTGTCGGCATATGACCGAAATAATGCTGAAAGCCACATTAAACCCCAAATAAATGGCCAGGAGAGTAGTGTTATGGGCACACGTACAAGTGATGATTACCGTGTGGCTGCAAACTTTTACCTGTGTCGACTGATTGACGGTTTGTATAATGATTGAATCTGTAGTCGAATGTAGGCAGTGGAAAACTTTCGCTGCATCTGATAAGGTACCGTACTGAGTCGAAAGGTCACGCGCAGTGTATCAAAATTGTACAGCTGTGTTCTACCACGTTACAGCCGCACAGAACTTCAGTGTAACGTTACAATTTTAGGCGGTTGTAACGCGGTGTACTGTGAGAACGGGGAATACAAGTGAGCCTGACATTCCTGATCTGAGACTGGGAATTAATCAGAACCTCGTGTGCTGTAGCCATATTGAGAAGCAAACATAATGACCACTCAGTCAGGATATCCTCCGGCTCCAAGACGTCTCTCTTACATGTTATCAGCTCTCATAACTATTTACATATTATTTGTCACATTTTGGGAGGAACTGGTGATTTTGGGTGGGTTTGTAAATGTCTCTTGGAACCTTCGATCTGGATTGCCCCTCCATGGTCTATACATATATGACTTGTCGCTTAGATTGTTATCACATCATGACGGCTCGATCAGCTGACGTTGTAACCGATAGAGAAGAAACCAACAGAAATTTCTGAAAGGGGAGATTGTTTATTCAACCAATTAACAGCGTACAACCGGGTGTGGTATATAGAGTGAATAATCGTAAACCTTCGTCAACAATCTGTACAGCTCAATTTACATCTAACAGCGAAATGTATCGTATTGCTATGAATTAAATGGTATCGATCAACTTCCTTCAACACTAACTGAACGTTACCAAAAACAACGTTAACTACCCAGCACACGCAAGAAAACATATTTTTATAACTTCAAATACATTGACTGTTGACAAGCAAAGCAATCTGCCATTCGACTAGGGCATGTATGACTAAACTTTAAAAAAAAGAGGGCTATTTAACAATCTGGAAATGTGCACCCTGGGTGAAAGAACATCCAAGAAAGAAAATCACTTAGAATTCTGGATAAGTATATCTCGAATTTCTAGAACTAGCAATCACCTTTGGCGTAGGGTTGGCCAACTCTACTAGTTAGACTACATCTTTCTAAAGACTTCAGGTTTAAGTATAATACTAATTCAAAAATACAATGCAAGAAAAACACAGCGGTAACAGGTGTTTAATATAATGCCTAACGTTACAAGAGGCGATCTCTGTTGCTGTTGTGTTACTGATTGATTATATGATCGTAGAATTTCGCTGGCTTCTTCTATATCCGATGATTTCCACAGTTCCATCTCTTGTTTGCATGTGGTTCAAGTACTGTGTATATTTTAACGGCAGGGGCAAGCTAAATCTGCAATGTTACAGCCCTGTCTTGAATCAAGAAATAACCGCGAACATGACAAAAGTGCATTTGTTTTTCAAGTTTCGTCAGATGGGTGCAACTTTCACATGCGCCTGAATAATGGCCAAAATTCCCCAGCATTTAATACATTTGTCGACACCTTTCCTTGATAACACCTTGCAATACGTCCTAACATGCACTACTATTCTCATTCAGTCCTAGCTTCTCCCAGCATTGTGCCTGAATTTACAAGATTTACACAAAAAAGCAATTTACCCAAAAATGTGGTATGAAAGACACAACAGCATTGATGTACATTAACACAACCGTTTGAAATACTAGTAAGTCACACAAAAGATGATCAGCCTGCCATCTGGAAACAGTGTGAGGTGTTCAAGAAACAGTGTAAGGTGTTCGGAAACAAGGTTAACAGTGTGAGGCATTCGGGAAACAAGGTTAACAGTGTGAGGCATTCGGGAAACAAGGTTAACAGTGTGAGGCGTTCGGGAAACAAGGCTGACAGTGTGAGGCGTTCGGGAAACAAGGTTGTGTGAGGTGTTCAAGAAAGAGTGTGAGGTGTTCGGGAAACCAGGTTAACAGTGTGAGGTGTTCGGAAAACAAGGTTAACAGTACACAACCACGGGAATTGGATGTGTGCACGTATACGCACCACAGTAAATACAATGGCTACAACCACAGAACACCTATACAAACCAATGTATAAACCAATTCCATACATGAGCACATTTACACGTTCGATGTATATCCGTCACGATCATTTTCATCATTATATTCAGGAAGGCTGTGACAGGAGAACATTGGCAAGAGCAGCTCAGTAACGCCGACAATGGTCTTAGTAGGGATAATTAGAAACACTTGGTCCATCCTAACACTCGTTTTAGAGTTGTAACAGCGAGTGGCAGGACACCATACTGACTCTGCTGGCTCAAAGGGTGGTCATACAAGTAGTTGACGCCATCTATCGCAGGCCATTCTTCACGTAACCTCTGCATCCATATTAAGGGTGGATTACGACGACTTCGAGAAAAGGTTCAAAGTTTAACTGTTCACTTCATATCTAATTTGAGGATTGTGTACCTAAACTGAATAAGACAAATGCAAAAGCGCACATCAAGAAACATCCACCACGGTGACACAACCTCATCCAAATAACACACGTTTTCTCGAAAACATTTCATTATCACATCTCAGCAAATTTTGTCCTATTTTCAAAGTAATATATTGCTCTGTATGTATTTGTATACAGGTAGCAGTGTTATGCATTAATCACTGATATACAGTACATACCAGGAATAGATTGGGATAACATTTATATTTGAGAATATAGAACATCTGTAACGGTATACCAGGTTCTCCTGCAAATTTAGACTTTACAGTTAGTGTATATCAATATATTAGTTTTTGAAGCCTATATATTTGTTCATAGGCTCCAAAACCCAGGTCTCGGAGGGTCAGGTGTCATGCGATGTGTACAGAGTGACAGTATTTCACAGACCTAATTCTTCAAGCTTTGTATTTAGGGAAAGAAGTTTGTCTGCAAGGGCTAGCTCCTCAGCATATCACCAGTCCTCGTCTCCACTTGAGGCATTCTGTTATGCGAGTCCCAGAATCCACCTGGCCGATTTCTGGAGGTCACAAACTATGTGCTTAGGCATTTTGTATTATTTGACATCACAGAATTCCCAAGAGATCAAGAAGGAGCAATACGAATAACATAGATCACGGTCCTCACAATGGCGGCGAAATCATATAAGTTTCACGCTTTATATTTGCTATTCCTTAAATGCCAGGCGTATAGACCTGCCAGAATCATCATATATATGTCATCCAAAAGCCGGTTTATCTACATCCAGTACACGACATTATTCACCCCTCAAGTTCCCCATTAATGTATGCTACAAACGTACAATGTGTGATGGCTTCATTGGGCTCATACCACTGTGCAGGTCAATATATGTACACATGTTCACATTTTATGCAATATATATCATGCGGGATGTGCATGGGGACAAATGCATTAGTAATAGCACTAAATGGTTAGAGGAGGGACACACGGTCTGGCACTTAAAGGTTTACCACTTTCTGCTGATTCCCACGGCCGAGAGCCGGGGTAGCAGTAGCGTAGGACGAGAGTCGGGCACTTGAAGGTATAAGGGTTTATCTCACAAAACAAAGAACCACAAGAGGGACGTGGCACTTCGGGTTTACAAAGCAATCACCACACACTGACTCCAGACCTAACTCTGTTCGTGATCTGGCGCCAGAAACGTCAAGGTAAAAGGTCAAGCCAGGAGGCATGCGATTGTCAAGATGAAGCGTTTCAAGGTTAGGAAAATAACAGTGTTTCGGCATGTGGCAATTTGTAGGTCTTCTCTTAAGGTGAACCAGTTTCAAGATTAATGTGACCGAATAACTTCTGACTACGAAGGAGCTGGAAACTGGTTCAGGACCTGGTTTCTGAAGATCTCAAAAGTCATGCAGTAAAACAAAAGACCTAAAAAGTCAGTGTGAAGGTAAGTAACTTTCAAGGTCATCCCTGATAAAATGCACTGTCAAGGTCACACCTCAGCATTTATGTGAATTGTGTTAATGAAGATCTAGCCTAGTAATGAACTTATACACATATATGAGGCCAAGAAAAACAAAGATATTCACCTGGCTTTCTTGTTAACTGACAAGTTCTGTTTACAAGCAGCATGCTGACTGCATCTGCAAGGGCATTTGTGAGGATAATGTAACTACCCAGCATCTGCAGGGGCATTTGTGAGGATAATGTAACTACCCAGCATCTGCAGGGGCATTTGTGAGGATAATGTAACTGCCCATTCCAATAAAAGAACATTTCCTTGCTGGCCTTCAGGTAGCTCAAGCTGTAAGAATGAATTCTTGGTGAATACTAAATGACACAATGGCCGTGACCTCTTTGCAAATAAAACTCAGGCAACATAATAACTCAAAAAACACAGTCCAAGCCCCAACAGGTACGCTTAATAAATTATAAAATATCCTCTAACACCACTAATGGCTGGTGTGAAATACCACAAGATACAGGTAACAATATTATGTTCTCACCATACAGTGTATCCTCTAACTTCATGTATGTACAAAATTGTTACTTATTTATGCATTCTGACAAACAGTAAGTAACAGCTATGTAATCATGGTGATTATTTAAAAAGAAAATTCTAATATACACAAACACACACAGCAAAGTATGCCAAATGAGTATCATCACTGGTACACTAAAAATGTGACCGTATTGTTCCACCAATGTAACAAATGTACATGAACATATACATACAGAGTTTCTAGAGTTTTACAACTGCTGAGAGCATATGTCTTATAACTTACCACCAAGAACATTTTCCCACAACTTAATTACAACCTAGAGCACTATGGGACAATTACCGCTACCACAACATCGTCCAATAACTCGCCACCAGGATAGCCTGAACATCAGGTAATAATTTCTGCGCTGAACATAGTGCGATAATTTGATTACCACACTCTGATTATTATTGTCTGATAACTTTGGCCTGATTTTTAGCATGGCTCAAGTTCTGGTGAAATGGGTAATATATATATAAATCAATCTAAACAAATTGCTAAAGAAAAAGACCAACAACAATGAAAATACCATGCAAAGCACTTAAAACCCCTTGGCCTTAAGCACAGGAACAAAGTAAGGAATAGTAATTATAAGAGATATTATCTATAATACAAGCCATTCATAAACTTGTGTATGCGTGGTATAAGTTTGGTGAACTTGGACTAAACCGTTCTAGAGATAGAGCATTTACAAGAATTTAACTTAAATGATCCCAATGACCCTGAAGAAAAAGGTCAAGGTCGCCAAAAATCAATGGGGTTCTTCCTAACACCGATGAGTAAGTGTGGTATAAGTTTGGTGAACTTTGGCTAAACCTTTATAGAGATAGAGTGTTTGCAAGCCTGGTATAAAATTGAATTTAAATTACCCAAATGGCCTAGAAGAGAAAGGTCAAGGTCGTTGAAAATCAAGACAGTTCTTCCTCATGTCAAAGTGCTAGTGTGGTGTAAGTTTGGTGAGCTTTGGATAAACTGGTCTAGAGATAGAGTGTTTAAAAGGAAATGGAGAGACGGATGGACGGACAGACGCCAACCTCTGTGACAACACCCCTTGGCCAAATTGGCCGAAGGGTATTAAAACAAAATCAAAATTATTATCATCATGAAAGAGTTCTTAGAACAATAGTCATTTTTATCTACTTCAACACTGTGTGACACACTTTTGCACTGTGACACAAAGTGCCCACAAAAATGAACATTCCAGCAACATATATACAATGTATACTTATGACATGTACATGTACACTGACAAAACACTAAAAATATCAACTGTATGTTAACAAACTGTAACCATCTAAAAGAACAAATTACTGTCTTGGAAGTAAACAAGCTGTTGTTTCCCAACACAATCTAATTTCTCAGGCTATTCATTTAAAGCAAAACATATAAATCTGCAAAAGTGACCTCCAGTGTACATGATGTAACTTTGCATAAAACATGCAAAATTTTTATGATTCATCATAAAACTTAAAGTGAAGTGAATAACTCCAGGCAGATTCTGTGACCAGACACGCTAATCAGCACAAATCTCCACCAAGAGATCATCAATGTGACATCACAGTTATAAGCTAAACAAGCCATTCAACCATGTTGGAGGTCAGACTGGCATACATCAGCTGTACTCCATTATGGTGACCAAAAACTAGGCAAGAACACTGCCATTGTAATAAATGCAAAAAAAGGTTGTCTGCATCCAAGGAAACAGTAAAATAAAGATTTGTGATATCAACAGTCTCACCTAACACAATAGCTGTACATTCAAAAACAATTCATTCCAAAAGTCATGTACTATTTGATTGGTTTTTCACAGCAGTAATTTAAAAGACATGTGACATGTATACATGTAAGTAACATGAATCGAACATAACGTTAGCTGGCACATTTTATACAGAAGCAATGTTTCCTTCCTCTGTCAACAAATTTGCACACTACGGTATATAATCTAACTGGATGATGCAGCATTCAGCAAATAAATGGCAGTTTATAGAGCATCGAGCGCTTTTTATTTCTTTCTCTTCCAGAACCGGGCCTTTGTTTTCTTCTTGGCTGGTGCCCTGGGGCTGGTTTTGCTGACCGGGCTGGACGCAGTGGTGCTCAGCTCTTCCGGGCTCTCAAAACCTTTCTCTAAAGCAGCTGGGTTTAGCATGGCAACTTTGTCAACTCTGTTAGAAATGAAAAATAAATAAATAGACAAATAAATAAAATAAAACAACTTTTATACATAAAACAAAACTTACACATTAGCTGTAATAATCTTATTTAAATTATATAAAACAGGTATATGGCTGAAATTTTGAGACTTTCAAGACATCAGAATTAGCCACATGCATTTTCAATCTCAGCAATTGGCGCAGATATTTTTTCAGAGGAAACCACCAAGCAGATGTACCGGCAATCAAGCATCCAATCACATTGGTCAAGTGATGAGCTGTCACAAAAGGCCAGTTCTGGCATTCCAGCATTGGGTCCCTAACTTTATTTTATACCCAGCTTACCCCTATTTGCTGGCCCCTGAGCCAGTTAAGTACCAATTAGAGTTTGTCAGATATGAGTTTCAGGCAATACACACACAAGGGCATGAGTGTAACAGTTTATCTGACACAGTGCTGATCATCCTCAATGTTGGGATTTATAGTTTGTTTCTATGGCTGTAACATGTTTATGCACTGCTTACACGCTGACACTTATCACCACAGCATAACGCAACATGGCACCTGTCAGTTTGACTGGTGATTTCCCTCTTGTAAGATACAATCTGTACACCTTGGTCCCGCTGAAGTAACTTACAGCCACATCCAAAAACAAAACTATTATCAAATGAAATAAAACATACAGAAGAAAACCACTCAACCAATACAGGCCACACTTTGAAACTCAAATGAAATGCAAAGCTAGAAGAACATGTGCATCACGACAAGCATCATAACTCTGCAAACAATGAGAATTAGATTAGACCTCACCTGCTTCAGGCTTTGCGACAGTTTATCAAGGCTGGTGTCGTGTAACTTTGGGTCAAGAGACAGGAGAATAGGGGATTTTACTGGGAGGATGGAAGACATGTCGCACAAGGTCAGGGGAAACAATGGGAAGAGGGGGACGGGGAGTCCACAATGTGGGTACTGATATCACTGTGCGTTGATATCACTGTGCGGTGATGCCACTGTGTACTGATGTTACTGTGTACTGATATCACTGTGTTCTGATATCACTGTGCACTGATACCACTGTGCACTGATACCACTGTGCACTGATACCACTGTGTACGGATATCACAGCACACAGTCAAACAAAATTCTCATCCTACCGCAACCAAAGGGTAGCTCTGTAGGCACAAGGCACAAGTACATGTACTTGACAAAAGGTCAAATTCATTACAAACAGTCCACAAAATGGAGGACTATTTCCAAAGAAGCACATGTACTGCACATCTCCTCCGTTCTGACCAGCTGACTGATGTGCACGAGGAGGACAAATCCCACACAAGTCTTTCAAGTCTTCCAATATGAAAGCTAAAAACGTTTTTGATTCTTGTAAATGACCTAAAATTTCATCCAGGAAAAGCTCACTCCTGTTACCTCATTCTGAGGATTCTTGATCTTAACAGGGTGTTTGAATGATATGTCATGGGAATAAGTTTGACCACCATAAGGAATACTGGCATTCTACTGGCTTTGATAAACAAGCACTTTTTGGGGCTAAATTTTGGGCCATTTACAGCATGCATTCCATTTGTGTGCTCTGAGAATACACTGACTGACCTGCACAACCACTAAATAGTGTTACAAATCATGTGGTTGGTATAAAAAGAGATACATCCACTGTTAAAAATACATGTCTGAAGTCACAGCAACGACAGCAATGAGAGCAGCCGTGTAAAAAGCAACTAAGCAGAGCGCATGCAGCAACGACATTCGAAGAAGCAACTGAAAACGTACAATAAGAGATTAGTGAGCAGCAAGATTGGAAAATGGATCTGTGAACTGCAGAAAACAATGTTATCAACAAACAATACCAGAATGTTTTTATTTTCCTAATCTGAGAAAAACAAACTACACTGTACACCAATAGTACTTCTTTGCATTGAGGTGATTCAAAGATACATTCACCATGTTCACCGAAGAAGATCAACCAACTAAACGTGTGTGAAGTTAGCCGGCAACTGGTGTTTGGCAGACACTGACCAGAGAGAGGATGACGTGATGTATGTTTGGTGTGAATACGATGGGTCTGGTGCTTGTTGTATTGTTGTTGTGAGCCATCAGGGGATTCAAATCACAGGAGTCTATTGATCCGGCAATTCACTCAAATGGAGTGGGAGGCAATTTGAATCATTATTGCATTACAATGCCCTCTTTCGTCAACTTACAAATTTATAATACTAATTAGGTAGATTATAATGTATGTCTGTTTTTAGTGCGATTGCTATGGGTCAAATGCCATAACATAATTTTACGTAATATATATAATGATGGCTCCTTTCGAATATCCGACTGCTTAATGCCAATCACCGGCTAATTTCACACATATAAATAAACAAACTGTTAAAACAACACAAAATACTGAGGACACAAACTGCGTGTCATCATTGTGTACTACCTGTTGACCTGAGGTCGTCACCGTGGTGACAGTGCAGCAGAGGTCATCACCTTGGTGACGCAGCGGCTGAGGAAGGGGTGGAAGGGGTGGACACTGAGGAAGATTTTTGACGACGTTCATCATACCTGTGTTTCCGTGGTAACAGAGGTGAATTAAGCAAAGCATGTATCCATGGTGATGGGTGAAGACTGGATAACCAGACGAAGATACGTGAAGATTTTTTGGACAAAGAATAGTGAGGTTTGTATAACATGTATAAGGTTATGCTTGGTACAGTGGGAAAAGGAAATCTGGGTCTGGGGACAAATTGCAATTCTGCAAGGTGAGGACTAGAACTGTTACAGGACTTATGTTACACTATGTTTTAATATGCTTGGTTCAAACATTAGTTTACATGATTTAGGCACCAGAAACGACAGTTCAGTCCTCAGTTTACATGGTTTAGGCACCAGAAAAGACGGTTCAATCCTCAGTTTACATGGTTTAGGCACCAGAAATGACGGTTCAATCCTCAGTTTACATGGTTTAGGCACCAGAAACGATGGTTCACAAAATACATATATGATTATTTACAATTAGATGAGCACATTTAATTTATCCATTATGCTTTGACTAATGATAATATGTAACAAAGTGTTAACATGGCCAATGAGACAAAACAGATGTAGTACAAATTACATGTTACACACTTTCAACAATCTTTCAACTTCTTAGAAACCTAATCTTACTGCCACTGCGCAAAACAAAAATAGCAAAACAAACAGTGGGTGAAACCCGTGAAGCCGGAGACTGAACACAAACACTGCTTCCTAGCAGGTCTAACCGCAACAATTTCTGGCACTGCTGTCTAATTTTAACATGGTTATTGGCAAGAGTTCCCCATATGATGTGTCTCTTATGCTTACTGTGTGAAACCAGTGCTAAAACTTCAATTCTTGAGTGTGCACATCAATATTTAACACAGAATGCAGATGTATACAGAACAAAACATTGGCTTTGCAGCAGAATTTTTCTTCCTACTAAATCTGTACTCACTGTTTGACTTGGTCAGGAACAAACACATATTCCATGGGTACCAGCTTCTCTAGTTCGGCAAGGGTTTTCACCATCTTCAGCTTTGAGCTGAACTTGGAGCTGAAAGGGGAGATAATTTGTGGAGTACACAGTGCTGCATTAATGGGTGTGACATCTGGGTACCTGGTGCATGCAGCTTACTGTCAACAAACCTATCTGTTTAAATGGAGAAATGAATTAAGTGATACTTCTTTGGAGAAACAAAATATTGTAAATATGTAATGGTAAAAGGGGTATTCAGTTCAAACTCATGGGGTGTTAATGACAGGTGAGACCTTCAAGAAGGTGAGATAATGGTCTTCTGGCTTTGTTGAACAATGAAATCAACTTTCTACAGAAACAGATAAAAGGTATAGTATGCTTGATGTAATTGCTTCTTTCACTTCTTTTCACGGTAACACATGTGATTCAGCTTAGTGCAAAAGTGCATTCCAGCATAAGGTCATGGCAATTTGCTTCTGAATTAAGGGAAGTGATGAATTCAGTATTTTTGCACACTTGGGTCCTTGTAAATGTAGTTGACATTTGGTGCAGTGTTACATGCAGTCCATACCTGATGAAGGGCCTGCTCATCATTATGATAGTCTTAATCCACAAGGTGGGGTGAACCAGTAACAAACCCTTCAGGTTCTTCTTCAATCTGAAATCACAAAATGTAAGCACATTTAACCGTGTAGTCTAATATCACAATCAAATCCTTTCAGTTATTTATTTATGTCGTTAATGTGAGTTTTAACACACACTCGGGACTTTTTCACTGGCGAGGTAGCAGTCAGGCATATGGCATACCAGAGTGAGCAGTAAACCTTCCACCTTCACCAGGTACATAACAGAATTCCTGACTTAAAGCCACGGCCGAAAGAGCAGAATCTGTACTCCAGCCTGCCATCTCACTCATCAAGGAACATGTATATTTTGATTTTATTTATTAGATTGGTGTTTTATGCCACACTCAAGAATGTTTCACTTATACAACAGCGACCAGCATTATCAGATGGAGGGAGGAGCAAACTCACGACCATGGGAGGGTTGCTGGCAGGCCTTAACACGAAAGTGTACTACTGGAGGGGAAGCCAACGTGAGCTGCACTTCAACTCACAGTGATCGCAAAACTGAGGTTAGGCGACCTGTTATCGGTCACCATAAAAACAAAATCTGATTTGTGGCGAGTGAGAACAGCTGATGGGCTAGTGCATGGCCAGTAGACGTCCCTTATCATACATGGATTCCCTTACTACAAAGGCCTCGTACCTTGCTAAGATAATAAATATACACCAACAAGGTACTCGTGTGTCTGGTAAGACACTTCAGGTTTGATGATGGGCTCCTGCTGCTACACAGTAGTGGTGGGCCTTGCTTCACTTGAAAAGTGAAAACAAGTGAACAAAATTGTTCGCTGGAAATATGCAAATATCAAGAACAAGCTAAAGTTGTGGAAGAATTTTTGAGAATGAGGCGGAGGACTTCAGGGAAATTCCTGGAAATTCTTCAAGTCCTGGAAATTTGAAAGGAGGTTCAGTTTGACTGCGAGACTTACAATAGACTGTGGTCAAACGTGTCTTTGTTGCCGTTAACCATTTCAATTCGTGTCAAGTTGGAGTCAGGTTGTGGCGATAATCTGATATAAAATGTGTGGAAACCTACTTGACAAAGCAGAGATGGGAGCCAGACACCAGTGTCTAGTTCAAAAGGAAACCCCCGACCAAAACACTGCTGACAGGCTGACAGGGGGCCAGAAAGAATGCTACAAGATTGAAGTTGTGGTACAGAATTTATTGGCTTTTTCTACTTGAATGCAACTAATACAGTGTTTTCTAACTTAAAAAATGTCAACTTAATTCTTTACTTCAGATTTCAGAACATTTATTCTGATGAGTCTGTGAAAGCACATTTACACTAAGGGAACCTATAGGTTGCCATAAAGGTTACCTTAGGTTTTCATAATTGGAATTTGTGTAATCGAAAACAGGTTACCATTCCATTTTACCTTAAAATTTGCGAAACTTCTTTTAGGTTACTACAAAAAGTATAATGTAGCACCCCTGTACGAAGTTTTCTGCCAAAACGATAACAAAGTGAAGCTAAGTGAATAAGCTGCGGTGATTTATGTGTGGTCTAATCTACATGTAGACTAAGTCTGAAGCCAGGCTATAGCAGATGTCATCTGGGTCTATATGTCTACTCTCCTACAAAACAACATCTTCATTCAATCAAAGACAGACACTCCGCCTATAGCAAAGTTTTAGAAGATGCAGAGAAATGTAGCCATATATGTGGGGTACTCCTTAACTTAATGAAGATGACAAAACCAGTCATGGTAAAACCAATTTACAGTTTCTTTCATTGCCAGTCTTGTAAGGATTTTCTGCTAGTTCATGTATTACGCTACACTTTTATACCAACACTGAACAACTAATAACTAGACGTGTGTGTGTACCTGTGTCTTTGTACCTGTATCTTTATACCTGTATCTTTGTACCTGCATCTTTGTACCTGTATCTTTGTACCTGCATCTCTGTACCTGCATCTTTGTACCTGCATCTTTGTACCTGTATCTTTATGCCTGCGTCTTTACACCTGTATCTTTGTACCTGCACCTTTGTACCTGAATCTTTGTACCTGTATCTTCGTGCCTGCATCTTTACACCTGTATCGTTGTACCTGCATCTTTGTGCCTGCATCTTTGTACCTGAATCTTTGTACCTGCATCTTTGTACCTGTATCTTTAAGCAGCCTCTTCTGAAGCCTAATTCCAGTCACCATAAAATTTCTAATTATCAGAATTTTTCACGTGGATTACTCAAAATTTGGAGACGATAAAGTCCGCGTGCACAAACAGTTATTAAAAAGCACTTAACCGGCCTGTCTAAACTGCAACTCTGCACTTCTATTTACTGTCACATTTTGACTACTTACATGTTATTATTCCCTTACAGCATTATAGGGGACATTGGATTATTATGTTAGAAATAAATGATTCATGCTTTTCGCCCTTGTATGTAGCCCACGACAATATTTCACCCTGTACTCTACGTAATTGCCGGTGGCTACCCCGCATGTACATCCTGCCAATACATCACTCTGTAGGCAGCCAAGGCATAGCAACCATACCTCCTGTCAATCATCTGATAGCACCGTTTCAGCCAACTGAAGCTGGGCATCTGCCGTCGGGGTGTGGCTCCGTGGAAGTACACGATCATGTAGTCCTCTGCCACCAGCAGCTCTAAGGTACTGATCACATAGCTGAAACAACAACAGCAACATGAATTTATTTATTTATTTGATTGGCGTTTTACGCTGTACTCAAGAATATATCACTTATACACCAGTGACCAGCATAGTGGTGGGAGGAAACTGGGCAGAGCCCGAGGGAAAACCACGACCATCAGCAGGTTGCTGGCAGACCATCCCACGTACGCAACAAGGAGGACCCTGGCATTTATTCGACAGCTGTAAAAAACAACAACAACAACATGGAACATGCTGACATTTATCACATTCAAAACGTTGTACATCCCCAATCCTTCCTAGGCTGTGGCGGTGGCTAGCAGACGATGTGGTGAAAGATAAAATGAGTTCCTATAGGGAAATGAAGGACAACTGGCGATCTTCACAGAACGATGCCTGATAATAACTAGGAAAAACGGTCAGTTCTACTCACAAGAAGACTCCTTCCATGACACTGCATTAGTCATATTCATAAGAAGAGGTTTTCTATGACATAACTACAGGTCGTACTCCCAAGAAGAGGTTTTCCATGACACAGTCATAAGTCATACTCCCAAGAAGGTTTTCCATGACATCACTACAGTTCATACTCACAAGAAGAGTTATTCCATGACATAACTACAAGTCATACTCCCAAGAGGTTTTCCATGACATAACTACAGGTCGTACTTACAAGAAGAGGTTTTCCATGACACAGTCATAAGTCATACTCACAAGAGGTTTTCCATGACATAACTACAAGTCATACTCACAGGAAGAGTTATTCCATGACATAACTACAGGTCGTACTCACAAGAACAGGTTTTCCATGACATAGCTGTAATCTTTGCGACTCCTGTCTGGCAGGTAGCAGCCAGAGAACACAATCATTGCATTAAGACCTTCTCCGTAGTAACCTGTAAAAAATTACCGTCCAATGCACATAAAATCCCTTGCACTTTCAGCTATTGTACTATGTAACTAATAGATACAAATTCCAAGTATATCTGTATAAATACCAGCCATTTATAAAATTTAACTTAAATGACTCCATTCACCTTGAACCACCCCCTATGACAATACCCGGAGTAAAAAACAACATGAGTCTACATGTATCTGACTCATTTACATACATGCACAGACTTATACAGACTAATTCACAAAGTCTCCATAACACGACAACCAATATGTGCGAAGGTATGAATATGTCTGAAATAAGGCTAATACATGTACTGCACATAAACCTGCTCTGTTAGATTTTTTAAAGTTGAGACATTAATGCACTTGCAGGAGAGCAATGTGGAAAGAAGAGCTTCAATTCTCTGCCAGGCCATAAAATCTCTGAGTTATCTCCCCTGTCTACAATCTCACAATGGAGGACATATATCTTTTCTAGAGAACAAATATTTACCCAATAGCAATTCCTCTTTATGAACTACAATAAACACCATCGTGTTTTATTGAAATATTTTAGTGATTTTTCAAGACAATTCTGATAACTGTGAAATGGGACAGCCAAAGCTGGAAGGCAAGCGACTAGTGGAGATAACCCGGCTTTCCTAACCTCCATGTGACAGCACCCTCTTGTACGGCTCAACCACCTTCATGTCAATCGTAAACTGCTGGTCCCCGATCGTAACCTTCCGCCAGTTCTTCTGGTCATCAGACTCTTCCTCTGCAGTGTATTCTGGGATGGCTTCTGCAGCTGGGCTTACAACAGGTGTATCATCTAGTGGAAGATAAGTCAAAAAGTAAAGCTGACATCAAAGTGTATACCAAACAGGCTTTTCAATGAGGAAGATAGTGGGATTTTTACCTGAAACATGGACACAACTGATTTAATATTTTATCAAGGTTTTTACTACATGTACCTGTAAGTTCTGAACAAATTTTCCCTGCTGCAGCAATGTTCAGCACCAGGGATGGAGGAAACCAGGCTGTGGTCAGAGTAATGCCTGGTACCCAACAAATGTCCTGACTTATAAAAGCTGTAGTCGAAGAAGGGAAAGCCAAATACGGACGGGCAACTTCTTTAGTCAAAGGACTGAAAGTTGCAGTGAACGATCGCTTTAATGGTCTCACTCAGCGACGGGGGCCTGAGCAGTATGAAAGTGTTTACCAAGAAATTCAAAGCATGAGGGATTCATCTGCTAAAATAAAAACATCACGCTGAAAATGATCCTTGATCAAAATGTATGAAGTTATCAAAAGAAAGAACTTGCCACCTTGGATTCCAAATTCTGAGATAACTGCAGCAAATTTGGTACTTCCTGGGTTACATTACAACATATTTAGGCATGAACAATCACAGCGCACCTTTACATATCGAGAGTAAATCTATCATTGTTTTAGTCTCTACGCTGTTGAGTAACATGAACGCTCATGTAGACTTGTAGACTCCATGAATCAAAGTTAATGTATAGAAGTTCACGTACACGTAATGGACCAAAATTAGATCATTCTGGGTTAATACAAGGCAGAAATGCTCAACGATAACATTACAGTTATAACAAATAATATAACTAAAAGACAAATAACAGAAATTGAAGACAAATGATAAAGTCAACAGACAACTAGTAAAATCAAGAGACAAATAAAATCATCAACAGACAAATGATAAAATCAAAAGATGAAACAACAGAGGGTAAATAAAATTGTAGAGGGAAAATCGCATTGTATTACATGTTCAGTTTGAGGTTATGCATCTGTACTTGGTGAAGCCGTGTGAACTTAAACAGGTAGGTTAAAATGACAAGATTAAAAGGGCATTCAGGGTTTACATTTGGACTATGGAGTCAATCTAGGTCAGTGCATTCATAAAATGTGATTTAGGCTGGTGGTAATAATCAGGCTAGACCAGTGTGTGATTTAGGCTGGTGGCAATAATCAGGGTAGACCAGTGTGTGATTTAGGCTGGTGGCAATAATCAGGGTAGACCAGTGTGTGATATAGGCTGGTGGTGATAATCAGGGTAGACCAGTGTGTGATTTAGGCTGGTGGCGATAATCAGCGTAGACCAGTGTGTGATTTAGGCTGGTGGTGATAATCAGGGTAGACCAGTGTGTGATTTAGGCTGGTGGTGATAATCAGGGTAGACCAGTGTGTGATATAGGCTGGTGGTGATAATCAGGGTAGACCAGTGTGTGATTTAGGCTAGTGGTGATAATCAGGGTAGACCAGTGTGTGATTTGACAAAATGGGGACAAAAGTCAACATAAAAAAACATGTAAAGATTTCATAGCACGAAGACACAAACCTGGTTTTGAAACTAAAACCCACAGGTAAAATTCCTTGTACACATTTGACTGACACAAGTGATAGCCAAGTCTTTACCTCTTGCCTCAGCCCAGCTGCCCCGCATTTGTCTTGAGCTCTCATAAACATTTTGGGTGTGCACTACAGAGACGAACTCATTCAGAAGAATAGCTAAGTATCTTATCATTGGACGAGATGACATACAAGTACACTGAGCACGCAGTCTACAGGGACAGCCATGTGCTACCATGGATACGTGCTCTGAGCAGACTGATGGAGACCATGCTCTCCTACATGTCGGCTGACAGCCGTTGTAAAGCGATTTCAATGATACAGCCATTTCAATGATACAGCCATGTGCTACAATAGATACATGCTCTGAGCGGGTTGATGTAGACCATGCACTCCTACTCCTACATGTGGGCTGACAGCCGTTGTGAAGCGATTTCAATGATACAGCCATTTCAATGATACAGCCATGTGCTACAATAGATACATGCTCCGAGCAGGCTGATGTAGACCATGCACTCCTACTCCTACATGTGGGCTGACAGCCGTTGTGAAGCGATTTCAATGATACAGCCATTTCAATGATACAGCCATGTGCTACAATAGATACGTGCTCTGAGCGGGTTGATGGAGACCAGGTACTCTTACTCCTACATGTGGGCTGACAGCCGTTGTGAAGCGATTTCAATGATACAAACCATAAGCGCACCTTGAAATAAGCTTTCCAGAATGAGTTATATTTGAGGTTAGTAGCATTGGTACTTATCATTATCAGTTATAAGAAGATAAATCTCTGTTCAGTATGATGAAAGTGAATGAAATGTAACACGTAAAAATTAGGAGATTATATTTTTCATGCTACTGGCACTGTTCTTAGAAACACAGCACTGACTTTTGTGAACCGCTCAAACTTTCTGTTCTCCTTAATATGCTTTGAACATGAATCAGCACAAGTTCGCATGACTTTAATAATGAAAAGGAAGTTACTGTGCTATCACACAGTTCCAGAGGACCCTGTACTAGCTACCTGTCACAATGCTTCACAAATTCATCACTTTTTTGTTCTTGGTATTTTAGGGGGTTTATGAAAATCAAGCCTGCAAACAAGTGCCTGATACTTTTGAAAACACACCTTTGGACAAAGTGTTATGATCAAGTTTTCTGTGTTTGATATAGTTCAGCACAATCTTCATTTGGGTCATACCACTTCCAACAAAGGGGTGTTTTCAAAAATGTCAGGCACCTATTTGCAGGCTTGAAAATGGCATATGCTCCATTTCTACAGAATTTAGAGCTTTTCCCCTCATCAAAAATAATCTTATACTTTTCTAGAAATACAACATTCACCTTGTTTTATTGATTGAAGATGCACATGAAGTTTTGTCAGCCAAGAAACAAGTCAGTCTGGTTGAGTAATAAAGGTAAGTCAGGGCAAACTTGGGGAAATGCAGGCTGTTATTGGGGGTGGGGGGTGGCAGAAAGTGTGCAAGGCAAGCCTGTCAGGCTAACAACACACTCAGCCCTGTCTGTCTCATGGTCACAGGAACACAGCCACGTTTACGCCACAAGAATCAACAAGACAAACGTAACTCATTTCACTTGTGCTTGATTCATCCACTCAAATCTACATCTACTTCAGGTATGGTTTCAGGATGCCTTTGGTTCGTTCTGATGTTTTTGTTTTGGGATATAGTTTGGCAATTCCGACAATGCCGCACGTGTGCTTACTCCGTGATTGCTGTTGTGACGCCAAGAAGGATCATCAGATCAGACAGTTTTATGTATGTGGGTGTTCAAATCCATTTCTAGGAAAGCTTAGAAGACCAAAAAGTGCCATCATCCAGTGTAAGAATGGCTTTTCTGCATATTTTAATGGCTTTAATTTTGATAAAAACACAAACAGCTTTTGATTTAATACATGTATATTTAGCAATTGCTATTGACTATGAAACCAGACATCACGACTTTCTTTCTATGATGCACAAATGGCGAGTCCGAGACAGTCACGGGGTATGTGTTTGGCCTGACAGACGTGGTGCAAACAGAAACCTACTTTCCCACTCAAGCTCTGGGGCCTTTCCAAAAGCCTCGGGTGTGGTGATATCAGGCGTCTCTAGCTCGTCAATATCGTCTAGAGGCTCAGTGTCAACACTACTGAGAGATGAGTCATCCAAGTCATCATCACTGGGACTAGAATCGGACCCCTCCCCAGCCATCAAGTCTATGTTTGGGTGAATTTTACGTTTAGTTTGAAGAGCTGGTGAGGCCGGGGTGAGACTAAGTGTTGTAGGGCGTGCTGAAATCAACAGAGCATACCGTTCACACGCTTAAACCTACGCTTGTCTCCCTTTTCTTTTCAACTCATTTATATTATTTGTCACATTTGCATTTCAGTCTGAGGTTACTGCAACAGGACAGACAACTGCCTCTTAAGTTTGAAGCTGCTTTCTACGTGGCTAATAACCACAATGGCAGCATTTCAGTCACACTTTCCACTTGGTGTTTTCAGTCTCTCTACTGTTTTTGCTAAAAGTTACTGCAAATATGAGCATGATTTGCGATTCCGAGTTTCAATAAAACATATATATCAATGTGGTCAACAAGCCACAGCTAGGTTACATCATTGGCCAGCAACTAGAATTTTGTACCCAGCTCCCTTCCAACCAGAAATTCTCCCTGTAAATGTGAATATGGCTTATCAGAATGCTACATGTAACTTTCTACCTGATCCAAGCATTCTACAGAATTCCAGGCTTTGCATAGAAAAAAACACTAAAACAGAAGGCAACAACAGTAATATTTAATTACGAAAAGTAATATAAATCAAAAATGAAGAGAAAGGGTGAGAGGAAGGCAAACAAATAAAAGAAACAGACAATGGAATACAACGTCAAGAAGACGGAATACTTGTGAGGGTTTTGCTCCAGACCAAATGATAGCTGTACACTCTATCTTTGTTTATGGTTTGCAAGTATAATTCAACATTTCCGCCAGACCTGTTTTGGCTAAATGTATTTGGACCAGGAAAATTACAAGATTTTTATTCTCCCCCCTCCCCTCCCCAACTCGCAGAAACATCATATTCCTCACACATCTACTCATTCAGTGTTCTCTGAAGACAACTGGATGATGTTTGTTGGGGTTTCATTTGATGTAATTCCCCGTATTTGGGATGTTTACCTTGATGACTGATTGACCTCAAAGCTTACCTGACTTGGAGACGGTGTCGCTAGATTCACTGTCCTGCCTCAGTCTCACCTCTGTTTCTATGGGAATGACCCGTGACTCAATGCTTTCTTGCACGGCTTCATGTTGAAGCTCTGGATTATCTGTATCAGCTATGGCCTGCAACAGGTCACGTACATATCAGTACACTGGTCAGTTCAGAAAATAAGAATAAAAAATAAGACGTCAATCAAGTATAAAACTGCACAAAGAATGGTTACACAGACCACTGCTGTGCAACTACATGCTTAATCACATGAAGTGTTGACCTCATCTCTGAAGGTCACAGACATCCTATTTAACACCAACACGTGTAGATTTTGTTTCCCTACAAATTTTTCAAAAATGTCCCTTTCTTGACCCAGAGCTAAGCACCCAAATATAAAAAAAGCCAAAAAAAAACCCCCAGAAAGGCTATGAATACATATAGACGAATGGTAAAACGTGTGAACACGTGCCATACCAAAGTTTTGTAAAGTGTCACTTGTTCACAAAAATTTGAACAATTAACACAAACATAACAAAAATACACACTGATAATGCATCATAGGTGGGTAATGTTAAGCATAACTCTCATAAACTCTGATAGTGAAAGTGAAAGCAGAACACCAACCTCAGCCAAATCATGTGCAGTCTTGTTGTACAGAAACTCTTCATCAGTCACATCTTCCTTCTGGTAAAAACATTTAATAGCATGTTTCTTAATTGGCAGTCAGTCTATAAAATGGTCCTAAAAGCTTGACTGGAAATTGGTATTAAAGTAACTGGCAAATACAGTACATCTGGTAAAAAGACCAAGTTTCATCAAATGCAATTCAACATCAGAGTTGCATGTTAAGCGTGGTGGAGTACATACTTTTCTGCCAAATTTGTACTGCTATAATCGAGTTCAAGGTTAAGTTCGATGCATATAGAAAATGACCTGCCTCACAGCACACAGAGTTAAAGTATTAGTAATAGCAAGGTGACCACAAGTGTTTATCAGGAAAAGGAAGAATTAGCACAGAGGTTTCAAAAGATCAAGAAAGATTTGCTTCTGATCAATGATGTCGCTAAAGTAACCATCTGAAGTAGTAAAGTATATCTGACGAAGTGAAATGTGGATATACTAAATAAACGTCTAAAGGAATGACTAGATGCAGTTTAACATTACACTGTACACTGTACCACAAACACGTGAAAATGGTGTGTGGGGGAGGGGGTGGTGGTGGTGGTGGTGGTAATAAAAAACATAACAACATTACAAACCTCTGCAAGATCAGATGACAACTCATTATCAGCAATGCATGCAAGTTCAGCGTCAGCATGCCCAATCACCGACTGAGCCCGTGCAAGGACTTCTCCTACCTGGTGATGGGACTCCTCTGCTATTGTGTCCCTGGTCCGAGCCATCTGGTGGTCATCGTCCGACTCCCCCTGGTAGTCCGAGGTGATGCTGATCCTGCCTGCCGTTGTCATGTATACCTCCTTCCGCTTCTTGCTGTCAGGAAGAGACGGCTGGTCATGCTGCAGCTCCTCCTTTAGGCTAGGAGACGATTCTGCTGTTCTGGACACATGTGCCGTTTCTACCCCAGCCACAGCTTCCTTCCTCAAACTCTCCCCAGAAAGCTGCTCTGACTGACTAATGGATTGTGGTGTTACTTCACCCAACTTTGAATGTTCTGATGACATCATCAAAGCACACGGTTCCTCAGTACCAGTCTGACTAGATATCACAGATTCCTTGCTCTCAAACGCCGAGGCTTCCAGTGGCAAATCATTCTCAGTTGTCAGGTCTTCAATCACGGATTCCTCGGATTCCTCATCGCTAGAGTAAATCTCAGTGCTGAGCTGCTTGAAGCTGGTGTCTTCAGCCAGCTCCTTGGTGGCGTCCGTCTCCAGCTTCTGCACAGGGCTAGTCACCAAATCCAGGCTACCCCGCAGTGGATCCACGTTTGGCAAGTATTCCGTTTCCAGCGGCAAGGCCAACTCCTGGCTTGATTTTTCCTCTCTGGTAGCTATTGGGCACATTTCGTGTGACCGTTTCATTTCCCTGTGAGCATCAGTGGGAGGATAATTTTCGCTGTTGGGCGAGATATCCGAGGATGGTGGAGAAGACATAGACTCCTCAGATTCTTCCAGCGATTCTTCCACTGGGAAAGTGTCCAGGGCCTTCTGGATGATATCAGCAGCCATGTCAAAGGCCACTTCACGCACAGCTTCCTCACTATCTGGACTAAGATCTGTAGTGGCCGCCCTTGTATTACTTGTATGTACGGCATTGTCAACATTATTTCCATTATCCTCCATTATTTCACTGTCCTTGTTGAATTCATCCATTTCATCCCACTCATTGTCCACATGGCTTTCTCTCACCAGTATCTCAGGCTCTTTATTATCCACTGATTCAGCATTATTAATATTACTGTCAGCATCATTGTCGCTAAATTCATCCGCAAACCTTGTCCTCCTGGGTCTTTTCTCCAGCTCTTCCACATCCTCCTCACTATTGGATTCTCTCATTGCCTCTGCAATCTTCTCTGCAATGGCCGAGTCTTCATGTTCTCTGGACACGTGGTCTAAGGCCTCAGACAACACCGTATCTGTAATCCGGCGGGCTATGGACACATCCAACTCAGGGGCTTCCTCAGGTCGTTGCTGGTCTTCTAGCTGATCATGATTTTTATGTTCCTGAAGCCCATTAGATTCATCTTGATTATTTTCTGTCAGTTCTTGTTCATCTGTATAAAGGGGTTGATTTCTTCCCTGGTCTCCCATACTGTATTGCACACTCTCTTCCTTTTCTATCTCAACATCATCCTCCACAACAAAATCTTCTTTGTCCTCATCTGAATTCCCAGGCTCTCCTTCACTCTTTTCCTGACCACTTTCTTCTTCGCTGTCAAACTCATCAGCTTCCATCATCTTTAGGGCCATTTCTCTCCGCGACAAGCCTTTGGACGCCATTCCAAAAGCACTTTCAGACAGCGTCTTCTCATCTTTCGCAACAATCTCACAGGCCTCCGAAATAATTTCTTCTGCAAATTTCTCTGCGACGACCAGCTCTTCACTTTTGGCACCGTCTGCTTCCAAGCCAACTGAAGATGACTTTTCTGGAGTTTCAAAATTATCCGAGTCCGAAGATGAGCTGCGACTTTCACTGAATTTCACCCCTTTAGAGTTCTTGTCAGCATCGACTTCTCTATCCTTGTCTGAGAACAGTTCTGTTTCCATGTCACTGGCAATCAATCCTGCCATCATATTTTCATTTTCTAGCAGGTACTGACTATCCATCCGCGAGAAAGTATTTTTAGCTTTTTCTTTCTGTTGGTCTGAGTATATATCTTCAGCAATGCTGGCTGCAACAACATTATCATCAACCATAACATCTTCAGGGCTTGAGGGCTTCATTTCAGCTGCAATGCTGGATGCCACAACATTATCATCAATCATAACATCTTCAGGGCTTGAGGGCTTCATTTCAGCTGCAATGCTGGATGCCACAACATTATCATCAATCATAACATCTTCAGGGCTTGAGGGCTTCATTTCAGCTGCAATCCTGGCTGCAACATCATTATCATCAACCATAACATCTTCAGAGCTTGAGGGCTTCATTTCAGCTGCAATCCTGGCTGCAACATCATTATCATCAACCATAACATCTTCAGGGCTTGAGGACTTCATTTCAGCTGCAATGCTGGATGCCACAACATTATCATCAAACATACCATCTTCAGAGCTTGAGGGCTTCATTTCAGCTGCAATGCTGGATGCAACAACATTATCATTAAACATAGCATCTTCCGAGCTTGAGGGCTTCCTTTCAGCTGCAATGCTGGATGCAACAACATCATCATTAAACATAGCATCTTCAGAGCTTGAGGGTTTCATTTCAGCTGCAATGCTGGATGCAACAATATTTCCGCTTTCTTCATGATATTCCAACAACTGGTTCTCCATTTCCTCTTCAATGTGACCTGAGGACTTCATTTCTGCAGCGATACTTGATGCCACAATGTTGTCTTCTATCAATGAGTCATGGTCCTCTTCATTACGTTCTCTGGAACTAAATGCTGGGTCCTTCATTTCTTCAGCAATTCTGGATACAATAACATTGTCATTCAACAATGTAGTTTCACTGTCTTGAGCCTTTGTGTCATCAGTTTTATCAGAAGGAACAGCAATGTCCTCAATCAATGGACCATGACCATCTCTTTCTTCATCTGAACCAAATGTTGGGTTCTCCAAGCCTCTGACACTAAATGCTTTCTCTCCGACAAGCTCTTCCAGGTCATGGTCCGAATCGGGGGAAATGTCCAAAGAGGACTGCTGAATGACAATCCCAGCCATCTGATCAGAGGCTTTTCTCTGGGCTTCTTCCAAATTCTGGCGAATAATGTCTTGAGCCATAGCCTCTGTGTTATGTTGGTAGAGATTAGTGTTCTGGTGGTTATCTAAATCTCCATAGCCGAGAATTTCATCCAGTTTGGAAGCCTCTTGCTGACCTGAGGCTGCACCATCTGGGTGGGCACTGTGTACAGGAGAACGATCAGGAGAAATGACACTGCGTTCCACTTCTGGCATGAAGTCTTGGGAGTTCTCCACGGACGGTTCTCTGAAGACCGTATGAGGTTGCTCAGGTGTTTCGAACTCGCCAGTGTGCGCTTCATTCCCAATGCTGAATGGATTAGAATCCTTCATCTCCTCAGCTATACTTGCAGCCAAAATATTTTCCTGGTTTGCATCACTTGCTAGTGCCAGCCCAAAAGGATCAGAGTCTGTGGCACCTACTGCAGATGTTTCACTTGGATTAGCGGTTGTATTTGTCATTAGCCCAAATCTAAAAGGGTCATCATCGCTGACTTGGTCAGGGTTCTGGACTGATCTTTGTGCGTGCTCTATCCCAAGGCTAAAAGGATCTGCATCTGACATTTCCTGTGCAAGGCTCTGAGCAACCACATTGTCAGCTCTTTCATCCTGGCCACTCTCTGCAATACCAAATGGGTCAGAACATTTTAAGTCTTGGGCTAGCTCAAATGCAACGGTATTCCTGGTCTCTTGGATAGGGGCTTCATCTGGAATATTCCTGTCTGAACTACTCCTGCCAGACGCTGAATCCTGACCATCCTTCTCCCCACCAAGAGAAGCCCTCTTATCCATGATCCTCTGAAGAATTTCATCCCCCTGAAAGCTTGGGAGTTCATGATGCTTGTCAAAACTCTCTATAGGGGTCTCTTGGTAGCTGTTGCGTGGTGGGTAAGGAAACATGTCACCTTCTTCCCCTTGTTCTTCTGAAATCACATTGTCATTGTCCATAGATGCCTGCTTTTCTTTGATGATCTTCACCATTTCTGAGTTGTTGAAGCTAGGCAAATTATGCTCCTTGGCAAATCTTTCCATATCTGATTCCATGTAGCTGTTTGGGGGTGTCACTGGGTAGCTGGACCCTGCTGATTTTATCTCTGTGGACAGTTCTAATGAACTCTCCATTTCTGAAGTCCTTTCTACTTTAGGACTGACCGTACCTTCTGCACCCTGTGGCGGATTGCTCCCACTCAATAAACTGTCAATGAAGGAGTCCATTGGATTACCTCCACCTTCTTTCTTGTCATCAGAGCTGTTTTCAAAACTTGCTAAACTGAATGGGTCGAATTCATCTGTGGCTTGCTGCTGCCATCCAGAATGATTTGCATTGGAATTGCTCAAGAAATTGTCTGCAAAAGGATTTGAACTACTCAACTGGTTTTCAACACTGGCCTCGCCACCTCCAGAGAACAAGCCAAAGGGGTCAGCGTCGATGTCCTGAGGCAAGTCTTCGAGAACATCCTGGCTAAACGAGTCTTTGATGTTTGTTAGTGGGACGTCGCTCCCTATTGTTTCTGATTTGAGACCTTCAAAGGGAAACCCTGAAACATCCATTCCTGGTGTTTCCTCTCCTGTCAAAAAACTCTTTAAAATCGGAATAACTTTTTTTCGAGAACCCTTTACATTTCCTTGGGAAAAGCAAAGGAGAGAATCAGCAGGGCAGGTTTGTGGCTCTAGCTCAAGGTTGGGAGATGAAGATGCATCCAGAAGATCAGCAATCTGTGAAAAAATAATTCACATCATGGTCCTGTTATTCAATGTGTAAAAAAGTGCCTCTAGTTTTACAATATTACACAAAACTTATCATTTGCACAGAGATTCAAATTAGAAAGTTTTGAATTGCACACTGATCTCAGAAAATAATCTGTTTCAAAAGAGGTCTTTCCAAATAGGGCAAAGATATGTTGTTTTTCTTAACTAATTAACAGAGGACATTTACCATTCCGACCTGCAAATGTATGGTTTAAACAGGAACACTTAGTGAGAGAGAAAAAAGGATTCAACCAGGTCTCATACAGGACTTAGGACAAGGATCTAGGATAAGCCTCACATGTAAGCTACCATCACACAGCCCCAACCTGTTGTCGGAATATTCTGTTTTCCGAGTACACAGCGAGTTGTCGTTGTATGGAGGAGCCTGACCTTGACAAGGTCATGAGGACGGCCACCTCAGCACCCTGGGACGCACAGAAAGACTTCAGGTCATCAACAAAACCATCTCTTTCCAACAGTGTCTGCAAACAAGGAATCAAGCACTGATTATGTATTTGGGTCAAATGAGACTGGCTAGTCTAGAAAAAATTTATTTGCATTTACTGCACCAATATTATTTTGCCGCATTTTTGACATGATGTATATTTTAAATATCCAAGTTTGGCATTATCTTGGGGGCCCATATATGCATGTGCTAAGGTCTGCCAGCAACCTGCGGATGGTCATGGGTTTCCCCTCAGGCTCTGCCCGGTTTGCTCCCACTATAATGTTGGTCGCCATTCTATAAGTGAAATATTCAAGAGTACGGCATAAAACAAAAATCAAATAAATAAATAAAGATCTTGGATACTAGACTGGAGCACGCCAGTTACTGCAAACTGCTCCTGATGTTACTAAAAAATTTAAAACACAAATTTCAACCAGTCAGAGTAAAGGAAAGTGGTTTGTGTCATATGACTGTATAAATATGCAGTAAGAGGTGTTTTGAGTATTCCGGATGAGAACGCAAAGCCTTTCCAGACTCATACATACAGTATGCTAGAGCGATGCATCGAAGAGGAGATAACTGTGTATGTACATCCAACAATGTTCCTTCAGCAGTGTAATAAAATGTGAGTCAAATACACTAGACTTCTACTAGATTTCTACACCATCTGCGCTAGCAGTCCATGAATTATTGTGGAGACTGACGAGTACTTGGTGGCAAACAGGGGTGGTCAATTGCAAATCCATGCTTATAGAACACATGGCACTAGTTATATTTGTGTCTGCCCATACTTGTAAGTCGATGCTCACAGGGCACTAGTCATGTTTGTGTCTGCCCATACCTGTAAGTCCATGCTCACAGAACACATGGCAATAGTCATCTTTGTGTCTGCCCATACCTGTAAGTCCATGCTCACAGAACACACAGCAATAGTCATCTTTGTGTCTGCCCATACCTGTAAGTCCATGCTCACAGGGCACTAGTCATGTTTGTGTCTGCCCATACCTGTAAGTCCATGCTCACAGAACACATGGCAATAGTCATGTTTGTGTTTGCCCATACCTGTAAGTCCATGCTCACAGAAAAACACATCAATAGTCATGTTTGTGTTTGCCCATACCTGTAAGTCCATGCTCACAGAAAAACACATCAACAGTCATGTTTGTGTCTGCCCATACCTGTAAGTCCATGCTGATAGAACACATGGCAATGGTCATGTTTGTGTTTCCAATCTTTTTTAAATCCTTCAGCAAGATTTCTTCATTACTCAGACCTGAAATGATCAAAGATTAAAAACAATCATGAAACAGGAGCCGATGTAAGCTGATAATTCAGAACTAAGGTACGTGTAAGACCGGGAACGCTGAGGAATGCTGACCTGTACACAGACATGTGCGAGCAGGATGGTACACTAAGTACAACACATGACTCATAAACAATTACATGTACACACAGATAACTTCTGACAGCACTCCCGTTCCCGAAGTGGGCACTGAAGACGTCGCCAGGTCTGGCACCTAGTAGTCCAAAGCAACCTTTCACACAGCAGTATATATACAGGTATAAACTGTTACACATATTTACTGAATAAAGTATTTGTGGAAAGCTGCCATGGTATCATAGGCACAAAAAAGGTAAGTTTTCAATAACTGTTGTATTTCTCTTTTCATTAAATATTCAAACTACAGGGCAGACACTCAAGATATTCTGGGACAACGAAACAGTAAGCACTTGCATAATGTAAGGATTTATCACATATATAGTTCTCAGAACTATGTATCAGCAGATGTCAAGGTTTTGTCTTTTAGACACCAATTTTTTATCAAACTCAATTTGAAAAATGCTAAAACTCAATTTTTTTTCGCATGCAAAGGAATGCAAGACACGCAAAAACTGAATTTTCAAACTTCTCATAATACTGAGGGTGTAAAACTTAATTTTTATGCTTTCTGTTTTGTAGATTCAATAACCTGTTGGTATGACTTTCTTCCAAGTTCAAACTTAATATGTAGGCCTAATTACAACCAGTGGTATAACAGTGTACTGTATTGGGTATTTTGCCACAGCCTTACAAGACTTAATATTAAATCTTAGTTACTGGGGATATTAAACTGTGGCGTATTCCCTTAGTAGAAAAAAAATCTCCTCCGACGAGTTCCTGTAGCCTAAATGTAGGCCTAAACAGTCGACTTGCTGAAACCATTTCCTTGAGATTTTAACAGGGTTCGTACAGAGAAATGTGAATTTCAGACGTTTCCCATGGCCAGAATGAAAGGAAAGTTTCTAAATACCAATAATGACTTAGGCCTACCACAGACACTTTTATCTTACAGGTTTTGTTCATTTTAAAATACTTTTCTTTAATCCTAGGCTGCCTTTAAGTTTCATGTGCTACTCTCATTTGCATCAGAAATTTTGCCTTGGCCTCCTGAGCTCTGTTTTTAATATATTAATATATTAATATTAACAACAATCAGGCTATATTTACAGGCTACCGGAAGGCCTATATTCCAAGTGGATATGTTTGTCAAAAAGACTGTATATTATACTTGTTTAATAAAATCTTTACTTCAACAGATATCTTGCATTACTGGTAACTGCTTTTCCTCCTGCCAAATAAACTGTACGAAACTGTATCCAGAATGAAATTTCTCACGATTCTGCTGATCTGAAATTGTCACCTTCACCATATTACAGCTTGTAAATCGACCTTACCGCGCAGAGCCGTTGAATACAGCTACAAGTAGCGCCATCTAGGATGCCACTTTAATACAGATTCACTTCAATCGAACCTCTGTTTTGTTTTAAATGAATAAGTCAAGTGCTATACACTACCAAGGACACTAATGGAAGCCTACACACCATCACTGTTTCGCTACACAATGGTCCAGTTCACTGTTGGAGCCCAAGAAAGGTATGCGGGTAAGGTGTGGCTAGGTATCGGAAATTGGACCATGTATAATGACGGCACACAACCGCTGCCTCTTTAATGTTTTCTTTTTATCACCATTCTTGAATGTTGTTATCTTGGACAAGTATGAAAGTGTGAGTGTGTTGATGTGAATGAGACAGCTACAGGGAAGATCAGGTGTTTGTTGACTGAGTTAATCAACCCTCTGCAAGCAGTTTATCAATCAATCAATCAATCAATCAATCAATTCCCTGAACCTACATGTTCTAAGGTTACATCAGAAAGCATAAGGTGCTCCCATACCACTGATATTGCACTTTGCCTCCTGCAGTTCGTCAAACAACTCCTGAGCACTGACAGCTGGTAGCTTTCTGGCCAGCTCATCCAGAATCTCGTCATCTCTGGCCGTGGTCTTGCCGGCCTCAGGTGATCGGTTGACCGTGTCCACAAGAATGGTGCCTGCAAATATGTCATTTACTGTATTAAGAAAGAAATCAACTCACTGTAACTGATCTAAAATTTGTCCCTAACAAGCCCATTTTCCCCCAAAAAAGCAAATTTAGGGAATACTATATTTGGTGCTGATACTTACATTCTTCTCGAAGAATATCGTCCTAAAGCAAAGCTCACAACACCTTTCTAAAATCAATAAACCTCCCAGAATCAGGAAAATGAATAACTTAGTCAAGTATAAAATGTTACGCCTTTTCAGAGTATTTAAACTGTAACACTGTAACATTCTAGGAATGTTTAAAATATAAGCGGTTTACATAAGTACATGTTGCATGAAAATATATCCAAAACAAGAATAATTATTCTTCATGACACAGACAAGGGTAGATGACCAAACATTTCTCCAAAAAAATTGCACTTTCAGAGGAAAACAAATGTCATAATTCTTACAATGACACCTACAGTTTTCCTAGTAAGATCAGCTGTCACACTGAGGCCCAATGTTCCAAATTTTCAATCATTTACATTCAAGCATGTGAATTAAGCTCAAACAATTACAGTAAACCATTTACATTATCTTTCTGTCCCATTAATATCCATGCATAATATGTTGTCATTAAGAGAACGTAATCCTAAATTATCTGCCGGGAATTTCACAGGGCCTTATTATGGATCATGTCAATGACACTGTGAATGAAGAACACACATCTGATCAATCAACATAATCAATACAGTAGCGAACAGATCACTCGAATGTCCTACACACTGGCTTCAAATGTTTTATACCAATGACTAAACCAGGAATGGAATGAAAAGTAACAAAGCATCGGGCACCTGGAACCCATCTTTTCATAGCAAATATTTCCACACAGACGCGCTTTATCACAAATCTTGTAATGACTCAAAACTTCTCCAGTGTAGGAGGACTCACCATAGAGCATTGTGGCTATCTGGTCATCCATGTCAAAGAACGGGTGCTGGAGAAGTTGTTCTGCCACCAGAGTACAACAGGAGCCCACCAAGTCCACGATCACCTCTGTCCTGAACAACACACAACCACCACAGAATGGTCATAATAATAATACACACATGGATGTGAATGTCCACTGATCATTCTTAAAGGGACACCACCAGCAGCCAGAAAGCATCAAAGACACAACTACCAGATACTGCTTACATTTTCCATGACTTTGACAAGATTTTCATGCTGTACTCTAGTTGACTGTAAGAGTCAGATTTATGAAGTGTATCTATCTTGTATACATTTATCTGATAAACTTTAATCCACAGGGAAAACTGTAAAATCAGTATGGTCCAACTTTGCTAAATTGTACATTGAACCAGTTAATGGCAAGAGACCATAAATCCTAAACTGCTCTGAATTCCCTAAACACTTTGAAGAACAGGCTCTGGTTGTAAGCCTCGCCTCGTACTAAACACAAAGTAAGGTTCACAGGTCCCTCTCTTGTCCAGCGGTTTAAACAGTCTCAGTTCTGACAACAAGCTCTCTGCTAACAAGTTTCCGTGTTCAAATCCCCATCTTGTCAGCTCAGCAGCTGATACACGCACCATGTGTGTGGAGCTCAATGTGTATATCTATGTACTGAGGTGGGGTGGATGCCCAGGCATGTCACCCGACTGCTGGTAGGTCAAGCCTAATACTGATGGTACCTGCTTAAGCAACATAGTCTTGCAAAAGTACAAAGCATACAATGCTGATATTTTACACATACATGTACATGTGAGTACAATTTCGTTGTATGGAAATCTGAAGAGTAACATGTAGAGCATTCAAAAAGGAAGGTCTTAAAACTGTTCCAGTTTTTTAATGTCACGTATATTTATTTATTTATTTGATTGGTGTTTTGCGCAATACTCAAGAATATTTCACTTATACGAAGGCGGCCAGCATTACGATGGGAGGAAACTGAGCAGAGTCCGGGGGAAACCCACGACCATCAGCAGGTTGCTGGCCGCCCTTCCCAAGTATGGCTGGAGAGGAAGCCAGCAAGAGCTGGGCTTGAATTCACAGATACCACTATGGTGGAAGGCTTCTGGGTCACTGCACTGCGCTAGCGTGTTACTCGACTGAGCCACGGAGGCCCCCGCTGTCACACATAAGACAATATTGTGACTTAAACATCCCAAATCTTGCTACAACTTTCAACCTGTAGGTACAGGTAAACGTAAAACAAGTTTGATGAACTCTAACAATAGAAGAGAAGAAAGTAAGCATAAACTTGACTGAGCTTCATTATGATGAAGCAGTACCACTGATGATATTAAGATTCACATGTTCCATGTATGTTGATCCATGTACATATACATGGACAGACCATAAGACAGAATCCTGAATGCCGGTCAATAAACTAGACTGATGTGTGGTCTCTGTTCTCAGCAGGTCTGCCGCTCTGATCTTTACTGTTCACAGATGTAAATTATTGATTATTGAAGAGACATGCCTCAAGCACTGCACGGACACAAAGAGAAAAAGAGCCATTGATTTCTGGATAAAAGGCTGCTCTTTTGGCAAGCCTCATCTTCTGTGGTCATTACACGCTATTATAACATAGGTCAGCTGTAAGAGAGGCAGAGGTGGATTTCAGACAGGTGGGCTGTAAGAGTGTGAGATACATCTCAGTCACACAGGTGGGCTATATGAATGTGAGAGCCACATCTCAGTTACACAGGTGGGCTGTAAGAATGTCACTCATACATCTCAATCACACAGGTGGGCTGTAAGAGTGTGAGATACATCTCAGTCACACAGGTGGGCTATATGAATGTGAGAGACACATCTCAGTTACACAGGTGGGCTGTAAGAATGTCACTCATACATCTCTGTCACACAAGTTGGCTGTAAAAGTGAGAGAGATACATCTCAGTCACACAGGTGAACTGTAAGAGTGTGAGACATACATCTCAGCCACACAGGTGGGCTGTGAGAGTGTGAGACATATATCTCAGTCACACAGGTGGGCTGTAAAAGTGAGAGGGATACATCTCAGTCACACAGGTGGGCTGTAAGAATGTGACAGATACATCTCAGTCACACAAGTTGACTGTAAAAGTGAGAGAGATACATCTCTGTCACACAAGTGGGCTGTAAGAATGTCACAGATACATCTCAGTCACACAAGTGGGTTGTAAAATTGTGAGACATATATCTCAGTCACACATATGGGCTGTAAAAATGAGAGAAATACATCTCAATCACACAGGTGGGCTGTAAATGGCAGATCTCAGAGATGATCCTACATGTACAATACAGTCCTCAGACCACAATCATAAAATGTCCATGTCATACAAGGCACAGGTGTAAACGCCAGCCTAGGTGTGTTAATGTACAAGCAGCATTACATGTAGATCAAGAGAACAAGATAATAATGTCAACAATGAGTCTGACAATAGCTACTCCCATTATAAAGAGATAAAATGCACTGATTTTTAAGTAGGAACCCCTTCTGCAATGTACTGTCATAGCTTTGTCTCTTGTAGACCTATCTCTGGCAATGGCTAGGTAATATTCAAATGCTTATTGCTGGAGATCATCTTGCCTATTCTTGTAGGTTTTCACAGCACAAAGATTCTTCAGAGACATAAAATAAATATTAAATTTGCAGCATAAAACCAAAAGCTGTGACCTGTACATATATGATGAATATCTGCCTGCTTGTTGTAGCACTTGCTTCTCCCTGTCATTACCATACCAATGGTCAGGTTTGGCAATAAAAGGTACCAATACTGTAATTATGATTACACATCAAGAGTAGGTGAGATACATCATCATACTAGTTACAAGACACTGTAAAAACTGTATCCACAGCCTTAAGTTGGTGAAAAAACTGAAGTTAACTTTACACGAGTTTGCCTCACTATAACAGAATGTTGTAGTAGCTCTCAAACATCTTATATTTTCACCTCACTTTGATGTGTACATGTGTGCTGTATGTGTACAGCCTGTGTGCACTCTATGTACACCCCTGTGTACGTTGACTGTTCAACAGAGTTAGAACATATAATTCCCTTTCATTTTTTTCCAGTATGCCAAATTGTCAACTCTAGAAGAAATAAGAATTCAATTTTATTTCAATTTACATATGGCTATTTTGAAAAGTATTTTGTCTAATAGTTAAGGTTGGCTGCATCCAGTATCTCAGTGAGTGCAAGTATTTACATGGGAGGCAGTTCACCATGCTGACTACATAGTCTAAGACTGTAGTGATCTTCAGCTACTATATAAAACCACTTGTGGCCCTGTCTCCAGGATCATGAAGCTGTCGTCAAGTATTAAGTACTAAGTCAGGCATGGTCTTAATTTGTGGTTTTATTTTCTTGTACCTCTTCTTGAAATTCACCAGTAATTTTCAATTTTGTTGTGAAAATCCAGAGCAACTCTAAGTAAGATTTAGAGTTTTGTAAAAGTTACAACTTTAGAACTGTAAACTGCTTTTAAGTTAAGACTACGTCCAGGATGACTTTGTGATCTTTGGGCCTGGATTTGGGCTACATTCTAACTGCTCACCTGTCACAGTCTGGCCTTTCTTGGGGACGATGGTCAATCACCTTGACAACCGAATTTTCCAAAATGGCATCTTTGCTGGGCAACACGTTATTGTCAACCAGAGACAACAAGAGTTTGCCCTCATTATGCAAATTCAAGAGGTCAACCTCATCACGAAAAGTCAAGAGGTCATGTGACAAGTTGACCTTTGACAGGAAGTGAGTAGTTTCTGTCCGCAGCCTAAACTGCTCTCTGGGAATGTTGAGGATTGGTAAGAAAAGTGTCGACTCCTCACTCCCATGCACCTGCAAAGATAACAATGATTGGTTCCATAACCGAGTCATCCAGGGGACTTACAAATGTGTGGAATGATATTCAATGTTCCAGCACATGTACAGTAAGCATCATCTTCATTTAACACCAGAACACATTCTGACATGCACAAGAAAAATTCTTAAAATAATGTGCTCAAAGTGAACAATGTGGGGCCACCAGTATCAAGAGGAACTCTTGACAGCCAAAATATTCTTGAAATAACATGTAGTATGTTCAGTGCTAGATGAATAATCCAGAGAGTATTAAAAACATACCCTGTACAAGTAGTACCCATAGACCAGGGTGGCAACGGCAGAGTCCAAGTCACACGCCTCGTTACCAAGGATACCGTGGATCTTTTGGAAACGGGACAGGTCCGTCTGCAAATAAACACACACAAAAAAAGCAACAATGGACTGTGGCCAAAAAATCTCAAACTGCCAGAAGCACGTTAAACCTGAGGGACATGTACAAGGATGGAAGGGAAAGACAGCAGAAATCTGTGTATTTATATTTATCCAGGGCCTGAAGACGTACATTAACACCACATGCAAAAAGGCCAGGAACAATATAATATCCAAACAAGGGTTTCCTTATCATCTGGATAATTAATGTACCTGAATGACCTTAAGGATGTACATAACAGAAAGTCAGGCAATATATTCTGGCACCCCTGGGTAGTATATGACAGTACATTTGCTCGCTACCACTGTACCCCATTGCCCTCAATATGTCTCAATCATGGTAACGGTTTTATAAAGTTCACTGGTTATTTGACTTTTTACTCATGTTTGACCACTTCATCCTTAAAGAGCATACATGTACATGATGAATGTTCTTCACTTAAAATATGTCTGTTGGGGATAATTCACCTGACCAACCAGCCAACCATCCAAATATGACCGGTCCACTCCGAAGTTTTTATTGGGCTTTTGGTAGAACATTTTTTTCTCAATAAAAGAAAAATGTTCCATACCCATTTACATGTCCATATACATTATTTTTTCTAATAGGATCAGTTACTCCCGATTGACATGACTGATGGCAGTGTCATGGTGAATTTGGGACAGTCAGTGTCCAGTGGTGCAACTTAACGCTTGCTCACTCGTCCCAGTGCAAGTGAAATTGGTGACTGGCAAACAAAACCTGCTCTTTGCTTGACCAGCAGCGCAAGTGACTTACATGTATGTGAGCATAAAAGCAAAAAACAATTCATAATCTGCTACAAACATGTTGATACTCCTTAGATCGACTGTTGTACTCTTCCATCTGCAGAGTCCAAAACATTCATTTATGGCAAGGAAGATGAGCCCATGGAGCATTGGTTTTACTAACTACTGGTCAAACCATATCCAGGTAGCCTTTTAATGTCTTCGTTACATTGGAAATAAACTTTATGATAGAATTCGATTTTCAGAACAACTTGTTGAGACTCAAATACAGGAGAATATCCCTCTTGGGTGCATGAGCTGGATGGGGCGCGAAAGCACAAAAAAAAGCAAAAAAAACCAACACAAAAAACTCTACTGGTACATGCACACAGTGCAGCCTCGTTATTAAGCATAGCACAAAACTATCGGATATAACATACCGAATCTTGTCCAATGCTCAAAAATGCCGCATACTTCCTTCTGACTAGACTTAAATATCAAACGACAACGGCCATCAAACAAGCATCTATAACAACAGAATATGTGTAAATAATGCAACATTGTTAGTTGCATTTCTCAATGTTCCCTTGTAACTCATGCTCATTTGGTAGTGGACATTTAAGATTTCAGTTACTATTTCTGACTCAGTACTAGCAAAGAGAAAAGATTTGTCAGTGAATAAGGACACAGATTTCGATTCTTTTTGTGTATATTTGATTATAAGTGCATCACATTTGAATATGTTGTTGTTGCAATATTAACTTTGCGTGAAGAGCACAAAAGGCTGTGATTTACCAGAAATACGATGAAGGAATTAATACCTGCAAAGCTCCAAATGATGCCTATAGCTTTAATCAGATTATTGAATGGCAATACAGTCAGGTGTGAAACCACAGGGGGCGACGTCTGGTCTGCGGACATGTTTAGAGTTGAGATGAGCTCAGTCATGTCAGTCAAGCCTTTGATCATGGCTTTGTCAGTCACCAGTATACAGGAATCATGGAAAAGATGGGCCAAAAGAACTACACACTAAAAATAAACCATTTATTTTAGCATCCTTCAATAAAAGCTCACAATATTCTGATTTTAAAATGAACAAGCAGATTCACACACAAGTGAAACAGGGCCACTCCAATCATTCAATGAAGAGTCATCTCACTTCTCATGCTTGTGTAAAGTTCTCTACAAATCTATGAATTACAAATGCGAAATTATTTTCAAGTCTTCAAACGTCTAAATGTCTTAGGTGCACGTTTAACAAAAGTTATATTTTTAAAAATATACTTTTTATTGGGAGCCGTCCCGACGGGCCCCCCCTGTTCCAACTAAGTGGAACTAACTATAGTGGTTGTGTATATAAACTTTGGCCAATTATCTACGTAGACAAACAGGTGTTCATATTCAGAGATCCCCATGGGATTAAGAGTTCGCTCGTAGCAGCGTCGACATTGCGAAATGTACGCTCTGTGAGCCCATGTTGATGAAATTCGTCATTATTCCAGTCCAGACGCTGTGTTGTTTTTTGAGACGCCGCCGCCTGCGCCAGCTGGTGCTGTTTTATAGCTTTATCATGGAGCTTGTGCTGCGCGTCGACATTCGAGCTTCAAAGAGCTTCGAAGAGGAAGTTACTACCTGAGAAGGAAAAGGCATTTACGAGGGCGTCCCCAACCATCATCGCAACCGAGGCCATTACTTCACAATATCTGCAGGAATAATTCCTTGTTTAATAAGCATGTCTTTCGTGGCCATAGCGAAACCAATAAGCAGGCCCACATCACGGGGAATGAAATCAAGTTTTGGAGGGACACTCCCAGTGACCATTTTACCTAGGCGGCCGTAGCCAACAGCAAGACCACAGACAACAGCACTGTGACACATTGCATTGACAAGCATCTTTCCACCAGGGGTACTCATGTTTGACACTCACTACAAATGGAAAGCGTATGTATCTAATCGATTGTTTCAAGTGCCTTTGGTGACACTTGGTGCCGTTGCCACCAAATAACTCCTGCCAGCCCAAGAGGCCCAGCAACATAAATCCTGGTAACAGCTGCACCACGCTGCATCTCATAACGGTTATAGAGTCTTTCAATTGCTTCGTCATTCATACCGTCTATTTTCTCGGGGGTAAAGTCTTTTCCCAGGTACTGTCTGCATCATCCACCAGCAGCAAGTGTGGCTAGCTGCTCTCATTTTTGCAGGCACGATCCGTGTCTTCTGTTCCCCGCGCTTGGGATGAGGAACTGGCACCCTCTCCATCGGGCTCTGGAGTCTCCTGACATTTCATCTACTAACTGATCGCTAATTACATTGTAATCCATGGTAGTATAGTATCCTATTGTTCAAAGTTTAATAGAAAATAGATTATGGATGGTTAATATCTGATTAGCACTGCTTAGGTGTGCTACAGCACGATGTACTTAGTCGCTTGATCAGTATTCAATATTAGCTTGGAATGTTTTGTCTCTGCCAGGTGCTTACGTACCGCGGTCCGTTCTTCTCTTCTTAGGATTACATCATTTCCTTCAATGCATTCTTCAAACGAGTTCCTATCTTTGCAGTGGAAGATGGCAAACCAGCCCGTCTGCTTGCAGTAGTTCTTCAGGACTGAGCTATATTTTTGGGTGAGCACCCAAACGGTTTACTGCACCGTTGGAGAGGGCTGGAGAGGGCCAGCGCAAAGAGCATGTTTCTCTTTTTGGTCAGTGCCTTCGAAGCTGAGCAGTCATCAATTATGTTTACGGTTTGCTCGCCTTGGAACACCGAGTAGAGGGCTCTAAGCCAGTCGGGCAGCCTCTCACCCGGATTTAGAACGTAGATATCGGATTCGTCCCAGATCCAGTGGCACGATTGGTAGGCTTTGTTGTACTTCACAGTGGGGCACAGAGTCACGATTTGCTGGAACACACTGTGGTACGGCCCCTCTCACAGGTCGAGAACTCTGTTTTCCCACACCCAGTCTGCCTGCATATGAAAGCCGAATGGGGGTCCTTTGGGAGAATGCTGCCATCTTCAATATTAAGCTGGGCACCCTGACGATGTAGAGGTAAATGTTCCAAAACCTTCCGCCTCTGCACTTTTCATGATCTGAATGGTCACTTTCTCACGGCGTTCTTTATGCGCTGCCCCACTGCCGTGTAGCTGGTCCTCGTCCGAGGAGCGGAGGTCAAGCCACAGGGAGTACTTGGTGGTTACAAAGTCGCCAAGGGAAACGTCTGCCAGCGCCAGGTCTTTTGCGACCATGGCCACCCCGGGATGGTGCTTACAGCCAGCTGCAACGAACTTCTTTGCCTCATCAAACAGCTGGTAGGCAAGCAGGCCTTGGCCGTACAGCTGGCTGGGGATCCCCTCGATTACCACCTCCACCTTGGTTATTTTGGGGTTGTAGGAATCCTCGGAGTTCCGCCGGAATGCCAGTCTTGGGTTCTCAATCAGCATCAAGCTGTCTTTCATACCACGGCCAGATACATTGAGATTGATGGTCCACAGGGTATCGCTCTTGTTTTGTCTGAATTGACTCTGCCTGTGCACGCGGTCGTACAGTATGGCCAGGCAGCCGATGTACTGGGCGGATCCGGGTGAGCTCGGGCTCAGTGACCATGTCGTACTCGAGACTGATGTTACTGATGTTGTATTTGGTTGCTGCCAGGTCAGCAGCATCCCCTGTGGCACAGATTACATGGCTGTAGTCATTGAAAGTTAGCTCGTATTCGAGCCTGTCCCCCAGGGGTGACTGGTAGAATGGCATATGTGTCTCCAGCAGCTCAAAATCAAGAGGGACATAGTAACAGTTGCCAAAGACGTCTGCAACGGCTTCGTCTTCGTCTACAGTCTCATCTTTATTCTCAACCCCGACCCGGTTTCGGGTGATATTCTTGTTGCGGCTTGTGTTGATGCCCTGGTACTGGGCATTCTGTCTCTCCTGGGCTGTCTTTCAAAGGTCCATATGGCAGTGGTACACGTCGCTGTCATCGACTGCCAGCACATCATTGCTGCCGATCCTGCCCGCGGTATTCTTTACCACAACACGACCGAGGTTCTGGACCACCATCCGGTCAACATCGGTCGAGTCCAGGGAGATTGTGAAAACAAGTCTCATGGTCCCTGGGATAATGACGTCATGGACGCCGAGATTGGGAAACTGAACCATAAGATGGTGGTTTTGGTCTATCCTACTCGGGTTATTTGTGATGACGACCGACTCCCGCACACCCTTTAACCCAAAGGGGGTTTTCAGGCGGCGATAAGGATTAGCCTTTCGTCCCTAGTGACTCATGCTTATTAAACACCTGCAGATATTATGAATCAATACGCGTCTATATCATATCTTTAATATAAGATGGCAGATTTGAGGCTGGGCCCTCCACATGATCCTGATATTGATGAATGAGATGATGAGGGGATAAAAGAGACCTCGTTCTCTTCAAGAGTGGAGCAGCTGTATGGCAGCCAAAGAGAGGGTAACACATAATCACTTACGGGTGAGGTGGCACAAACAGCCATAGATGACTGTCATAAGGCCATTGAGGAACAATACGGGGTTACCCCGCCGTGGGGAAACATTATTCTGATTTTGAGCTGGTCACTAATCGACTATGCCTAGTGGCTTATCCCAACACTGAGATTATCAACAAAAGCACAGGCAAGCCACTCACGCTATCGACGCCAGAGAAGCGTGAGTTTCATCCGGGATGAGCTTGAGTTTGTTGACTGGAAGGGGGGCAAGCTGCCATCAAAAGTTGTGACAGTTCTACAGAAAGTTAAGGATGACCTAGGTGAAGCCGCGGTTGCAGAGAATGTGGCACAAGCGGTGCAAGAAACACTAGAAGCGTCAACTGCAACCACACTGACTGAATCTCAGATATAGGGGGCTCTCAGCACATACAGTGATCCCCTACTGCCCCTCCATGAGCTGCTGGGGATGGATAAGACACTGCAGACCATCAGAGGGGAGCACACAAACAACCTTACTTGACTGACTGCACTGGACAAGTGCATTACTTTGAAAGAAAAACAACTTGATGATGCTACCCATGAGTTCTCCAGGCGCCGCATCACAGAAGAATTGCTAGTTCTTCGATATGAAAGAGCAGCTTGCATTGAGGCTGTCTCTGCAGCTCTGCACACACAAATCAATTGGATCAGGGAAACGATCAACACTGTTCTTCATGAGGACACAACTCTTGCCAAACATCTATGGGCATTGTTCTGCGAACAGGGTGTCGCCATAGCCAGCATCCTAACTGCGTTGGGTTTTATCGCATCCACCCACAACCGGTCGTGGCCCACCATACGGCGAAACTGAGTTGGTTCTCCCACCAGGCCATCGTTTGCATGTGCCATTTCTCGACCAATGCGTTGCTGTTGATTTTTGGTAAACTGTAGCGTTCAAGAAGGTTACGTCGAAAGCAACCTGCGAGTATTTCAGGCTGGGATCTGTAGCCACGATTTTACTCGGCTCATCGATCCCTTTATTCGAATATACTCCACTGATATGGTAATGGGTTGCCTTCCTATTGAATGAAAATGCTTTATCAAACATACTGCTGAATATGTTTGTTACACTGGGCGATATTCAACAAGGGGTTACTGTCGTCCTGGGATTCTCAAATGCAGAAGAACCCACAGATGGAATAAATGAAGGGAACAAACTACCCAAACTGATGCCTCAAAAATAAACATCGCACTGACATAGCCTTATGGAATCTGGCAGATGTTGATGGTTTTGAGTGGCAAGAGGTGGATAGACGGATTTACACCTTCCAATTCCAGCAAGGCGTTTATTCATGAAAGAATGAGATGTTACCCCCACATTCTGTAATCATTCTGGATATTGTATTGGGTCCTAATCCAGTTCATGATCCCTTCCACATCCTTCCTCACTTGAGGATCAAATGGCAAGAAGGGCATGTCAGTAACAGCGTCATGATTCTTGTCAAAATGCTTCCGAAATTTAATAACGTTGAGATGACATTAGACAATGTCCAAGCTGCTGGGTACAAATTGTGCGTGTGGATCAAATAAATCTAGAGCATGGCAATCAGTTGAAACGGTTAAGAATAAAGGCTAAACTTATATTGGATTTAGAATTAAACATTCTAAAATGGTGCAACTGTATCCAGTATCGGATCCATCTGCCTCCCCCCCCCCCCGCCACAACTGATGATCTGCACGAGTATAGGTTACAACATATTAGCACTCTGAAAAAAGAGTTGGAAAGTGAGAGAGATGCCTGAGCTGCTATATACAAAAAATACCATAGGGGAGTCAACGCAGTTGATGGTATTGATATTGCGCTACTCACGGCAAGTATGGGTCTGGGAGTCGTAGGTGTTGGTGTGTTCTCCACGATAATTGTGGCACCTGTAGCTATAAGCATGGAAGGCGCAGCCTTCTCAGTGGGGTGGGTAAGTTTGTAAGTTGGCGCCTGTCTGTCAAAGGTAAGAAACACAACAAAATTCGCTTACTGGCTGAGAGTAAGCTTAATTCAATTACCTACCACGTCCCTACAGCGCTGATTGACGGTAAGATTTCGGATACCGAGTTTTGGTTAATACTTGGTGAAGTAAAAAAATAACGAGAAATGAAACAACAGATTCGAGTTGGTACAGCACATAACTTATTTTCATTAGATAAGAAAACGAAAGACAAGTTAGTGCAGCAGGGACGGAATGAGGGTCCCGCAGCTTTCATGAAAAAACTGTCCGCTAACTGAGCTTCTCGACAGAGAGGTGGGATACCGGAGTTATCCCGGTATACGTAGTATTACGTGCAAGTATTACCCGCTATAAGATGTGTCCATCAGGCTTATCCAATATACACGTACTCACTCTAAAGTTTACACATAAACTTCACAACACTGTACAAGACCAGAGAGATGAAATAATCCACCTCAATGATAAATTAGATGATTTAATTTGCGCTGGGTTGCCAGGCCTCAATGGTAAAACAGGTGAGGTCGAGCCGCCAGATTCCAACTGACGGATTAGATCGAGTCCCCTATAATATTAATTTGTTGAAGTGAAAAAAAAAGCAAAACCCTGAGACATGTCTCTTGCCAGAGTCCCATAGGATTTTAATTTCTTTTTCACTTATGCGCTTTGGGTCTCCGGAAGCCTTTTTCCACTGGGAAGTGCTTCCCATAGGCCTATAAAAACTGGTCACCCATGTTAGACGTGCAAGCCTTCTGCAATACCACACCCGCCCTCGGGCTGAACCAGCCCGGGGTTTTGAACCCCTACATGAGGGAGATGTGACTGGCGTGTACTGTATCGGTCTTTGGTAGATCCCACTGCTCCTCACGCCGTTCGAGTATCTTAGCTGTATCTTATTTTCACTGAAATCCGCATATAAAAATATGCCACTCATCCATCCCACAATGCCATGCGGTAGACATGGTGTCGAAAACTGAGAGCTCTCAGTTCATATTGAAAAATCGGTAATATAGCCTCCATATGCTTCTATATTTACACCAGCTAGTTGTAGACTGTATTTTATTAACCATAAGAATTGATTTATACACAATAGAGCAGCGAATATACAGTGAATATGCTTTACACAGTCCTTGTACACTCATAAAATAGGTCTGGAGACTCAAGTACTATTATCAGCCTATGTTATATACAACGATGTGAGTATATGAGTATCTGGGCTATGTCATACACATAATACACGTAGGTAATACCTCCTGACCTTTAATCTTAGATCGATCGATATAGGCGGCTCCGGTCATCATTACCTAAAACACAGCCTGAACACATTTGCAGATTTTGGTTAGGTGGACTTTGCAGTTCAATCACCACAGGTATACGAAAAGCAACACATATCTCTAAGCAGTGGGCCATCCCTTATTGCTCTCCTATATGTTGTGTTTTTTCTGAATGTGAAGGCCCGGGTTGTCTACACAGATAATTGGCAAAAGTTTATGTACACAAACACCACATGGCTTGATGTGCAGCAGAAATTAGTCGGAACAGGAGCTGGGGGTATTTATCTCTGAATGTGAACGCCGTTTGTCTACATAGATAATTGGCAAAAGTTTATGTCCACGAGCACCATATGGCTTGATGTGCAGCAGAAATTAGCCGGAACAGGAGCTGGGGGTATTTATCTCTGAATGTGAACGCCGTTTGTCTACACAGATAATTGGCAAAAGTTTATGTCCACGAGCACCATATGGCTTGATGTGCAGCAGAAATTAGTTGGAACAGGAGCTGGGGGTATTTATCTCTGAATGTGAACGCCGTTTGTCTACACAGATAATTGGCAAAAGTTTATGTCCACGAGCACCATATGGCTTGATGTGTAGCAGAAATTAGTTGGAACAGGAGCTGGGGGTATTTATCTCTGAATGTGAACGCCGTTTGTCTACATAGATAATTGGCAAAAGTTTATGTCCACGAGCACCATATGGCTTGATGTGCAGCAGAAATTAGTCGGAACAGGAGCTGGGGGTATTTATCTCTGAATGTGAACGCCGTTTGTCTACATAGATAATTGGCAAAAGTTTATGTCCACGAGCACCATATGGCTTGATGTGCAGCAGAAATTAGTCGGAACAGGAGCTGGGGGTATTTATCTCTGAATGTGAACGCCGTTTGTCTACACAGATAATTGGCAAAAGTTTATGTCCACGAACACCATATGGCTTGATGTGCAGCAGAAATTAGTCGGAACAGGAGCTGGGGGTATTTATCTCTGAATGTGAACGCCGTTTGTCTACATAGATAATTGGCAAAAGTTTATGTCCACGAGCACCATATGGCTTGATGTGCAGCAGAAATTAGTCGGAACAGGAGCTGGGGGTATTTATCTCTGAATGTGAACGCCGTTTGTCTACACAGATAATTGGCAAAAGTTTATGTCCACGAACACCATATGGCTTGATGTGCAGCAGAAATTAGTCGGAACAGGAGCTGGGGGTATTTATCTCTGAATGTGAACGCCGTATGTCTACATAGATAATTGGCAAAAGTTTATGTCCACGAGCACCATATGGCTTGATGTGCAGCAGAAATTAGTCGGAACAGGAGCTGGGGGTATTTATCTCTGAATGTGAACGCCGTATGTCTACATAGATAATTGGCAAAAGTTTATGTCCACGAGCACCATATGGCTTGATGTGTAGCAGAAATTAGTCGGAACAGGAGCTGGGGGTATTTATCTCTGAATGTGAACGCCGTTTGTCTACATAGATAATTGGCAAAAGTTTATGTCCACGAGCACCATATGGCTTGATGTGCAGCAGAAATTAGTCGGAACAGGAGCTGGGGGTATTTATCTCTGAATGTGAACGCCGTTTGTCTACATAGATAATTGGCAAAAGTTTATGTCCACGAGCACCATATGGCTTGATGTGCAGCAGAAATTAGTTGGAACGGGGGCTGGGGGGCTCGTCGGGTCTTGGGACGGCTCCCAATAAAAAGTACATTCGCCACCCCCCCCCTCCCATGCTGCTGCATGCGCTCATAAATTAATATTACAGTGGACTACAGGTAATTATTTTATAAATCAATGAAGGACAGAAAATAAATGAAAAAACATAAAGCAGAAATCACTCAATTTTTTTTCCCTTTTTATCTGTTTCACTGCAGTAATGAGTACCAGTAATATAAATAAAAAGGCATGAATGTTGATTGAAACAGGTGTTGTTTTTAATTCATTACAGTTTTAATATACATGTACATGAACACAACAGAACTAACAAATATTGTCGCATAATGACATACGGCAAGCGAAACTGAGCGTGGGCAAGCAGTTTTCATTTCTAGCTTGCCCTGAGAGCAAGCACCTAAAAAAGTTAGGTTACACCACTTGTGTCACAACAGCTCACAGATGGCTCTCTGCCAACCTTACCACACTAGCAGGCTAGTCCTACAACACATCAATCTAGGCCAGGCCAAGAATTACAAGCAGAGGTAAACAATGATGGGTCATATGATAACGCTGTTTTATTGCCACAATCTCTGGGGCAACACTATTTAGAGGAAGTAGTCCGTCAGCCATGTAATAAAGCTTTGATGAGATAACAATGTTATTAGGGTACACTGCGTGGTTGGGCTGGCTAGCTAGGCAGTGTACTGAACATGTACTGTGTAATGCTTTTTGTGATAGGTGAACTTCAAACATGTACATAAATTTTGTCATGTTTACACTGATGTACCGGTATATGTATATATACATACACTGTACTGTTTCATACTTCCCAATTTGTTCTCTTCCATCAACTAACATTGAACTCGAGTCTTTTTCAGTGCGCTGACTTGAATATGTCAAAGCTGTACATGTACATGCAAGACACAAAGACGTTTCCTTTAATCATACAGTCATTCTGACTTTACACGAACTCGTTATCTGTGAATAATGACATGCAGAAGTACATCAACAGCAGGCCACACATTGCTAACCGCCTTCTCGATTTGAGTTGGCTGCACTTCGCATTGTTTGGGGAAAAAGACAATAACGTGTAACATCTGGCATGTTTGGATTGAAAGAAGCATTTGGCTTCATTTATACTACTTTAGCGTTAAATCCCAAAGCATTTCAAACTAATTTTAGTGCCCATATTGAATTTGTATAATTTTCCTTTGAAAGTCATGATACACTGTGGAAAGTTTGCAAACGGATTTATCAGTTACTAGTCATGTAACCGTTACAGGTGCAATATGGTTTATCTCACTACCCTACTTCTCACTACAGTTGCGGGCACACCACTATTGGTTGTCTTGTTGCCTTTTGTATGTATGAATGTATGTACCTTCACTTTTTGAACTACACTGTGCTTTATTTTGTTTTAATATTGATGTAATTTTTGATTGGACTCAGAAGTACATGTTCCCTACATACTGTTTTCTCTGTGAAGGCCTTGGGGAAGAACAGTTTCATTGCACACTGGCCGGGCAATCTTCCATAAATAAAGACATTATTATCATAATCTTTCAACTGACGACCTGTGCTTGGCTATAACATCTATACTACAAGGTGGTATCATGGATAGGTATATAGACCGATACATGTACAGGCACTGTTCATATACCTGTTGCTGGTAGCAGGGTTAGAGTAGGTTACACTCATTCCACATATGTGTGGCCTACAGCTGACTTGCCCATTGCACAAACTGAAAACCAATATTTGCTGGGAAACAATGACGCTCAGTCCAGAACAACGATCTCTGATGAGGTCTGACTCTTATGGAGTGAAGACATTGCCAGATTAAGCTTTGGCTTTTTCATAAGGCCTTGTCCAATCTCCGAACAAACAGACGGGGCTGACCGTGTAATTTGTGGTCTCATGTAACGCTGCATCAGTGCCAGAGAATTGCCATCAACGAACCCGCCACAACACACAGAAGACACGTGGTAGCACGCCATACACCAAGACGCTCCAACTGTTACTTGAGCATTGGCGGCGCACCACGAGGACACTAAGTGAATAACCGCTGGGAGGTTAGATTACTTTGCTAAATGGAGTCCCTTAAGAGAGTCCTGAAGTAGCCAGGCACTCAGAGGGCTAGATCAATATACAGTCCTAATACAATCTCCGGGGCTCTTTGTCAACGCTAATAAAAAATGGGACATGTGGGAGCAGAGAGAAACATAGTGACCTGGTGAAACAGAGCTCTGAAACCAGCCTCTGTACCCAAATGTTTGGGAAATATTAAGGAAAGGCTGCACTAAAGACTGAGAAGTACATAAATGGTAGAAACTCATCCAAGGACAACTGGACAATGTTCAAACGATGTCCATGGAGTACACAAGTGACACGGTGGAGGTTTTGGACACATATGAATGACGGATGGGGTGGCTTTGGACACCCTCCATGAATGACATGGGGAGATTTTCGACACCCCGGTAAGACCGATAGGGATGCAGGTTTTGGACAGCCTGGGTCATGAGTGACTGGGTGGAGGTTTTGAACCTCCCAGAATGACCAATTGGAATGTGTATTTCAGACAGCCTGTGTAATGGGTCACAGGGTGGAGGTTTTGGACACCAAGGAATGACCGAAGGGGATGGAGCTTTTGGACACCCAGGGTAATGAGTAATATGGAGGAGTTTTTGGACACCTGATTAATTGACAAATGGAGTCAAAATAACAATTGCAGGGCTTGGGTTTTAAGCATCATGGAAATGATACAGAAGGGGTCTTTTAGAGCCCCTGGTAATGACTGATGAGTGGGGCTTTAGAACACCCTTGTAATGACTGACAAGGTGGGATATCTGAACATCTTGATAATGACTGATGGGGTGTAGCTTCTTGGACACCCTGGTAATGACTGATGGGGTGGGACTTTTGAACACCACGGCTGATTGATGGCATGCAACTTTTAGACACCCTGGTATTGACTGATGGAGTGGGATATTTGGACACCCTGGGTAATGACTGACTAGGTGGACTAGCCATCCTGGATATAATGAGAGATCATGTGCGTATTTCAAAAATCCTGCTGATAAGACTAAATGGTGAGATCTGTAATTAGAGAAAAACTAAGAAATGAGGATACACTGGGAATGACAAAAAACAACTATATTCCTGACACCCTGTTATTGATTTCTCCTTAGCTATTAGCAATTGGCTAGCATTAGGAAGATAATCATTGCTGATCATGTTTACAACAGCCGGAAAAGCAAACTAACTTAAATTAATGAATAAAACTATAAACAGTTAAACACAAATAAAAGTACAGGCACAGAAGATTAGAGTGTAACTCACCAGACTTGTCTTGGTGAAACTGAGGTAATTCTCCATGGCCTCTAGCTTAGTGTTTTCACATCTATCTGTACTCCGCAGCACAGTAATCACACGTACACTAATTACAGGTAGGAAATCTCAGGCCTTTCAAAGCACAGCCCAGCAAACAACTGCTCACACTCCACTTTCCTTCTGTGACCAGTACACACTGTGCTTAATCCTTGATTATAACAATCTCCTGGAATACACGTTGTCACAGACCTGTCTTAACCTAACTCCCAAGTCATAGTGGTGTGGAGTCACAAGCTGATAAGGTTCTTCCCTCTTCCTTATCACTCAGCCTGCTGAGGAAATACATGTGCAGTCAAAAATACAATGCCTCGTTGTTCATAAATCGCTTAACTCCGTAACAGGTAAGGTGTAATCACAGGTGAGAATTACATGTAACATTGGTGCACTTGAACTACTGGTGACATGTAATATCAGATGTGGTCTGGCTGTTGCTTCATGGTCTGGCTACACTAGGACAATATACATCTCCACGTAGGTTCCTGCTGCTGTCCTGATTGTTCTTCACCTGTAATATAAAAGAAAATAAGAAAAAATGATTACATATATACTCAACGAAGACAACGCCGAGCAAGTGTGGTTGTCTTGTACGGAACAGTATTTATTTATTTGATTAGTGTTTCACCCCATACCGAACAATATTTCATTTATGCAACGGCGATCAGCATTATGCTGGGGGAAAAAGGAACGGAGCCACAGGTTGCTGGTAGGCGTTCCCACCTAACTGGCAGGAGAGGAAGCCAGCAGCACACAGAGCAGTATGTAGTGCACTTATCACAATGTACATCAACTGCCACTGAAAGCAAACCTGTTCTGTCTGCAGACCGCTTGTACACATATACAATGCATAAACCTGGATATTATTATGGTATTTCATTCCTCAATGTCCTGTGACCCACAGGGATTTGATGACGTTCCTGACTACCCTCAAACTTAGAAGCGCACACACTACATCACCACCAAAATCATACACTGTAAAAAAACATACAAAACCGTGAACTTCCTATTATTGTACATGTATACAGGTGCATTAACTTGTGATATGACGATGTACATGAACCTGGAAGAGATTAATCCACAGCGGTATGGCACAATAAACCCACCACTACACACACAAAGCTGGTTCACTTCTGCTATCGCTTTATAAGACTTCCTGCAGTTTATTTGCTGATCGTTAATGTAATACCACACTCAGTTTACAAAAAGTACTGCAAACATTCACCTTTTAATACAACTGGTGTACAGGTTGTATGTACCTACCAGATGTATATAAACATATATATACATCGTTACACTTCTCAGTGTCACGTGCCATTCAGGAACACTTGTAATATTACCATCATAGCAGTTTCCCATGCAGAGGCACTGCCTGTGTACCTGAACAATTTTAACTATAGTAAGACTCTTTCCTACCTACAATTTCATGTAAATACTTACACTGACAGAAATGATACTGCGCATCCTCTGACACTCAAGCATCAATTGGGCTTTAGTCTCCACAAGGCCCATGCATCATTTAACAGTATACAAGTACTGGCTGTTCCCTCACAGGCTGTTCCCTCACATTAGTCACTGCCTAAAATTAGCCTGGCCTACTGGTAATATTACACAGCACTGTTTGGTTTGTGTTGTTGGTCAGCCAGTGCAAAGTTGGACTTTACATGCAGATGTAACTGAACGTACACTGTATTCTGTACCAAATCTTTCTTGCTCGTGTGAAAACATACACACGTGTTTATTATACAGCTGACGTAGGGTAGGAATTAGTGACATGTACGTGTACCTGGTGGAACTAGAATGCCGAGTCCAGATGTATGCCCGGCAGTGACAGAGAGTAATATTTGATTTACTGCTTTTTTGACTGATTCTTTTTGTTTTTTATAAACATCACATTAATGATGAAAATTGTAGACATAACTGACATCCAACCTTTGGATGATCGTGGCTGTTTTCTGAGAGGATTTGCCTCGGGCTTCCTCAAAAAATAATGCTGGCTGCCCTCGTACATACAGAAGTAAAATATTATCAAGTTGGGTGTAAAACACTAATCAAATAAATAAATAGATAAATAAAATACCATCTGTAGGAATAAATGACACCCTTGGAAACTTCCGTCACCAACTGAAACCATCAATTACAGGTAAGGTGTACACACATGGAGACAGTCCTCCTCACGCCAGGGTGCCCTGGTTCTGATGAGCTGGTACAAGTCTAATGCAGTCTCTATGTTTGACAGCTGTGCCCTCAGCCTCTGGTTTCTGAGACAGGCTGGGTGGGGCTGGGCAGGTTTTCAGGATACTGATAACGACTCCTGTCACCACAAGCCCACAGAAACTGACATCTGGACGAAGGCTGCTGTCGTCTTGTAGCAAACTCTCACAACCATAATTTGTCACCTTCATCTATAATTCATGGTAAACTGCTGCCAGTTTGCGCTCCTGGCTGCTTCACAGGTAGCGTGCAACTGTCATATGACCACTCACAAACTCGCATACACACATAACATTGTCTAATGCATGCATTTCCACATCACGGAGTGTATAAAGTGATATGTGTATAACATACCCAGCTGATAAAGTATAGAGTAAGGCCTGTGTGTATGCGGAAGAATGCAAGTCTGTGCACATTTGCAGATTGCAGTATTATTATAAGTGACAAAAAATAAGCAATTACTTGCTAAGGCCTACTCCTAAGCAGTATATTTTTGATTTTTGCTGGATGTTGCAGCCATTATGAGAGTACATATACATGTATTCTAGTTGCAACATATAACACATGTATACAGATACATGTATTCTAGTTGCAACATATCCCACATGTATACATATACATGTATTCTAGTTGCAACATATCCCACATGTATACATATATATGTATTCTAGTTGCAACATATAACACATGTATACAGATACATGTATTCTAGTCGCAACATATTCCACATGTATACATATACATGTATTCTAGTTGCAACATATTCCACATGTATACATATACATGTATTCTAGTTGCAACATATCCCACATGTATACATATACATGTATTCTAGTTGCAACATATCCCGCATGTATACATATACATGTATTCTATTCCACATGTGTACATATACATGTATTCTAGTTGCAACATATTCCACATGTATACATATACATGTATTCTAGTTGCAACATATCCCGCATGTATACATATACATGTATTCTAGTTGCAACATATCCCGCATGTATACATATACATGTATTCTATTCCACATGTGTACATATACATGTATTCTAGTTGCAACATATTCCACATGTATACATATACATGTATTCTAGTTGCAACATATCCCACATGTATACATATACATGTATTCTAGTTGCAACATATCCCGCATGTATACATATACATGTATTCTATTCCACATGTGTACATATACATGTATTCTAGTTGCAACATATTCCACATGTATACATATACATGTATTCTAACTGCAACATATCCCACATGTATACATATACATGTATTCTGGTTGCAACATATCCCGCATGTATACATATACATGTATTCTATTCCACATGTGTACATATACATGTATTCTAGTTGCAACATATTCCACATGTATACATATACATGTATTCTAATTGCAACATATCCCACATGTATACATATACATGTATTCTGGTTGCAACATATCCCGCATGTATACATATACATGTATTCTAGTTGCAACATATAACATATGTACTTGCAACATATCCCACATGTATACAGATACATCTATTCTACTTGCAACATATCCCACACGTATACAGATACATCTATTCTAGTTGCAACATATAACACATGTATACATATACATCTATTCTAGTTGCAACATATAACACATGTATACAGATACATGTATTCTAGTTGCAACATATCCCACATGTATACATATACATGTATTCTATTCCACATGTGTACATATACATGTATTCTAGTTGCAACATATTCCACATGTATACATATACATGTATTCTAATTGCAACATATCCCACATGTATACATATACATGTATTCTGGTTGCAACATATCCCGCATGTATACATATACATGTATTCTAGTTGCAACATATAACATATGTACACATATACATCTATTCTACTTGCAACATATCCCACACGTATACAGATACATCTATTCTAGTTGCAACATATAACACATGTATACATATACATCTATTCTAGTTGCAACATATAACACATGTATACAGATACATGTATTCTAGTTGCAACATATCCCACATGTATACATATACATGTATTCTAGTTGCAACACATCCCACATGTATCATAGTACATACTTGCAGTGCACACACAGAGTGAAGATGTACATACTACATTACAGGGCTGGGACATACGGTCAAAATATACCCCAGCAGTATGGTACATGGACATGTACAGCACAAACCACTGACTCAATCAATCTCTGCACATTCCCAGATTTAATAAATTCCAATGTAACTGAATCCTTTCAGATAAGCCCGTGAAAATCAATGTGACTTGTACCGACAGAAGCGCGCGTCATAACAGCTAGACAACCTGGTCACATGTGTATTAACCACACAGTCAATATCTGTAAGTCAGCAACAGCTGCCCAGGAATCTACTCTGCCAATCTACTTGTGCATTTAATGACAGCTTCATATACAGCCCGCCATGGGCATTTCACGTTCATGTACATGCACGCTTGTGTGTGTGACAATCAGACAAGCTTTCTGGCTGAAGGGATTATTTCCTATATCAGCGAGGGTTTGCAGGCAAATGCACTTACATCATGAAAACCACAGCTCCACAGCTGTTACAAGTAGCAGATACATGTAGTGGAACTCCAGCATGGGCCAGTTATTAAAATCTGCTAGCCAATACACACTAAATACATGCACATGTGTATATGTACAGAGATATAACACAAGTATATACACATACAGAGATATAGCACAAGTGTGTACATGTACAAAGGTATAACACAAGTGTGTATTTGTACAGAGGTATAACACAAGTGTGTATTTGTACAGAGATATAACACAAGTGTGTACAGGTACAGAGATATAAGACAAGTGTGTACTTGTACAGAGATATAACACAAGTGTGTACAGGTACAGAGATATAACACAAGTCAGTACAGGTAGAGAGATATAATGCAAGTGTGTATGGGTACAGAGATATAAGACAAGGGTGTATGGGTACAGAGATATAATACAAGTGAGTACTGGCACAAAGATATAACACAAGTTATATACAGGTAGAGAGATATAACAGAAGCTTTATACACTCTATATTACAGTATACACATTTCTACACCTGTACACATGTGTACATGTATATATGCAGTGCTTAATTTCAAGTCACCAAAACTTTCACCTCACCACTCTCCGGAATGTCCAAGCTCCATTAGATCACCTGGCTGGCTGCGTCTGTTAATCAACAGGTAACCGTGTACAGGTAAACCAGGTAAGTTCCTGCCGCATAGTTTTTATGCACGATGTCTGACTCAGACACCTGCAATGTTGTGTATAAACTCGCCTGCAGCTAAAGCTATGTACCTGACACAGGTAACTCCCTCGTAACAAGAGACACTGACTACCTCAGGGTAACTCTATCCCATTCAGTTACACTGCATGATCTGGCCCATCATCAAGGTAAATATATTGATGATTTGAGGTATAGTGTAAACATGCTAAAAATTGTCTCACAGTCATATGACTTGGGCTAACATTGTAAAACTGTCAGGTATAGTGATAAAAAGCCATTAATGTTCCTTTAACAGGATTTTAACTGAAATAGTGTACATGATATTATCTTGCACTGAAACTTTTACTGTTACATGTTACATCCTCTTCCATGAACATGTACTGGATAATGACTGGGTTTCAAAAAGAGAAAAAGAAAATGAAATGATAAATTCTGATGACCATGTTTTATGTCCTTTAAGGTATACAAATTTCAGCAAACATAATGACACACAGAATCTTTACATGAAATTTAACAGTTTACTGATGCTTAATTGTCACTATTTTTACATTTACCTGCAAGGGACAATAAATATATCTGCAAGGTACAACAAATGTGACCACAAGGTACAACAAATGTGACCGCAAGGTACAACAAATGTGACCACAAGGTACAACAAATGTGACCGCAAGGTACAACAAATGTGACCCCAAGGTACAACAAATAAGGTACCGTAAATGAATCTGCAAGGTACAATAAATGTATCTGCAATGTACAGTATATGTCTCTGCAAGGTACAGATACCTCTAGGTATCACAAATGTCATATATGCATGTATAAATGTAAATGTCCATTAAATACTGTCAAGTACTCCACACATATATATATGTCATTACCATACACCATGTTGGCCTACCCCTATATATATGCACAGGGTAAACACCATTACAAAGCAACAGTGGGTGGCATTTAATAACACAAAGTGATATGTTTTGGTGGCCAACACTGTTGGTGGAGTCACACTCCACCTGTATGTGTAAGATGAATACACCATATACTGCAATCACTGGCGTTGATCCTTACCAATAGGTAAGTTATAAATATTGAAATACATCATGATACACATACTGTACAAGCAGTTGCTGTTAACACAAAACACATGTATATAGAGTAAAAGGTGACCAAACAGCATCCTGTTGCCATACACGCAGCTTCTCCTTGGGACCATCAAGGTACATGTATGTATAGGATCAACACATAATTTATCAAATAAAATAACTATTTCTAATCAAAATCAATATTTTTCTAAATGGTTGATTGATGTTTTATGGCATTATGAAAGATACGGTATGTCCACATGTACACTGTATGCACTCAACGACTTCTCAACGCATGTACCGGAATTATTATTAGAAAGCAGTTATGTAATTTATACAACACAAAACATTCTGTACTCTACAAAGGCTTGTCACAGTTAATCACGCTATCAACTGGATGCATGATCTGGACATTCAAACCTCTTTCTATCATGTCACATAAAAACTGACTTTCAACAAGAACCCCCCAAAATGAGATACATGTCGTGTGTACTTGCAATTCTGCTTTTCATCAACTACTCAACATCTCTGGCAGACAAGAACCTGTGTTTTTTTCCTGACGTGTCATTTTACGTGATCAATACCCTGGTCTGCTTCCTTCACACTGCCAGGCCTCCCGATCTTCAGGCCTCAACCATGTCAACTCTACATATATACGTATTAGCAAATACACTGTCCTGGGCTTGTGGAATAAACGAGAACGAAGACCCCAAGGGACCTTGAAAATACAACTTCACACACACACAAAAAAAACATGTTCACTTGCAAAATCTGCTTTTGCATATTGGACCACCAGCTTTTACACTGTACTATATACTGGTACAGAAGTAAGATGTTCCATTTCATTTCGCCTTTGGTCATTAATGATCCAGCTTTTGTACATAAGAAAAGAAGCCTGAGGTTCATGTGAATAGCAGGACACATACTGGATATTTTATTATTTATTTATTTCTCTTATTTGATTGTTCAAAACTACTTGTATTTCACTTCTACAATGACATGCTATCAGTTTAATTGCTGAAAGAAACCAGACTGGTAAATGCAGAGTAAACCACCGACCGGAGAAAAGTTATTGATGAACTTTGCCACGTGTGACATACAGATATTACACAGTAATACATGTATAATCAGAAAGCAAGTTGTCTTGATCAATGAAAGGTAAACTACTCACACAATGGCTTACATCTTCATCACCAAAGTTGCATCAACAGTGATGGACTGAGGACAGTGATGGACAGTGAGGATAGGATGGACAGTGAGGACAGGATGGACAGTGAGGACAGAAATGGACAGTGAGGACAGAAATGGACAGTGATGGGCGGAGGACAGTGATGGACAGTGAGGACAGGATGGACAGTGAGGACAGAAATGGACAGTGAGGACAGAAATGGACAGTGATGGGCGGAGGACAGTGATGGACAGTGAGGACAGGATGGACAGTGAGGACAGGATGGACAGTGAGGACAGAAATGGACAGTGATGGGCGGAGGACAGTGATGGACAGTGAGGACAGGATGGACAGTGAGGACAGGATGAACAGTGAGGACAGAAATGGACAGTGGGAACAGAGATGGACAGTGATGGGCGGAGGACAGTGATGGACAGTGAGGTCATGATGGACTGTGAGGACGGAGAGGGACAGTGAGGACTGGAGGAACAGTGAGGACTCTGTCTTTGTATGTTCACATGGCAACCTAATATTAACCTAATATTGTAATATCATCGTGAAAGTCCCTTCGTAAACTGGTCCCATGACACGTTGCTTTCTGCCCAATGGATTCCATATATACATGTATGTATACATACTGATGGTACCAAAGTCATGCAAAAGCAGAACCATGCTGGTCAACACAACCACACCAGCAACACCTGCAACACAACCATGAATGCAACACAACCACACCTGCAACCAAACCACATCTGCAAAACCAAACCACACCTGCAACACCTATAACACAACCATGCCTGCAACACAACCATGCATGCAACACAACCATGCATGCAACACAACCACACCTGCAACCAAACCACACTTACAACGCCTGCAACACAATCACACCTGCAGAGCACCATCTAACACCACAACTGTCACCATTAACGCCAGCCTAATTGTTTGTTATGTAACGGGCAGAGAAAATCAGAGTGCCTGGAGTAAATCACCCACTTCTGGCAATTACATTACCAGCAAATTTTCCTCCATGTGTCATGCATGTAAACAGTTTTTGGCAATCTTTCCTCTGTATGTCACATACATTTTTCCCTGGCCAGTGCTCGTTCAATAGATACACATCAGAATGTCTCATCTTCAAAGTCTGGTCCACTTAAATTACACAGATCGGCATCATGTTTCAATAATGACCAACATGCTGCACTGGTCCACATGTATACTGTGTCAGTCTGTCCATCTTCTTGACCTATCTTCCACCATCCATCTGGTGCATGAGTGAGTCAGGACTGTGGCTACACAGTAAATCAGTTAGACCCATCATTTCCATGCATCTACTATGCTTTTAGTGCGACATAAATGGTTCCCAAATGACAGTATAAGGCTTCACTGACATGGTCTACATGAAAGAATTTGTGATTACATAAATATACACTTACATGTCAAGCCTGCAACAATTTTTTTGATCTTTCCTAAATATTTATGGGGCCTCCATGGCTTAGTTGGTTAGCACGGTAGTGCAACATAGTGCAACCCAGAAGCCTCCCACCTAAGTGGTCATTGTGAGTTCAAGTTCAGCTCACGCTGGCTTCCTCTCCAGCCATATGTGGGAAGGTCTGCCAGCAACCTGTGGATGGTCGTCGGTTTCTGCCGGGCTCTGTTCAGTTTCCTCCCACCGTAATGCTGGCTGCCATCGTATATGTGAAATCATCTTGAGTACAGCATAAAACATCAATCAAATAAATAAATAAATAAACAAATATTTGTGTGTATGAAACAAATGCATGCAGGCGTGCATGACTTCTGATGGTGCATGACTTGATCACACCTTATCTAATCAATCAGGGTGGAGAAACTGCACTGCTAGCCTGATGCAGGAGGCCACACTTTACAATTCCACGGTGGTGCCAGAAAAGTCATTCAGGCTAATTTCCAGCGGTACCATAATGACCAAACAACGAGTGGTCTAGGTGAGTCGACAGTCTACTCTTACACTCGTGGGTCTGCAGGCTGGTATACAGCTAGAGCGTTACAGAAGCTGGCTGTGAATAATGAACGCATGAAATGGAAAACAGCCCAGCACATTTCCATACATGCATAATTATTGTGGGGGAGAGCCTGGTATAACCTCCTGGTGTACGTAGCTGTACATGCTTGTCATTCTGACATATACATGTACGCCAACACTGACCAAGCTACCAAATACATGTATTCTATTACTGGTTCTTTATCACTGTAGGTCAATTTCTGACTTACCATTTGATGGTAACACTGTAATTACATCCTACCATTAAGCAGAGTTTCTGATTTACCGTTTGATGGTAACACTGTAATTACATCCTACCGTTATGCAGAGTTTCTGACTTACCGTTTGATGGTAACACTGTAATTACATCCTACCGTTATGCAGAGTTTCTGATTTACCGTTTGATGGTAACACTGTAATTACATCCTACCGTTATGCAGAGTTTCTGATTTACCATTTGATGGTAACACTGTAATTACATCCTACCGTTATGCAGAGTTTCTGACTTACCGTTTGATGGTAACACTGTAATTACATCCTACCGTTATGCAGAGTTTCTGACTTACCGTTTGATGGTAACACTGTAATTACATCCTACCATTATGCAGAGTTTCTGATTTACCGTTTGATGGTAACACTGTAATTACATCCTACCATTATGCAGAGTTTATACATACAACATCAGCATTCTATACTGATCGTCTCAATGTGCTTTTCTTTTTTATAATCATTCACTCATACAATGTCTTCAAAATGATGACCTTCATGCTCCTCAAAAGAAAAGAAAAAGAAAATTGAAAGAAATAAAATTATATTTTATTATAAATGTACTTTTTCGCTGGCATCAGTTATACATGTAAAGTTTATACTGTTTTGTTCAGCCTGAAATTGAAAGTTTGCATGCAGCCATGCCGACAAGCCAGCCGGAATTCTAGCATCGCATCACAAATACAACAGTGTCAAAGATTATAACAGATGTCAAAAAATGTCACTTAAAAGGGAATTATAAATGTTCCAACAACAGTTTTACAGAAATACTGAAATTCCCATATTTCCCCAAAATTAGGATTTTCAGGTGGCACATTTAGCTTGATTCTGATTGATTCGTCCAACTGTTACATGGCCAACTACAAATGTGTAACAGTTTCTTTTGAAGCTGGATTAATTTCTTGTCAGAACAAATTAAGTGCCAATGAAGTATCATGTAAGGAATTACTTGTGTACTTTTTAAACTGCATTTTTACATACAAAGCTTTAGGTTGTAGACAGTATTATTGTTCACATGCTTGATCACTGGGGTTGGCTACACAATGTGTGGTTCTGTCCTCTCGCACTCATCTCGCACATGCTTGATCACTGGGGTTGGTTACACAATGTGTGGTTCTGTCCTCTCGTACTCATCTGGCACGTGCTTGATCACTGGGGTTGGCTACACAATGTGTGGTTCTGTCCTCTCGCACTCATCTCGCACATGCTTGATCACTGGGGTTGGCTACACAATGTGTGGTTCTGTCCTCTTGTACTCATCGTGGGGTTGGTTACACAATGTGTGGTTCTGTCCTCTCGCGCTCATCTGGCACATGCTTGATCACTGGGGTTGGTTACACAATGTGTGGTTCTGTCCTCTCGCACTCATCTCGCACATGCTTGATCACTCGGGTTGGTTACACAATGTGTGGTTCTGTCCTCTCGAACTCATCTGGCAAATTACAACTATTATTATGAAGCACCAGACAGGTGCCCCTTCCCATCAACCTCTTGGGCAATAGTGATAAATCGATCTCAGGGGATGAATAAATGAATACCAACTTCCAAGCAACATGATACATTTAAGACTCTTATTACAAGATGTGCACACATACAAAGAGATGGCAGAAATGCGTACACACAGATGGCAGAAACACATACACACAGAGATGGCAGAAACACACACAGCAATAACAGAAACACATACACAGAGACAGGGTAGACATACATACATACATACATACAGAGATGGCAGGCACACATACATACAGAGATGGCAGAAACACATACACAGAGAGATGGCAGAAACACATACACATAGAGATGGCAGAAACACATACACACAGAGATGGCAGAAACACATACACACAGAGATGGCAGAAACACATACACAGAGACGGCAGTAACACATCTACAGAGACAGGGTAGACATACATACATACATACAGAGATGGCAGAAACACATACACACAGAGATGGCAGAAACACATACACACAGAGATGGCAGAAACACATACACACAGCGATAACAGAAACACATACCCACAGAGATGGCAGAAACACATACACACAGAGATGGCAGAAACACATACACACAGCGATAACAGAAACACATACACACAGAGATGGCAGAAACACATACACACAGCGATAACAGAAACACATACCCACAGAGATGGCAGAAACACATACACACAGAGATGGCAGAAACACATACACACAGAGATGGCTGACACACATACACACAGAGATGGCAGAAACACATACACACAGAGATGGCAGAAACACATACCCACAGAGATGGCAGAAACACATACACAGAGACGGCAGAAACACATCCACAGAGACAGGGTAGACATACATACATACATAGATACAGAGATGGCAGAAACACATACACACAGAGATGACAGACACACACACACACACACACACACAGATGGCAGAAACACATACACACAGAGATGGCAGAAACACATACACACAGAGATGGCAGAAACACATACATACAGAGATGACAGAACACATACACACAGAGATGACAGACACACACACACACACACAGATGGCAGATACACATACACACAGAGATGGCAGAAACACATACACACAGCGATAACAGAAACACATACCCACAGAGATGGCAGAAACACATACACACAGAGATGGCAGAAACACATACACACAGAGATGGCAGAAACACATACACACAGAGATGGCAGAAACACATACACACAGCGATAACAGAAACACATACCCACAGAGATGGCAGAAACACATACACAGAGACGGCAGAAACACATCCACAGAGACAGGGTAGACATACATACATACATAGATACAGAGATGGCAGAAACACATACACACAGAGATGACAGACACACACACACACACACACACACAGATGGCAGAAACACATACACACAGAGATGGCAGAAACACATACACACAGAGATGGCAGAAACACATACATACAGAGATGGCAGACACACACACACACACACAGATGGCAGATACACATACACACAGAGATGGCAGACACACATACACACAGAGATGGCAGACACACATATACATAGAGATGGCAGAAACACATACACACAGAGATGGCAGGCACACATACACACAGAGATAGCAGACACACATACACACAGAGATGGCAGACACACATGACAGACACACATACACACACAGAGAGATGGCAGATACACATACACACAGAGATGGCAGGCACACATACACACAGAGATGGCAGAAACACATACATACAGAGATGACAGAACACATACACACAGAGATGGCAGACACACATGACAGACACACATACACACACAGAGAGATGGCAGATACACATACACACAGAGATGGCAGAAACACATACACACAGAGATGGCAGACACACATACACACAGAGATGGCAGAAACACATACATACAGAGATGACAGAACACATACACACAGAGATGGCAGACACACATACACACAGAGATGGCAGACACACATACACACAGAGATGGCAGAAACACATACATACAGAGATGACAGAACACATACACACAGAGATGGCAGACACACATACACACAGAGATGGCAGAAACACATACTCACAGAGATGGCAGAAACACATACACACAGAGATGGCAGAAACACATACTCACAGAGATGGCAGGCACACATACACACAGAAATGACAGACAGACACACACACAGAGATAGCAGACACACATACACAGATATGACAGACACTCACACGCACAGAGATGGCAGACACTCACACACACAGGGATGGCAGACGCACATACACACAGAGATGGTAGACACTCATACACACAGAGATGGCAGACACACATACACAGAGAAGACAGCCACACATACACAGAGATGACAGACACTCATACAGAGATGACAGACACACATACACAGAGATGACAGACACTCATACACAGAGATGAGAGACACACATACACAGAGATGACAGACACACATACACAGAGACAGCAGACACACATACACAGAGATGAGAGACACACATACACAGAGACAGCAGACACACATACACAGAGATGACAGACACACACAGCACACATTACACATCATATACATTTAGTGTGATAAACAGCTGAATCCTTTGTGTACAAACACGCAGAAAAAATCCTGGCCTCATTTACTGTACAAAAATATTACAACCATTCCAAGACACTGCTGGTTCATGTTGTCCATTATGGCAAGGGTAATGAGTAATTCATTTCTACATGCATCACTGTAACTATTACCTGTGTAAGAAAATCACACATTGCCTGTCCATTGTGTCAGATTGTACAATAAAACATAGTTATTACTACCATTACACAGTTGAAGTGTTAACCATGTATGAAAATACAGACATGTACAGAAAATTATTACATCTACAATGAGAAAATGCAAGTAGATGTTCAGTATTTAGAACTAATAAAACAGAATACACTAAAAATGTTGGACACAGTACAGTTTATTTATTTTGTTTTCTCTATTTGGGCACATTGGTCAGCTACATTGTATGCACATATTTCATGCGATTAAAATCACCTATGCCTTTTTAATGTCACATATAATGTCAATTATCTCAGTATTCAGGAGTTTTAAAAGTGACGTGTCACCAGCTTGTCAGTCTAAACCTGTTTGCTTATTATTGACATGAACATCTCAGACTGGGGTTGTCTGAACTCACTCACAACCTCTCTGTGATCTTCTTGACTACAGCACTAAGCAACAATCTCCTTTACAAACACATATTGTGCTCACGAATATTTCAACTACATTCTAGCACTTGTACACTGCACTTGAGAAGAGAATTAATTCATAAATTTATTTTCAGGTTAGAGAAAATTTAGTTGCCCTTGATTGTAGCCACATGCAGGTATTCAAGCAAACTCACACGTCCTCACTTACCAACTAAAATTATCTGAGAGTGTGTCTGGTGAACAAGTCAGCTCTGAGACCTGTTCAAACCTTTAGCCCAAAGGCCATGTACAACTTTCACAAAACTATGTAAGTCACATTTCTCGTAATTTTTTCGTAAATGTTGTGTTTTGGTTTGAGTGTCATAAGGCAATGTCATTTCCCAGCAAAGTTACGTAAAATTGGTTTATGAACTTTCATGAAAGTGACCTACAGCTGGATTCAAGCCTCTCGCTAAAAAAAGCCAGAGCTGGATCCAAGCCTAAGGCCCAAAAAACAGAGCTGGATTCAAGCCTAAGGCCCAAAAAAACATAGCTGGATTCAAGCCTAAGGCCCAAAAAACAGAGCTGGATTCAAGCCTAAGGCCCAAAAAACAGAGCTGGAGTCAAGCCACAGGGAAAACAAGTAAGACCTGGATTCAAGCCTATCAAGCCATAAGAGGTGGAGATTGATTCAAGCCTCAAACCAAAAATGCCAAACCTCGATTCAAACCTCAAACCAAAAGAGCCAGAGCTGGATTCAAACCTCAAGCCAGAAAAGCCAGAGCTGGATTCAAACCTGTAGCCGAAAAAACTAATCAGACTCAAGCATCTACCTAGAGCTGGATTCAAGTCTTTAACCTAATAAATGCGTATATCATTCTGCTGGGATGGACAGGATTTTAAAGAGAATATACCAGAGAATATCTCTGTTTTGACTTTTATGTGCCTGAATTGGTAGTAGATGAAAGTAGACTGGCATGCTATAAAGTTAAATGTAAGTAAAAGAAGACAAATTGGTTGGAAAATTGCGTTTTTCTGAGCTTTTTGGCCATGTGCATACAATTATGAATATTCAACTTTAGGGCAGTCTGTTTTCTGAATTGTCACCTAATCAAAACCTACACATTACATCGTACTGTTCCAAAACGTCAATCAGACAGCAGGACGTCACAACTGCTTTCGCAAAGAAAAGAATGAAATGTTAGCATCCATTGTGCATAAAGTTTGTCCAGCGACCTTCCACATCCATACATGGTAATACTCACTGCTTTTCGTGCAGACATGAACTTCCGTAGATCGGATGGAAATGGACCATTTTTGGTAAATTTACTACCGCTTAAAAACAAAAAATTGCACCATACTGAGGGTGACATTTTCAGAAAATGCATACAACGTAAGTCAGCTATTGCAGGAAAAATACAAAAGGCTCAACTTGAATTGATTGAACTGAGAAATTTTCAATAATTCTCTGGTATAATCTCTTTAACACAGACTGTGCACAACTGACAGAGGTTAATTACGACTATGTTACCGCACTGATTTGAACCACCTACGTGTCATGTACACTGCATACATATACACGTACCTAATTAAATGTTAGCCAAAGTTACAGTATACCGTAAATGACTTAAAACTTTCCTCCCATGACGATAAACGTAGCACCTTTTGCCTGGTTCTCCGACTACCACTCACATTTACATGTCTCGTCTCAGGTTTACAGTGTAACTGTGCCAGTTAATTTCAGAAATAACAGCTACACAGTTTTTCTTACCTGATTTATTTGCAAATAAAAATGCAATTTCAAAGAAAAATCTCAAGTAATTTGCCAATAATACATGTATTTCTGGTAATGTTTAGTTACTCATGCAAACTATCATCAAGCATTCAATGTAGCATGAATCAGACAGAAGTAGATTTGTGTAGATAATAAAGCAGGTGTATTAGTACTTAGTAGTTCATGTTGATACCCTAGGAAGGTTAGCATTTTGCAGCCGTTAAACACACAAACAATGTACATGTGTAATAATAGTCCATCTACGTATGACTTTGATAGTGTACGTGTCTTGCTCTCCTGTGACAGTACATTGCAGGATACAGGCACACACAGACGGAACAGAAAGACAGGCAGAACGATGGAACAACAGGCAGGTAAACCAGAGAGCAGGCACATAGATGGAACAAAAGGCAGGTAAACCAGAGACAGGCACAAAGAAGGAACAAAAGGCAGATAAACCAGAGACAGGCACAAAGACGGAACAACAGGCAGATAAACCAGAGACAGGGACACACATGGAACAAAAGGCAGATAAACCAGAGACAGGCACACACATGGAACAACAGGCACAAAGATAGAATAACAGGCAGATAACCCAGAGATGGGTACAAAGATGAAACAACACGCAGATAAACCACAGAAAGGCACACAGAGGTAACAACAAGCATGTAAACCAGAGACTGGCACCCACAGATAGAACAACAGGCAGGTAAACCAGAGACACGTACACAGACAGAACAACAGGCAGGTAAACAAGAGACAGGCACACACAGGCAGGTAACCAGAGACAGGCACACAGATGGAACACCAGGCAGGTACACCACAGACAGGTACACAGACGGAACAGGCAGGTAAACCACAGACAGGCACACAGACGGAACAACATGCAGGCAAACCACAGACAGGTACACAGATGGTAGACAGGCAGGCAAACAACAGGCAGGAATACCAGAGACAGGCACACTGATGGTAAACAGGCAGGTAAAAAACAGACAGGTACAAACACACACGGAACAACAGGCAGGAACACGTAAACCAGAGACAGGTACACAGAAGGAACAACAGGCAGGTAAACCAGACCTTCTTACATGTACCCAGCTATAACATGAGTAGATACCTGTGCAAGGAACATGCAGTGATGAACTCCATGTAATCTATTGATTTGTACTTGAAACTTTGACAGGTGAATTGCCGGAATAGTAACCACAGCTCAGTACGCAGATCCTGACCCTAGTATGTTGTAGGACCGCGGTTATGATGATCCAGGCAACTGAGCCATCACATGTATGTACACTGACATGATTGAGAGTAGGTTTGTGAAGAAACAGGAAATTATGATCAAGCAAGCTTCAGAAAACACCTCAATGTCGTTTGACATGCACTTGGGACACAGGTAAGATGCGTGAAGCTTACATGTAAGGTACACATAATGACGTGAGAGAGCTCTGGTTTACTTTCCCCAATCTATAATACTTACACCGACATGCTCTACCTGTAACTTTATATAGACACTGTAGAACCTTCCTTATTTTGTCATTTGTCTTTATCTGTATACTACATATTAAATATTAATGCACACATCTCCACATATACAGTTGTACTTACAGAGACATACATGTATGCAATAATTACACCTTTCTAACTCACCAAAAAAACAAAACAAAAACAACAAAAAAAAAACAACCAGTGTTTTTGTTGAATAACATATTTTGATCTGGTCTAATGCATCAAGAGCTAGCCAAGACATACATCTGTCGTACTTCACACAGTATATTTATATCGATAATGATTCATACATGCATGACACACCTGTTCAGGTTTCGTAATCATCAAAATAATACACTGTAACACTGTGTATGTAAAGCTTCAGTATTTGCAGCCTGTGCAATTAAAACCATACAGTTACCTTTTTATAGGCAATAAGTACAGGTAATGAAACTCAGACACCTGACATGCATTGCTGAACCTTGGGGTGTGACCATCCTACAGAAAGCAATGTGTATGCATCACGCAATAATTCTATATACATATATACCTATGATTAGTATCTAGTATTTAATTCATGATGAAAAACATGCCTTCAGAGTATGAAATACATATAGCTGATGGCTTTAGTATGCACTGCTGTGAACAGAAATGTTAGAGGTAAAACACACAGCCACGTCAACATTCCTGTCCCATTTTGTACATGTAAACAAATTAAAGTCACGCTTCAGTGATAAACCATGACCTGATCTACACGCAGCTCAGTCCTTAACGAAACAATATCATAATGTACCTGTATTATGTATGTACGTATTTACATCGCACTCAACAGCTCCTGTATTATGATGTCATCGCATAAACACCACCTGAACAGGAAGTCATGTCTCAGCTGGCCTCATGCAGACATCGACCCCTCTAAAAGAAAGTCCAGATCAAGCACTTGTTAATGATCAATGTGTAAGAGTGCTACATGCACAGGTACATTTGTCTTATACAGTGCATGTAAATAATGATTGACTTCACAGCTCACATGATTTCACAATGTACATAACACATGTTAGTACAGTTGAGGTAGGTAACATGAACCTCCCAGTGGATTCTCAAAGCCACCACGACATAACACAGTCTCCAGCAGACTTCACTGTTATTAGGGCAGCTGTGCCATTTTTGTTCTAGTGTAAATATGAACAACGATAAAGATTATAAAAAATATACACTAACAATGTTGACAACATATTCAAAAGAAAATACAACACTAGATCAAATGTTAAAAAAAAAGTTAAAAAAAACATCACTTTTTATTTTTGTGATTTATGATAACCAAGATATCGCAGTTCAAAGTAAGGAGAAAGGCCCACGCTGGGACCGCCACCCTCTCAATTTTAACCAATCAAGGACTAGATATTTCTACCACCTGGGGAAGACATCTGTTTCGGCTGTGATGTCACCTGTACCTAGTTCACCACTTTGTAATATTGAAGTAAAAACCTGTCAAATCAACTGTTTTAGTTGTGACTACTAGACAATTCTGATATACTTGAAAGTCATTTTCAACGAGAAAGTAGTAGTGGAATATGTTATTCCCCTGGCTCTGAGCCAGAGGACCACAATGTGTTTCCTTCGATTGTAATAATAAAGGGTGCCGTATTCCGCACACTAAGGAGTGTCTCGCCCCTAACACTCAAGAGATTAGGGTACAGATGACACCAAATCATGTCTCCGGTCTCTCTAAATGGCGTGATTTACAGAGTTACCAAGCACGTCATAAAAATCCCTTTGCCCGTTTAGGTTTGTATGGACCCCTCTTCTGAAATAACTTTGGTTATATTTTTTGTTGTCTTTTCTTTTAATAACATATCTGCCTGCTCTTGCATGGCTGACATTATATCCTTTTAAAGTCTTTTAAAGTGAGGGAAAGACATACATATAGTGTATACTGTGCAATTTGCACTTCACAGAACACATCACATGGAATACAGTACAAGCAGTTTTCAATGAACATAAGGCAGTGTATATGGTTACACTTCAGTCTTGCTGACCGCTCATTATCGTTCGTCAACAACCTGACCAAGCCACTACAAGAAGTGGGAGAGGAAAAAGCTACAAAGTCCCTCTCCAAAGCTGGGATTGAACCGTCACCTCGTGTGTTCTAGTTAGCTATTGATTGCAATTAATGCAAGTGCCTCCATGGGTAGTCCACTAGACTACCACTGACACATACAGTACATATGGCCAGCCAACTTACAAACTTACACATAAAGATAAGAAAAATACAATTCGCATACTTCCTCTTTTGAAAGGGAGACCGAGAGAATAAAAGACGTCGTTATATAGACGTGAATGCCATTATGACCTGTGCTAAGAAAACAACACAAAGTGTTATCCGTTTTATTGCAAAATACATGTACATATACCTTAGGCTGAGGATGATGAATTAAAGATGTGTTCACCTGTTATAAATAGAAGCAGCAGCCAGCGCACTTTGCGCTGTACAGTATTATATACATGTACCCGAGATTGTTTGTGGAGACTGCCTGACAGCTTGGGTCAGACGCACTAATCCAGACTGTCAGAGGTACATGTATTAGGTCTGTACTATAAACTGACAAAGCCTCAAGATCATGCTAACTGAGCTTATATCACAGACTGGATCTTGGCATACATCTACAGGTGTGAAATGTTAACTAACGTACGGTATTGTTATGTTATAATTATTATGTTGGTCAAGGTAAAATTTGCTGTTATGTTATACCTATAGTTTTAAATACATAATACATTTAACATATGCACGAAAATGTTGCAACACTTAAATGATAAGTACTAATATGATGTTCTTGAAATGTATTTCTATACACCTGTAATATACACCTAGGCATGTACCTGAAAGCCATTTCTGGGCAGATATGATGGCAATAAGGCTTAATCACAGCCTTTGGCATGTTACTTATCATTCCTGGAGATGGACAGAATTACAGGAACATACATGAACCTGCATACTGACACATACATATACTCATATAAGTAAGAAAAGATGAGCATTCATTGGAAAAGTGTTTGCATTTTAATACTACCTGTATAAGTGAGTGATAGAGTGCATGTACAGATCATCACACCTTACTGAATCAATACAAATAATGAGTTATAATCTCCGGAATGAACTATTTGTGACATCTGGCAGGAATGCAGCTGCAGTCATCCATGAATTACATGCATGTTATCTCTTACTCTACCCCTGCACCTATATGTGAGAGACTAGTACATTACCACAAAGACATTGATCCATCAAAGAAAACATTTCCTGTGCAAAAACTGAACTGTTTACATAATACCACAGCAGGATGAAATGATACATTCAGACACAACATGGTAAGAAACTCACAATACAAGTTAGCTCCTCATTTTGAGACTAAACAAGTAAAATGAACTTTGTTCAAAATACATAAAGTTACCTCCCTTTGAATTAAAAGCGGATAGCAGTTTAAAGGGCATGTGCATAAAATAACTTCAATGTTATTCAAAATACACCTAGTTACTCCCCTTTAAGTTAAGAGAGCATAGCAGATTCTCTCTGGAGCATGTTAAAACATCAAAATGGAGTTGATTTTGCATTTTGAACTTAGTTACATCGCACCATTGACTGGTGCATCAGTACACGTTTTTACACATACATTTTTATTTCACTTCAAACTGTTCTCCAGTCCATGTCAAGTTTCACTGTGGGAAAGACTCATTTCAAATGCATGAAATTGGCTGAATTATGTGTGCCGGGAGAGAATTACAATGTTTCATTACAAAGAACAAGCCTAGGATGTGTCATGTGCATTTGACACTCTGACCATATGTACTTTTTACGTAAAATCTCTTAGTCAGGTCCTCAAAGAAAATTGGTTCAATCTTTCCCTGACATAATTATGCCTACATGTTGATCATACAGGGATTGTAATCTCAGATAAGTCTAGATATCGGTAAGGAAAGGCAAAACCCACATTTCAACTGACAGGCCGGGATAGTGTATATACGAACTGAGGTTGTAGCCTTCAAAGTAGCGCTGCATATTTGGGTGTATAATATATATATTTGATCTCTTTGTGCTATCCTTGACACAGTGTAATGCAGTAGCGCCACATATATACATGCACTAGTATATTAACAGTAGACCTACACTGTATTTGTACCTGAAAACGCCCGGCATGCTGGCGTGGGCGTTGTCTGAACACCAGTAGGTTACATGACACAAAACACGCCTGTATTTTTGCTGGAGCAGATAACGACGCTCTATCTTCTTGTTAAACCGATTAGGGGGCGACCACAAAATCAGTGTAAGGGCTGACACGCACTCCATCACGGTCACCCGCCTCCCACCCACCGCCGGCATGTCCCATCTCCCGCATCGATTTCATTGACATTTGGCAGGCCGCTGAAATAACACGACACCAAGGCGCCTGGCGGGAGACTAACGCCGCCAAAAACACGCTTCTGCCTCCAGCAAATGACATTTCAACACAGTAGCTGAATCCACAAAACAACAGTCAATTTTCATACTTACGAATTCATGCAGCGTCGATTATGTTCAAATCGCACTGTCCTTGCTTTCTCTCTCTCGGTCACCCAGTCGGGTTTGTTTTCCCGATGGCTTCACCTTGTTGCCATAAACCTTGCGACGCAGCAGGTGTTATGTTATCCAAACTGCCCACAGTGAATGACCTGTTTTCCTCCACTATCATTTGGAAGGCTACTCCAGGCGTGACTTCCGGTTTTGCCACTGAGAAGCCTTATGACCAGGGTAAATGTTCCCACAAGACTGTTTACGTCATAGTTTTATGTACTTTCACATTAACGGCGACGTTTTACCCACCTGCATCGGACATGTCTTGCGAAGTTGGTGTTGAGATAGTCTCTTGGTTTGTCTGTTAAAAGTTCAGGAATGGTTATCGACGGAATTTGAATAGTAAGTAACCGAACAGGTGACGTGTTATTTGGGCAAGATCTAACAAAATCTGTCATTTTCACGAGGAATGGCGTAGCTTCTTCTAAACACCATGCTTGCAAGTTTGTGCTCTGTGCTGTGCGCACAACTTGACAAATCATGACAAGCACAGTGCAGTTTAGATACCGGTCCAGAACTGGGGCCATTTTCACAAAACTCCACATGGATGTTTTCTGAGTAAATATATCGTGTGTATATGGTAGCCCTATAACCTGTAAGGTGGCATTATGTACTGGGGAATATGTCCATACCATGTTTCATGACATTGGCCCCAGTACACCATATAAGCAAAATCTCCATGGCACACAGACATATGTTACAAAATAAAAGAGAGAAACTAAGTGAGTTACAGAGGTAAATGTTACAGAAGTTGGCAGATAACTGCGTTGTTTAAACAAGGATCCTTAGCTATACATTACAGAAAGAAAGACGGAACCTACTGTTCAATGAAAACACGTCTGGTGCCACGTTTAATTGACACTAGGTCCCTTGTTTCCAGTCTTAATTTAAAAGAAAGCTTGTGTGAATGTCAAACCAATTTTCATTTTTATTATTCAACTTGATTTTATGATAATGTTTTTTTGTCACAGTTTCTGGCAAAAAAATGAATAATGAGTGCTGATGCTTGGGCTAAAATGGCACACTGGCACATAGCATGTCTAATGTGATTTGCCACACACTTACTGCTTAAAATGAGGTACCCCCTCTCCAACTGATACCGGTCATATTGTCCTGTAACCTCATTTTGCATTCGTCTATAGCCGAAGCTTTCATTATGTAGCTTTCCATCTGGTAGAATATATAAACGGTACTCTATTAAGTGCAGTTGTAAATGTAGTTGATCACAAGAAGAGTTCGTTTTCAGCTTGTTAAGTGATCTGTGGGCTGTAACAGAAGCGAGATGTCAAATGTCATTTGCTAAAGAGGGAATTATAACTTTTTCTGTCACTTTTTGTTGTTTTGTGGGGTTTTTTTTTTTTTTTTTTTTTTTTTCTGGTTTTGCTATCTGTGCTTAGCAGATCAGTGGAAGTGTGTGCTGAAAAATGAATTACATGTACTGCTCATCTCCAAATACAGTTTATTAGCCAGCAACGTGTGGATGGTTGTGAGTATCCTGCTGGCCACCGTCATAGAAATGAAGAGTTCTTGAGTAAGATGTAAAACACCAATCAAATAAAGAAATCAAAGACAGTTAAAATTGGCTTTTGTTCCAAATGTAGTGCTGCTGTTACACGAACATGAAAATAAGTCTCATTAGCATTTCGGGCTGTCAGGTGCTACACTTGCCACAAAAGAGCAGCTGTAGTCACATTAATCCCCGGACAGGCACTGGCCTGTGAAGTTTCTGGCTGGAGCAGCTTTCTGAGGCTAACACTTACAACTTGGTATTTTCAGTGTGCCCATTGTTCTGCATGGCTACAAATTACTCTGCACAGGAAAATGATTTGCAATGTAGAGTTTCAATAAAACGGATATTTAATGTGGTAAGCATGTCGCCAGGTTAAGTAATAGGCACTCAAGCAAATATAGCCCTCGGCCCTGAGGCACTGTGAGACATTTTGACTTAAAAAATATAACAGCCATCTGAAATGCAAATTTATATATTGGCAACAGTGGACACTAGTAAGTTCTGAAGAAGCTGAGGAGTTATGACAGTTTCCTTGTTAACACATTTGGTATTTTATTGAGTAACATGTACTTGACTAGGATTTCTTTGTCAGATCCTGATGGTATGTACTTTATGTGTCAGACACTTTGTCCATGTTGTTTTGAAACCATACCCAGAACATCCCCAAAATAGGCCAGTTGACTGGCTAACCCTGCGGTTCACCTGGAGGATAAATGTCCAGAAAACCAAATGCGCATTGAGTTTACATGACACCCCCTTTTATTTAACTTCACAGTATTTTCGATGGTCTATCAAGTTTGTTGACTCTTTATTTTAGATTAAAAAGTTTAATTATACATGTACATGTACTTCATTTTTCCTAAATATCATTTTACGTGATGTTCAAAATGGAGTGATGCATAAAAGAATATCCATTATATTCTTCAGTAACAGGTTTGTGTGGCCTTTGAATGTACTTGGAAACCATACATGTAGCTGTAGTACGCACAGGATATACATCTGTAAGATTTGTGATACATGTAGTCTGGGAGCCTTGTGTTGCATTAAGTACATGCACAGATGTATGTACAGTGCCGGTGGGCTAATGCTGGATGGAAATGTCACAGCATTGCACATATTTAAAAAAAAGCAGATCTGAAATAGTGCATGGAGTAGAGTGGACCTGATTAAAATCACATTACTACCATGTTATAGTTGATACATATACAGCGTGTGGCCTTTGATATGGAGTTTGGATGACATTGTATACTTCACTAGGCAAGTCTTTCTTATGGACATACAACTTCTTGGTTGTAGTATATCCATAAGAAACACTTGTCTAGTAAGTCCATAAGTCTAGTGTACTTCCATCCCAACTTCTAAGTGCCACTCAAACAAGTTGTATTTTTCCACACAGATTACTGGTACACATGCTGTACAGTACTATATATGGAGGTTTATCCTTCAGTCATGTCATTTTGGATTCCTCATTGTACAGTTGTGTAGTGTAGGATTTACACAATAGGTGTTGTAAGGTCAGAGTTTTCTGTTCAGCCAAGAGCTCACTGAAAGGGTGTACATATCCATTAACATTTTATGGTATTAGTTGTGGTGGTCTGAATTCATTAATTAAAGAAGTATTAGGATATGTATGTTACTACATATCCATATGTGTATCCATTGAACTTTCATTGTCTGTGTTTCTGTACAACACCATGTGATCAATTAAGATTTCAGCAATTTGACATTTTTGATGGGAAGAATATGTTTGAACTTGATGTACATGTGCATGTGGCACTCAGCATGGTTTGTGGGACAAGGATTACTTGTCAGTGAGGGAGAAACAGACATTCCTCTGGTAGGGTGTTCTGTGTGACATGTTAATGCAAGGCTCTTTACATATGTATGTAAAAACTGTTCAAATTTTGTTATACTTGACATGTAGCTTTTACGTGCATTTCCTTGTGGACCCAGCTTTCTCATGAACTCGATGATGCTAAAGGGTTCGGTTTAGATGTATGCTTAAAGTGACGCTCTCGTCAGAATACAAATTGCATTGAAATATTACAGTGATGTGAAAGAAATTCTACGGAGTAAGCCTAACTCCATGTTCCAAAAGGATTTTGATGAATAACACTATTTCACCCATATAACTGAAGATTCCTTGAGAAATAAAATCTTTGCCTGTGTCCGTAAAATTTTCCTGATATGACATGACAGTGATCGCTGTATGATGTAAAATCAGGCAGATGTGACGTTGAGTAAGGCATTTATGCTGGGATGACGTCCAGAGCGTTTGAAAGGGCAGCATCTTATGTGTATATATGTGTATAGACGTCAGAGATTGATGACGTTGTGTTCGTGTCTGACATCACACCAGGCAAAGTGGAAGCGACTGAAATATTTTATTTCCGTATACTCTGACGAAACGTACAATATCAGTTTTAATTCCCTGCAATATTTTCACAATTTAGGAGAGCAATTCAGACTATCCCAGCCTTTATCAATTCACCTAGCTTTTAAGACACAGATGTTTTGACATGAAAGTAACTCTTTAAGTTTACATGTAGGCTTATGTAGCTCGTATTGCCTGACCTGGCTTTGGGGATCTCTCTTACAGCTGTTATTCCACAGAACAAAGATAAATCTGTAACAGCTGACAGGGCAGAGCTTTTAACAGCTGTAAGAAGTGGGCATAGTGGCAGTTGCATGTAGTGGTGTGTGATTTATGTATTTTTATGGAATGTACATTTATACACTTGATCTATGAAATTCAGTTAGAAATTTGAATGCGGGTTTACAAGTGCAATTTGCCATGCCGTGAAATGGTGACGCGTTATCATTTATAAATCGGCTGCATACATTTAACTAAACTGAGAAAGTGAAGTGAGGGGAACAGTGTGACTTGTGACATGGTAAGGAGATGTGTCTGTGTGGCATTTTGCTTTTGTGTATCAGCATCAGCACACTGCATTTACCTGTAGTTTGCCAATGTGACTGTACAGTCGTGAGGGAGTTGTTCACTGTGTGACATGGTACAGAAGTTGTACAGTGACACTGTGCATCTGTAGTTTGCCAATGTGACTGTACAGTCGTGAGGGAGTTGTTCACTGTGTGACACGGTACAGAAGTTGTACAGTGACACTGTGCATCTGTAGTTTGCCAATGTGACTGTACAGGCGTGAGGGAGTTGTTCACTGTGTGACATAGTACAGAAGTTGTACAGTGACACTGTGCATCTGTAGTTTGCCGATGTGGCTGTACAGTCGTGAGGGAGTTGCTCATTACGTGACATGGTACAGAAGTTGTACAGTGACACTGTGCATTTACCTGTAGCTTGCAGATGTGACTGTACAGTCATGAGGGAGTTGTTCACTGCGTGACATGGTACAGAAGTTGTACAGTGACACTGTGCATTTACCTGTAGTTTGCCGACGTGGCTGTACAGGCGTGAGGGAGTTGCTCACTGCGTGACATGGTACAGAAGTTGTACAGTGACACTGTGCATTTACCTGTAGCTTGCAGATGTGACTGTACAGTCGCGAAGGAGTTGTTCACTGTGTGACATGGTACAGTTGTACAGTGACACTTTGCATTGTATAATGAGGGAGTATCTCAGATGTGTTTCTGTTAATTAGTTGACCTTTTCAGTGATATGTACATATCAGCATTTGGGTCTAACTCACTTCTGTTCCTGTTTAGTGACTGTTGTGAAGGCACAATGAAGAGGTGTACATTGCAGTATGCCAAGGGTCTAAGTCACTTGTGCTTCTGTTTACAGCTGACTGTGATGGTACAGGAGTAATGACTGTTGTGATGGCACAATGAAAAGGTGTACTTTGCAATCTGCCAGGTGTCTAACTCACTTGTGCTTCTGTTTACAGCTGACTGTGATGGTACAGTGAAGAGGTACATTGCAGTATGCCAGGGCTCTAACTCACTTGTGCTTCTGTTTACAGCTGACTGTGATGGTACAGGAGTAGTGACTGTTGCGACAGCACAGTGAAGAGGTGTACTTTGCAATCTTCCTGGGGTCTAACTCACTTGTGCTTCTGTTTACAGCTGACTGGGATGGTACAGGAGTAGTGACTGTTGTGAAGGCACAATGAAGAGGTACATTGCAGTATGGGGGTCCATCTTCTTCTTTGTGGTGTGTTGTTCCTTGTACCTAATGCTGGAAACCCTAAGTATGCAGCCTGCCAGACCAGATGTTCTCAATGAGGTACTGTACTAAGCTGCTTGGACAGTCGTCTGCATAGGGACCACTTTCACAAAGTCCCTTTTTTCTCAATTTTTTCCTAAAGTGTCAAGAAAGTAACGTACAGTTTTGTGAAAGTGAGCCGGTAGTTTTTCCAATTGGCCAATACTGACAATATTCAAGGTTTTGCTCACATCTAATCACTGTGTCTAAAAAAATGTTTTAAAAATACCCCACGAAACTACAATTTACAAATAGTTTGTTAAAATTCTCATGAAGTATCATACTTTACATTGACTTAATCCATATGTGTTTCTATCCAGCACCTCTGATTCTACATGACTTCAGAAAGGTGTATGGAATTTCAGCAAATATATATGTAACCCTGTTAACAGTCTTTCCAAGTAAACTACATCTACAGTACATTGCTGAGGTCCTTACTTGCATGTGTTGTAGCAGTACTGGAAACCAGTTTTGTTGGGAGAAACAGCACCACAGGCTAAACTAATTAATTCAGAATATAATGTATTGAGATATTTGTAAAATATGACCAATATGAAGACTTATAATAAGTAATGCTATTAGGTACAGTGCTTTAAATTATTTAAACCCCTGGTTGACTGTGTTTGTTTTTTGTGAAAGTATGATCTGGACTCTATTGAGGGGAAAATAAAGCGGATTGAAGGTGACCTTCAGAAGAACCAAGACACTATCCGGAAAATCAAAGATACAGTCCGACAGATCGCAAAAGGTGACGAAAATGGCATCAAGTCGTTAAAACAAATATTTGATTACGCTGGCAACAATGGAGTGGTCAGAATGGATCAGAAGTCCAACTCCGACATCATGGAGGTGTTAGGAGCGGGGAAGGCAGTCTCCATAGCAGAGGGGATGTGTGGTTTGCAGGATGCCCCTGAAGCGAAGACTGATGTCAAGGTATAATAACAGCATCTTGTAAAACACCTGAAGTTTGTCCTGTGAAAGCACAATTTCAAAAGCACATAGAGACCTTGAAATAATTTTAATATGCCATTAACATTGATACTAAGCTGAAGTTCAGACCATCAACCAATAAAACAGTATCCAAAGACTGATTTCATGAATGAAGTTAGCATCACAGTCTCTTTAGTAATATACATAATTTTCATGGAATAGAAGTACATGTAGTCAATTCAACAGTTTCCAATGAACCAATAGATGTCCCTGTGTATAAACTTAACTTTTTCTTACAAGAAATTTTTCACACTTCAAAAAATCTCTTTCATGACTCCATAAGGTGCAAAATTCAATGAAAATTTCAATTCAGTGAATGAAAAAACATTGTATCACTTGGTTTGCTCTTTAGATTTTGCCACTAAAATATTTCCTAAATAATGCAGGGTCAAAATTTGTAGGAAGTGAATCCCTATTTTGCTGGTCTTTTTCAAATCTTTCAAACTTAATGGGAATCTTTTTCTTCAAAATCTGACTAGTTCGCCTGTTAGTATTTCCCACGGGTACATATAGATGTCTATGGCTAACTTGCCCTACCCTGATATTTCTAATTTTTGGAACTGGTATCAGTAGTGCTCCAAGCAAAAAATTATCTTTTTTCTCCCAGTTTTTCATTAAAATAAATGTAAAGATATGCTGTCCATTGCATAAACTAACCGTGTGAGAAAAAGAAACTGTGTATTCATGTTACAAGAAGACACAGTGTGTATTCATGTTACAGTTGTGTGTATTCCTGTCACAGTTGTGTGTATTCCTGTTATAATTGTATGAGCATTGGCTAAAAGGAGCAGACCAGGTGTCACAATAATGAGAAGAATTAGGTTAATTCCATGACTCTTGTTCAGTGTGGCTGCTGACCATTGAGGACCATTGGTCAACCTCAAGGCCGGGAGATCCAGGGTCAAGCCTGGGTCAGGTCATATCAAAGACTTTGCTGCATCGCTTGGCGCTCAGCATTGAGAGGTTAGAGCATGGTAGCAGGACTGGTCGGCCCGATGTCAGTATAATGTGACTGGGTGCAGTGTCATGTCTGGTGTCTTGGGCATGATGTTCCAGTGGCGGCAGCACTTTGGCAGCGTGGACTCGCCCTTCCACAAGAAGACACAGTATATGTACTGAGATTGAAAGCACACCACATAATCAGGCAAAATTTGCTCGCTTCAGTAACTGATTATTAAAGCCTTGTGGCTAGTACATTTCAAGGTTGGAGTGCTAGGATTTCAAAACATGGCAGATCTAGTGAAGATAAAATGGACAGTTGTAACAATATATGGATTCTTGTGGCCATGGATAGACTGTTGTGTCAATGGATAGACTATATTGACAGTGGATAGACTATTGTTATGATGGGTAGACTGTTGTGACTTGCTGGACTTTTGTGCCAATGGATAGACCGGTGTGATAATGGATAGGCTGTTGTGATAATAGATGGACTTATGACAGTGGATGGACTATTGTGACTATTTATGGGCTGTTGCGACAGTGGATGTACTGTTTCTGACAATGAGCGGATTGTTGTGACAGTGGTTGGACTTTTGTGACAGGATATGCTGTTGTGACAGTTGATGCTCTGTTGTGACAGTCGATGCTCTGTTGTGACAGTCGATGCTCTGTTGTGACAGTCGACGCTCTGTTGTGGCAGTTGATGCTCTGTTGTGACAGTCGACGCTCTTGTGGCAGTCGATGCTCTGTTGTGACAGTTGACGCTCTGTTGTGGCAGCCGATGCTCTTTTGTGACAGTCGATGCTCTGTTGTGACAGTCGATGCTCTGTTGTGACAGTTGACGCTCTGTTGTGGCAGTCGATGCTCTTTTGTGACAGTCGATGCTCTGTTGTGATAGTCGATGCTCTGCTGTGACAGAGGATGGACTGATGTGACACTGGATGGACTGATGTGACACTGGATGGACTGATGTGACACTGGGTGGACTGATGTGACACTGGGTGGACTGATGCGACACTGGGCGGACTGATGTGACAATTGGTGGACTGATGTGACACTGGGTGGACTGATGTGACACTGTATGGACTGATAGGACACTGGATGGACTGATGTGACACTGGATGGACTGATGTGACACTGGATGGACTGATGTGACACTGGATGGACTGATGCAACACTGGATGGACTGATGTGACAGAGGATGGACTGATGTGACACTGGGTGGACTGATGTGACACTGGATGGACTGATGTGACACTGCGTGGACTGATGTGACACTGGGTGGACTGATGTGACACTGGATGGACTGATATGACACTGGGTGGACTGATGTGACACTGGGTGGACTGATGTGACACTGGATGGACTGATATGACACTGGGTGGACTGATGTGACACTGGGTGGACTGATGTGACACTGCGTGGACTGATGTGACAATTGGTGGACTGATGTGACACTGGATGGACTGATGTGACACTGGGTGGACTGATGTGACACTGGATGGACTGATGTGACACTGCGTGGACTGATGTGACACTGGGTGGACTGATGTGACACTTGATGGACTGATGTGACACTGCGTGGACTGATGTGACAATTGGTGGACTGATGTGACACTGGATGGACTGATATGACACTGGATGGACTGATATGACACTGGGTGGACTGATGTGACACTGGATGGACTGATATGACACTGGATGGACTGATATGACACTGGGTGGACTGATATGACAATTGGTGTATCGTTAACCTGTGTAATTGACATTTATGAGATCCTCCTGATAAGGAAACCTGTTTTCACAACTCCTCCAACATTTTGGATTGTTGGCCCCGGCTATGTGACCTTGTTAGAAGACAAGTGGTATGTAATATATTGTAATAACCCACACAAGGCTAAGCCATCAACTGCTGTAAGTAAAAACTTGGCCCTGAAGTAAGAAATGTTGGTACTGTTTTCTGTGATGTTGGACCATGCTAACATGCACAAATACACACGTCCTACACTGTAATGGTTAGCTTACAAGGTTCTGGGAATATGATTGTTGTAAAATCTCTGCTGACAGCATGTGTCTGTGGATACAGTCAGGTTGCTCTGTGCTCTGTTCTGCATACATGTACACTCATGTCCAAGTCAATTTGTCCCAGCATATGTCTGTTTACCCTTCACACACATGTTTTAGCTGTGTACTCGGCTTGAACATGCTGCTGAACGTTGACAGACGTTATCTACATGTTTACTCGGGTTTACTCAGCAATCCAGGTAACTCCTGCACCTAAGTGGCTGATGTGGGCAGGTGTTAACTCAGATGTAAACCAGGTGTAAGTAGAAACAGGTGCAGGTGCAGGTGCTGTCGGATAAGTCACCAGCAATAATAGATGTATATATACATTTCTTTATTGTATTTATTTATTTGGAATCGGTTTAATGAAAACAGTTAATATTGCAAAATAATGTTGTTCCAAAAGATATGTATATCAGCTGTAGGAAATGCAGCTTTTGGAAGAATGGCTTAATAACAGGTGACTGAATTATGTTTCCTGTAACAAGAAATGTAGTATAGGGATCGTGGTTGGGGAATTTGTGCATTCCCACTTCCATTCCCGCTTCCATTCCCGCTTCCATTCCCACTTCCATTCCCGCTTCCATTTCTAGGGCTTAGTGAACCATTTGCAATAAAATCCTAGTTCCTGTGAACTACAGACCTGTTTCACTCTTAAGTTATGTAAGTAAAATCTTCAAAAAAACAGTTTTCAATTTAATCTTAACATTTCTTTGTCTACCGATTTGGATTTCTTCCATGATGTTCAACATGCGCCCAGTTAGAAGATATATATATATTGATATTGCCAGTGCTTTAGACAAGGGCAAAGATATTTCCAAAACTTTTGACAAAGTCTGGCACCAATTCCTTCTTGCTAAACTCCATAGTTAAGGAATTACAGACTCTTAATGTGGTTTACTGATTACCTAGCAGACAGATATCAGAGAGTTGCTGTTAATGGGAGGCAGTCAGATTTAGGGGAAGTATGTGCAGGTGTTCTCCATGGTCTTGTGCCCCTTCTTTTCTCGCTAAATATTAACGACTTACCTATTGTAAACTCAATAATATACGTTCATTTGCTGACAATACTTGCGTGTATGTCATGTCAAAACAGAATTATCCATCTGGATACTATTTCTAACTTAAAGAGTGATATATCTTGGGCTGAACAATGGTCCTCAAAATTGTTGATTGAATTTAATGCAGCTAAAACAAAGGCTTTGATAATTGCTAAACATAGAACACCTTCTGAGTTAGACCTTCAGTTTTGTTCATTACCTGTAGCGCTATCGAAAAGTCATAAACACTGATGGATAACATTTTCCAACGACAGCACTTGGAAAGATCACACAGACAGTATCCTAGCTGATACCAGCAAAAACCTTTTCATGTTTAGGCACTTGGAAAGATCACACAGACAGTATCCTAGCTGATACCAGCAAAAAGCTTTTCATATTTAGGCACTTGGAAAGATCACACAGACAGTATCCTAGCTGATACCAGCAAAAAGCTTTTCATGTTTAGGCACTTGGAAAGATCACACAGACAGTATCCTAGCTGATACCAGCAAAAAGCTTTTCATATTTAGGCACTTGGAAAGATCACACAGACAGTATCCTAGCTGATACCAGCAAAAAACTTTTCATGTTTAGGCACTTGGAAAGATCACACAGACAGTATCCTAGCTGATACCAGCAAAAAGCTTTTCATATTTAGGCACTTGGAAAGATCACACAGACAGTATCCTAGCTGATACCAGCAAAAAGCTTTTCATGTTTAGGCACTTGGAAAGATCACACAGACAGTATCCTAGCTGATACCAGCAAAAAGCTTTTCATGTTTAAGCACTTGGAAAGATCACACAGACAGTATCCTAGCTGTTACCAGCAAAAAGCTTTTCATATTTAGGCACTTGGAAAGATCACACAGACAGTATCCTAGCTGATACCAGCAAAAACCTTTAAAAAAAATAAAGCATTAAAAAAAAAAAAACCCTACATGATGACCGACAGTCTGTCACTGTCACGACTGTTCATGGTAAATTCACTTCATGTATCAGTAGGTCATGCATGACTGAATGTAGAAGCTAGTTTATTATTACTAGTTCATTACTGTGTGATGATCTGGGTGAACTTTCCTGTTACCTTGGATTTTCAAATGTAGTATATTTAAATTTACAACAATATCAGGTTTATGGGATACTTACATATACTGCACCTAAAAGAAGTGTGTCCACAAGCCATTGAACTTTGTTGTTCTTTTCTGAAACCAATTCTTGCTTATGTATACAAAAGTTTTTGTGGTAAGACACAAGCAGTGACAGGGTAATGATGTGTTTTTATGCTGCTGAGAATCAACTTCTTTAGGCAAGAAATTTTGCCTGTCATTGTCAGATTTCATGCATCCTGAAGTTTTTGTAGTAAACCAATTCTTGACCTGTTTAACCTTAAACACAGAATAATTCATTATTATGTCCGTCCGCCCGTTTGTCAGTCTGGCATCTGTTAACTTTCCCTATCCTTCAAAACGCTGCTCCTCCTACAGTTTTTGTCCAGTTTCAGTGAAACTTGAGTCTAGTGTATACTACATCAAGATACATATTTCAGAGTATTGATTTTCCATTTTGGTGATTAATTGTCAGTCTGTTTGTCTGTTCATCAACCATGTATACATTTCTGTCAAATTGAAGCTACTCTTACAGTCTTTGTATGCTTTTAGCGAATCTTGGTTTAAGTGTTGACTACATCAAGACACATAATTCATAGCGTTGATTTTCCCTTTGGGTGATCAGTTTTTATCTGCCATGTTAACATCTCCTGGGAAATGCTACTTGTACAGTTTTTGTCCGATTTCAAGGAAACTTGGTTGAAGTGTAAACTACAAGTACCTCATTATACATAAATCATGGTATCGACTTTCAATTTTAATGATCGGTTGTCCATCTGTCTTTCTGCTCATACAGCATATGTTAACATTTCTTTCAAAGCCCTACTAATTACTGTGACAGATTTTGTTGAATTTCAACCAAACAAATGAATCAACATAAATATTTGTAGTACTGATTTTCAGTTTTGATGGTCCATTGTCCCTGCATAATTTTGTTATTGATCCCGTGATAATTTTCTTCTAACCAGCAGAGTTACTGCCTAATCAGAGAGTTTGGTTTGTAAACTAGATTCTGATTGAACTAATCATAAGCACACAATAATATTAGTGTTAAATGTGTGGTTTAATTTTTCTCTCCCTGCAGATGTTGAGGGTGTTTGACATCTTGCCATTTGACAACCCAGACGGAGGAGTGTGGAAGCAAGGCTGGGACATAACCTACGATCGCAGAGAGCAGACCAGTCAGAAGCTGCGGGTGTTTGTCATCCCGCATTCTCACTGTGACCCAGGTAATGTCATCTGTAGTCGGCACATCTGCTTCACTGATACCAGCTGTACTATCAGCTGGCATGGTCTGGTGGTATGACTGTCAACGAATGTCCAGTTTAAAGATGCATTTATAGCCCAAAAGGTTCTGTCTAAAGTACCTGGTGATACCTGTTGTCTATTCTGGGGAGATGTTTGCCAGCAGTTAAGATTCAGATCTGCATCTGGGAATGGCATTTTCCCCTGTTGTACCTGTGTTTGAATTCTAGGGAGAAACTTGTAATTACATGCCATTTTGTCATGATGGCTCTTGTTCCATTGTTACGGATCTGCTATGACCTCCAGCAGCGTTTGGGAAGGTCTGCCAAAAACCTGCAGATGGTGATGGGGTCCCCCATGGCTCTATCCTGGTTTCCTCCCACAATAATGCTGCTAGCCGTTGTATATGTGAAATATTCTGTAATCCGACGTAAAACACCAATCAAATAACTGCATAAATTACAAAGATAAGTGCTATGAGGCTGTTTAAAGTAGATAACCGTACTTAATAAAAATAAAAGTAGGCATATATGTGATTATGTCAGTCTTTGATGTGTCAGTCATTCACTTTGTGATGTGTGCATTGCTCTTTTCTTAGAGTAGAACAAAATCAGCTGTTAATGAAATTAAGACACGGTCTTGTGCAAAAACAGGGAGTGACGGTAAGCCGTAGTCGTTCATTCATACCTGTACACAGATGATGTAACTTATTCTCCTTAGGTTGGATCAAAACGTTTGACAGATACTACATGGATCAGACGCAGTTTATCTTCAAGAACATGGTACCCAAACTGGAGCAGGATCCACGCAGACGGTTCATCTATGCGGAAATGTCTTTCTTCTCAGTGTGGTGGGACGAGATTGACGACAGCATGAAGGATAGAGTGAGAAAGTAAGCTGTACATGTTGGAGTGGACAATCACTACACATTGTATGTCGCCTGAACTTCAGCTGTTTTATCAAGTGACATATTGTGCTTTATTCTGACTGATTCATCCACTTCAAATGGAAGCTTAAAGTTTTTTTGTGGAGTTTGATTAGTTTTCTTATTTGAAAAACTCCAGGTTAAGCATTTAGTATCATTTGCTTCTGAAAGCGTGCTTTTGGGGGCCAAACTTTAATTGAAATTCTGGATTACATGTACATCTGTTTCAAAGTAGAATGAGGACGTCCCATCTTCTAATTACACAGGTGATAGCTTATCAGATATGAAAGGTTACTAATTTAGAATGAGCATATACCATGACTTCATTAGGCAAGTCCTAAGACATGGTGGAAGAGAGAGGAAGTAGTCTAGCTTTTGTTGTGGGAGGCAGTGTCTAGATCAGTTTGGTTTTTGGCTGTTTCTTGGCTCACGGTAGGATCAAATAAACACACTAGGTTTTGAGATTGTACATTGGAGATCAGTGATGTTCAGATCTGTGTTGAATTTCACAAACTCTATAGGTTTAATAAGGATTAGTCAGGCCATGCATTTTTATTTAGTTCACATGAACACATGTTGAGCTTTTATGTTAGAGTAAATCCTGGATACCTGCAGTTGTATTGTTTGAGTGTATCACACAGCAAACATGAAGGAGTGCGCCTGGTGTTTATTATGGATGCTGTATATGTATAGATACAAATCTCTTTTGAAGAGAGCTGTCAAATATACTTCATTTACATGTGTCTTCATGTGAAATATTTCATTTGTAAAACATTTCATGTTAGTCATTTTTCACAGAATAATTTTTTCACATTTTGTTACATGTACTTTTGCCTTGCACAGTTTGGTTAAGTCTGGCCAGCTGGAGATTGTGACTGGTGGGTGGGTTATGACAGATGAGGCCAACGCCCACTACTTTGCCATGATTGACCAGCTGATTGAAGGTCACCAATGGCTGGAAGGGACAGTGGGTGAGTGACAGCTGTCGGGTTGATATTTTTCAGTTTGGCTGTATGTTTCATATGTGTGGTATAAGGAAAGTAGGAATGTGTTTGTTGGGTCAATCAGCCACAGGTAAGGCACTGGGCTGTCTGCACTGTGGCTTGACCAATGAGATTGTTGACCCGAATGGAGCTAAGGCTAGTTCAGCTGCACAGATTTCTGACTGACTTTTGGTCAGGGACCTTGCGATAAGTGTTGGGTTATTACAGACATTAGGAGCTAGCGATACATGTACACCCTGATTTAAAAGTCTACATGAAGGTTTGAAATACAGCACTCACTGAACTCACTCTGCAGTTAAAAGCCTGTGTTACCCACTCGCTGACGCCTCACCCAATATGAGACTTATTGACCCCATATAGTTTCGTATCCTTTCACTAAGTAACCATGTAACGAATTTATCCTGTGGAAAACCCTAAAAACTACACTGAAATATGTTTCTTAAAAAAGAAATAAAGCTTCAGCAGTAATTTCCTGTCGTGCTGAGGAGCTTTGATCTGCAGTTGTTGACTCCGCACATTTTTTTCTGACAGGTGTGAAGCCAATGTCTGGTTGGGCCATCGACCCATTTGGCCACTCCCCCACCATGGCCTATATACTGAAGAAGGTGGGGCTACGCAGCATGCTCATCCAGAGAGTGCACTACGCTGTCAAGAAACATCTGGCTCGAAACAAACAGCTGGAGTTCCTCTGGAGGCAACAGTGGGGTATGGAAATGTTAACACAGCAGAGTTGTCCAATGCTCCATTTGATTTTCTGTATCAGTTTGTGTACGAATTCCACACTGGATATTTAATTCATGTTTTTGCCCCAACATTCCCACCCACAACAAATGCACAGGTATACATCTACATCATGATCAGGCTGAGCAACATTAGAGTCCGCGGACTTCAACATCACACCTGAAGACAGAGACAAGTTTTAGAATGACGTCTTAAAAATATCACTCCATGTGATATCTGTGTACATGTATGTATGTAATTTAGCACACTAGAATACGTGTACATCTTTAATATGAGGATATCTTGACACGTGCACCTTGAGATAAATAATCTTGATGTGTTCCCAATGCATACATTATTATAGGGCTAATGTTGCAGCCTGTAACACTGTATTATTATGTCAGATCATTTGAGTTGTCTCCCTTTATTGCACCTCAGCGCTCTTTCCCAAGTAGTCTAAATGTAGCTCTGGTCATTTGGTGCAGAATTCTGGAGGTGCTCTTTATATGTGACTGAAGTACTGGCTTTGCTGCTTACCTGGTCCTTTTCTCATGCAAGAAATGACATTAGTAATTCTAGCATGTTATTTTTCCCATGGTAACGCTATTTACGTCATTCTGATGTAGCCTTATAGTAGTTCGTGATTTTCAGACCAGGCTGGGAGCACAGACATGTTTTGTCACATGATGCCCTTCTACTCGTACGACGTGCCCCACACCTGCGGGCCTGACCCTAAAATCTGCTGTCAGTTTGACTTCAAGAGGCTCCCTGGGGGGAAGCTGAGCTGCCCCTGGAAGGTGCCCCCTGTGCCCATCACAGACCAGAATATCGCAGAAAGGTCAGCTAGTGATTTGATTCTGCTTTCTTTGTCTGTAATGTCTACATGTGAAGCCAGCTTATTTATTTATTTATTTATTTATTTATTTGATCTGTGTTTTGTGCTGTAATCAAGAATAATTGACTTATATTACAGTATTTAGCATAATGGAGAGAGGAAACCTGGCAGAGCCCAGAGGGAACCCATGGTTATCCACACGTTGTTGGCAGACCAAATTACTTAAAAACTAGGATTTTACCCATCGCTTCCTGCTTCAGGAAAATAACTTTAAATTAATGACTGTTAATTAAGTTTGTGTCTGCAAGATTGTTACAGTGCACTAATCCCAAAATTGTTCAGTTTGTCCTGCTACAGAGTTGATTCTCATGTTGCAAACCAATGAATGACCTATGAATAATCTCATAAATCTGTGTTCAGCTGCTGCCTTAAGTCAGGAGGATTATTTGGCATCAGGTGTAGAGCAGTGGTTTACTATCCCCGGTAGGTTACTCCATCCATAGATCTTCTGGCCATGGTGTGCGGCTAAGTGGCATTTTACACCTCAAAAAACAATGCAGTAAATGGTAAGTCTGTGTTTCCACAGAGCTGAGATGATCTTGGACCAGTACAGGAAGAAAGCCCAGCTGTATAAGAATGATGTATTACTGGTGCCCTTAGGTGATGACTTTAGATACGACAAACCCGAGGAATGGGACAACCAGTTCAACAACTACCAGAGGCTGTTTGATCATATCAATGCCAGACCAGAGTTAAATGCTGAGGTAAGTGGCACATTGTATAGAGGACATCAGATACGACAAACCGGAGGAATGAGACAACCAGTACAACATCAGCAACTACCAGAGGCTGTTTGATCATATCAATGCCAGATCAGAGTTAAATGCTGAGGTACGTGGAACATTGTATAGAGGACATCAGATACGACAAACCGGAGGAATGAGACAACCAGTACAACATCAGCAACTACCAGAGGCTGTTTGATCATATCAATATCAGAGCGGAGTTAAATGTTAGTAACACATTGTATAGAGAACATCAGATACAACAGACCCGAGGAATGGAACAACAACAACTACCAGAGTCTGTTTGATCATATCAATATTTAATGGACAATTAACTGCTTAGGTAAGTGCTGTATAGAGGACATCAGATATGACAAACCCAAGGAATGAGACAACCAGTACTACAACTACCATTCCTCCTCAAATGTTTTAGTCACTCATTAACAAGTGTTTTTTGGTCTTTCCACAGCTGCAGTTTGGCACCCTGAAGGAGTACTTCAGCGCTGTGGCTGAGAGATCTAATCTGGACCCTACACGAGACCTCCTGCCCAAGGGCTACCCTGTCCTGAGCGGGGATTTCTTCACTTATTCTGATCGTGAAGACCACTACTGGAGCGGATATTTCACGTCACGCCCCTTCTACAAAAGCCTGGACAGGATCACAGAGTACCATTTGAGGTGAGTTTTCATAGTCTCTATTGATCTTAGTTGCCTATAGTGTATTTTCTACAGAAGACACATGTTGAGTGCAGACTTTCATCTTGGCTTCCTTCAGCTATGAAGATTGCCTCCGTTGTGCTGTTGGAAATTCTTTAATGGAGAGTATTCCACAAGTTCTAAAGAAATAAATTGGCGTTTCATTTGGGCTTTTTTGAGGTGGGGGTGTGGGGGAGGGGAGAGAAACTCACCTGCTTACTGCAGATTTAAGTGTTTCTACAACTTGGCTTTGTGAAGAGATATTAGAACAGATGTTACAGGTGTATGTATATTTTTACCTGTGTTGTTGAAATAGTCCTGAATCTCTGGTGAGTTATCTCCCCTTTTCTGACAGAACAGGAAAGCTTCATTCACACTTCAATTATGAATTTAAACTCTGCCTTGGGAATGATTTTAACTTGGCATAACTTTACCACTCTTCCATCTGACCATGAAATCAAAATAGCTGCATACAAAGCAGCCTTGACGCTGATCCAAGGCCACATTAAGTCTTCTCATGATGAATTCGTAGTAAGAAAAGAAACCCTTTCTTTGTTTTAGAGCTGGAGAAATTGCCTTCTCTTTAGCCATGGCGTACGTTCGTAAATTTGGTGTGAAGAGTTTCCCGTCTGAGCCCATGATGAAGAATTTAGTGTCTGCCCGCAGAAGTTTGGGGCTGTACCAACATCACGACGGAATCACTGGCACGGCTAAGGACTTTGTGGTGGTTGACTATGGCAAGAAGTGAGTGGTACATATAACATGGCCCCCTCCTTAGGAAGCTACTGCAGCATTTTGTTGGTGCAAGATTATCTGAAGAACAAACCCTTTCACCAGTTTGGTGGGTTGCTGGTTCAAACCCAGCTAGCTCCGGCTGTTTCCGCTTCAGGACTATGGTGAGGTTTCGCAACCCATAAATCTGAAACAGTTATACATGTTGTGTGATAGACCAGTGAATTCCAGTGTAGCCCTGTCTTGAAGTCTCCACATGAATTGGGTGACAGAAGGATAGAGTCATAAAAAAAACATTTTGGCTGTGAGAAAGTATCTCAGGGTTTGAAAAGCCAGTCTTTTTATTTTTATGAGATGATGCAGTCCACACATTGAAAATCCAAAGCTCTTCCATGTGCACAGGTTTAACCGATCAGATGTCTGTTGTTTCTCTAACCTGAGGATGTAGCTGTTTCGTCTCATCAGCTTCGTTGTGCCTTTTAGGCAAATGTATGTAGGGCACAAGTGACACAAAAACGTGCTTCTGGTTTCTTTAGCTTGGTGTGTCTTGCATAGTCCTACCATTCCTCATTCAAAGTTCATTTATAGAGTTCCCAGCAGCCGTGACCATTTAGGTCTGCCGACACCCCTCCTCTAAGTAACTACAGTTATTTTATGTACTGTTTTTATTTTTAATTCTCAGCTGATGAAGCACCTTACAGATACATGGCGTAATGCCAAGATTTTGGATGATTTTGTTTTCTCTCCGTTGCTACATATGAATACATGTATATCCTTGTTTTAGTTCTCATGTGTCTATTGTTTGGGTTTTATACATTCAGGTTGCTGAAAGCCATCATGGACATGAAGAGAATGATTGTGGAGTGTGCCTATCTGCTGATGATGTCAGACAAGAAGAGCTACTCCTATCAAGAAGTCACTCCTGTATTTAACATCGTAAGTGTGTGTAGACGGGAAAATGGAATCGTTGGTTCATAGTATGATCACCAAAAGGTGTGAAATGTTTTGGAATTTTATGTGATGTACACTGTACATGTACATCTTACTCCAACACTTTTTTTGACAAATAAGAAATTATTTTCAGCTTTGTATTGTTCTTAATCATTGACAAGCTAAGGATAAGACACGATATTTGTCAGGACATGGGTGTGATGTACTGACAGTATTGTCACACTTCCATGGTATATTTTGAATATCAGGAAGTACGATATGTTGAAGGCCAAGTTCTCAGATTTAATTTCGTGTTATGTTGGGTGAAATCATTTTGGAATCCTGATCACAGCTGTACATTTACAGAAGTAATGAATGAATGGTTATGACTTGCTTATATGTATCCATGTTAGCAATACCTGAGCCATACGATGTGTCCTGGTGAGAACAGGATCAAGCCATGTTTCAGGAGATGAACGAAATTATACGGTACGATCCCGACTGCAAAATAGATTGTGAATTTGTGTGGAATTGTACCCGTATTGTTTTAGGACGAGTACAGAATGTCCCATGATTCAATGCCTGAGAAGACGGTACTGCGACTTAGCAACCAGCCACAGTAAGTACAGGTGCACTCATGGTCAGGACAAGGTTTGACATGTTCGGCATAATCCCCCACTTCCATCCCCCATGTCTCACAGGGTTTATACTGGCTGAGCACAGTGTACTCCTCTTTCAGCTCTTGGGGGCCTTCTTGACTCACTCGGTTAGCACTCTAGTGCAGCACATTGACCTAGAAGCCTCCCACCAATGCGGTGGCTGTGAGTACAAGTCTGGCTCGTGCTGGTTTGATATCTGGCCGTACATGGGAAAGTCTGCCAGTGGCCCGCAGATGATTGTGGGCTTCTGCTGGCCTCTCCCCGGTTTCCTCCCACTATAATGTTTTGGTCTGAATTGTGTCTGCCAGGTTCATGCACACACATGAAGTGCAGCACACTTGGCCTGCTACATGTGGTAAGTGCCAAACAGAGCTTGTTCCTAGATCACAAAGCTGTCTTAAGCTTTGTACGTCAGACGTAGTCTTGTGGAAGATTTCTGAGCAAATACTTGAGCCTAGACAATTCTTGATGTTAAAATATAATTCCTTAAGATGAGTCGCAATTTTAATATAGTGATCTGTTTTGAAGTTGTGAAAAAGTCAGACTTCAGGTGAAGACAGTGATCATTGTTCTTAGGCCAGAAGCGTTCAGAAGGCCCAGACTGTATCTTGCCCATTTGGGGAGTTATCTCCCCTGGGTGTATCCCTCAACACCCTGATGTCTCAATGTGAAAATAGTGGTGGTTGACCTTCACTGTTAATCATTTTGCATTGTTAGAAAGTGCAGTGTACACCAACTTCTTCGTCTACATTCTGAAGGTGTGACACTTTTGTAAGCAAAGGCATAAAAGTTAAAGCTGGCATCATAAAAGTTAAAGCTGGTATCTGTCTCTCTAGTCATGCTAGATGATATTTCTCACATGGATGTTTAATTCTCAAACTTCAAACTACCTGTTTCTCATTTGTCACAAAAGAGTATGTGACCATGTAATTTTCTGCCCTTTTTTTTCCACAGAGAAGTTTTGTTTTACAATTCCCTGGCACAGCAGAGGGAGCAGTTAGTGACTGTTTTCACCAACTCTCCACATGTGGAGGTGAAAAGCCCAGAAGGAACAGTCATTACTTCTCAGACCGATGCTTTCTGGTTCACGGAGCATGAAATATCTACAAACAAGTTCAAGGTCAGTACGTAGTTCACTGGTAGGTAACCCAAGCTGTCAAGGTACAGCACAGGACCTGTATGTGACATGTTATGATCCAGAACTCTCTTACTCCATGGCCTACATGTCTGACAGGATTAGTCTGTGACGGAGTGGTTAAGGTGTCTGCCTTTCTGTTACTGGGACACTTGGAGATTTCACCTCTCCACTGTTAAGGTTAGAAATGGTGACAACAATTGGCCTACGAGAGCCATTTTCGCAGTGTTACACATAGTGTTGTCTTCCAACAATGTAATGTGCACACTCTGTCACATGTGGGAAAGTTTTTTAGTGACTTGCAAAAAGTCAGTGGTTTATGCCAGCATCTCCAGTTTCCTCTGACCATAAAACTTGGCACAAGCCATCATAATTGAAAAATTCTTGCATTAAACACTAATTAAATATCTAAATAACATCGTTATAAGTACATCTGAAAGACAAACATAAATAGAAATGTCTCCCTTCACCGAAGAAAATAATGCCCTATAGGCTCTTAATCTTTTGGCACAAGTATAATATTTATTATGAATTTTAGTATTCCAGAGTAGAAGGACCAGTATTTGTCTTTCATTCATCTGTTTATAGATTCCGTGGACATTTTGTTATTTACAAAGCCATTGTTATCTACCCTGTAAGTGGGTTCCAGTGTCCTGTATTGGGTTGAATAAACTGAAACTGAAGCTAACATCTGTCTGTAGATGTCGTTTACAAGCTCTTGACCAATGTATAAATGAATCAGGTTTTGTTCTCTGTATTTCTACTTGCACAGGTGTCATTCCTGGCCACAGTGCCAGCCCTCGGCATCTCACGATACACCATCCAGACCGTGCCAGAGGCGTCCAACCCTCACAACAAGCTATCTTATATCACTGTTTATAACCATGGCTCACCAGGCATATCCCAGCAGTAAGATCTTTACCATGTTTACCAGAAGTGCCTAACAACCCTCACAACAAGCTGTTTATAACCATAGCTGACCAGACACATCTCAACGGGAAAATCTTTACCGTGTTTACCAGGAGTGTTTACCAGCTCTCATAATCTGACAAGGATCTGTTCCCGGGATTTTCCCAGAGTCATTTGCATGAAAAATGTATCCTGGTAAAAGAGTCCAGCTAATGCAAAACACATTAATGTTCTCCAAAACAGTTCATTGATTTTACAGTGTGCGTTGTCATTACTCAAGGGGTGGGTCAAACACGTCAGTGACCAATCAAACAGTAACCATTAACAAACACATCCCATAAAGTTGTTTAGAAGTCACAGTTACACAAGGGAAAGTTGGGAGTTTTGATTGCCTCAAGTGAAAAGGCAAAACAAAACTTTATCTTTTAGCTGCAGACGTGGCACTCACTGCTTGGTGTAACTGTTACCGTGTTATTACATTGCTTTTATTGTAATAGCTCATATCATTGTGTAGAGAGTTTTAAACAGAATTAGTAAAAGACATTTATTCCTAACAGAAGCGAGCCTTTTCAGCTAAGCCTGTCCAGGAGTAAGGCTCACTCAGGTATGATGATAGTACAGACCACTCTCTCTGGTGTGAGTACCTGCCAGTAGTCTGATCCTTAAAACCCAACCCCCCACCACCCCCACACCTTCTTCGACACACACACACCTGGTGTTAAGGACAACTCTGGGGTATAGCTGCTAAAAATGCATGTAGAATTGTAGAGAATTATTTGCTATGGAATTCTACAGGCAAACTGATTATTAAGTTTTCTTACGTCCATGGTAACATCGGGGGAGTTATTCCCCTTGACGCTGTGTCTGAACCCTGCCTCTGCCACATGTACCCACATTCTTCTGATATATCTGGTCTGCCTGATAGTGTCATCTCTGACCAGAGTGGTCGACAGTCCTGGTTTAGTTTACTGATTCTAGATTTATCTGTATGAGCTTTGTCTGTCTGTTAGATCAGGGAGTTGTTACTTGGATGTACTGTCATGAATTGTAGGATGTCTAATTCTGCGGTTCTCTTGCGAACTCTTGACCGTGGAGAACATCATGTAGAAGTACATGTACCTAGCCTGCTACATGTACCTAGCCTGCTACATGTACCTAGCCTGCTATATGTACCTAGCTTGCTACATGTACCTAGCCTGCTATATGTACCTAGCCTGCTATATGTACCTAGCCTGCTATACGTACCTATATGTACCTAGCCTGCTATATGTACCTAGCCTGCTATATGTACCTGTATGTACCTAGCCTGCTATATGTACCTAGCTTGCTACATGTACCTAGCCTGCTACATGTACCTAGCTTGCTACATATACCTAGCCTGCTACATGTACCTAGCTTGCTACATGTACCTAGCCTGCTATATGTACCTAGCTTGCTACATGTACCTAACCTGCTATATGTACCTAGCTTGCTACATGTACCTAGCCTGCTATAGGTACTAGCCTGCTATATGTACCTAGCCTGCTATATGTACCTAGCCTGCTATATGTACCTAGCTTGCTACATGTACCTAGCCTGCTATAGGTACTAGCCTGCTACATGTACCTAGCCTGCTATATGTACCTAGCCTGCTATATGTACCTAGCCTGCTATATGTACCTAGCCTGCTACATGTACACAAATTACATCTGATCTGCCCTTTTTAGGCAATATACATAACATACAATATACATACATACTCGTAATTGTAACAGCAATACGCGGTTTGTTTTTTATCACACGTCTTCCCCTCCTCCTCCCCTCCCCCTTGAAGAAGAACAGGGAGAAGAGTGTAATTTGGGGGTTTCATTTGTATGAATGTCTCTGCCAAATATTAGAAGAATCAGGGTACAGTACATTATGTAGCGGAGCTTGGGTCGGAAGTCAGGGGATTGGCAACGCTGTACACTTGTTTGTCAGCAGAGATACATGACTGACAGCATGCTTATATACACCATAAATGAGATATTCTCAAAAACCTTGTGAAATGAGAGAGAAAGAAAATAAGAAATCTGATGTTAGAAATTGATATTTTGTTCCTCTCCAACATATTTTGCAGGTACTTAACAAAGGGCAGTTATAGCGGATTTGTTGAACTGTGGAATTCTGAATTTTTATGATTATTAGAGATTTTACAAGTACATGTACTTATTGAAATGCAGCATAACTTGGCTTTTGTTTTTCTTTTGTTTTGTTCTCTCTGGGGTTTTTTTCTATTTCATCATTGGTCTGTCTGTGATGCCTGTTTTGATGTGTTGCTTTTTTTTTTTTTTCAGAGGACCTTTTACTATCGACACAAAGAGCCCTGAACCATTCTCCATCGAAAACTCTCAGCTGAGTGGAGATTTCAGTGGTGAAACTGGGCTGCTCACAGTACGTAGAAGCACCTGTGCTCACTGACCAGTACTACACAGGTGGACATGCTGTTTTCAGAATGCTCATTTCCACTATTTTCAAAGAGTAAAACCACGGTCAATGAAAGCTTTGTTTGAATATTTGAATGGCAGAGATACACGTTCATGTGGCTCCTGTTCTAGTGTTGGCCACTTAACTGGGGATGGATTCCAAATGTATCAAAATATTTCTGATGACTTTGAACTTATCAAATGGCTCAGGTGATGTTGCAACTAATTCCACAAGTTCATGGGATGAACATAAATATACTTCCAGTTTTCAGATGGAATTTAGTGAGAAATGTCTAGGCCTCTGGATGGCTTTCTACATGTATGTTGTAGTTGTAACAGGCATTTACATTTTGGGCACACAGAAAAGGTCTAATCAGACGCTGAGGAAAATGCTGATCACCTAGCGTGAGAATATATTAAATGTGTAAATATCTTACTTGTATTGGCTGAGGATTATCGTAGTGAAGATGGAGTGTGGATGCATCATGTTATCTTTGTACATACAGTTATCGACTTTCTATACAGCTGATGATACAGTAAATGGATTTGTAAACTAAAGAAAAACAGTGTCAGTATTGTTTACAGGGTTCACATTTGCATGTATCATCCAATTCGAAAGTCAATAGTTGTTTTATATTCATATCATTAACCAGAATAAAAATTTTGACCGAAATGTGACGTGATGAAATTATTTAAAACAAAACATGGAACAAGTGTCCAATACTGAGCTTGTTTCTATATCTGAGAGTGTTTGGCATTTGTGCTGCCCCACCATAACATCTCTAATGTAACAAAAATGGTAATTTTGGAGTCCTGCAGTGGTGTTCATTTTAGGAGAGGTTCATAACACAGTTGCTAGACCCATTGGCCTCAGGTGTTGATTTTTTTTTTTTTTTTTGTTTCTTTTTGCCCCTGAAGTGCAAAACTTAACAACTTTGAAATAGTAGAATGACAGCTTTACTAGTACAGGCCCTAGAGTAAATTGCAACATGACATTGGTGAAACTAATCTAAAGTTTGATTCCTTCTGTGTACAGTCCGTGTTATCAAAAGAGAACAATGTGAAACATCAGATCCAGTTGAGTTTTGTCATGTATGGAGTGAAGATGGCAAAGGAAAAGAGTGGGGCTTACCTCTTTTTGCCAGATGGCGAGGCACAGGTAAGTCAAAAGCTGCTGCTCATACATACCATTACTTACCGTTACAACCTTCGACTCACAGTCATATTTGTGAGGGGACCAAGTGTGGGAAACTTAAAAACAGAAATGTTTGCTTTTGAGGCTGGTTACATTTGACTTAGAGATATAGAAGGCATGATGGGTGGACAGGTGGTGTGAGGAGAAGGGTTCAGATTGTCATCCAGGCAAACGGAAGATACACCCAATACTGACGTAAAATGTTTTACAAGATACCAAATGACATTTCCGTTGAGTAATTTCGACAACTGCTTCAACACTGCTCACTCCAGAACCATACTTGTAAAGCCATTGTTTCACCTTAAAACCAGTGAAATGCATGTGTGATATTAGAGCATATAAATGCAAATCATTTTGTCATTTTCATTATCCAAAGGGGCACACGGTTCACAACCAGTCACATTTTGCACTCTTTTGATACTGTAGAACATTAATCGCATGTACTAAATAGCCACAGTGAAAACCAAAGGGGTGCTGAATTAAGTTCTTTGTGTATAGAAACTCTTAAATGTAGCAGCAGTTTGAGAAAATTTGGCAGTATAATTTCAGCCAGATTTGAGCTTCCGGCTTCCAGCAGTTTGTTTTGTACAGAAGAATGAAGTTTTAGACTTGAGCTCAAAATGGCTATGTAAAAATGGCCCTTGACCTACAGGGATAATTCTTAGAAAAACAATGGCAAAAGTTGAATGCTCAGATATTAATGGCTAGAAGCTCTTTCAGCTTTAGTGCTGTGAATAGCAGGCAGAAATGTGTTTTTACAGATACCAACTACAAAGAACCCCACCCCCACCCCCCTTCTGAAACCCTGAGAAATTCAGAGAATTGTTTTTGTCTGTGTTTGCCTAACTTTGTCAGAAGCAGAAGCAGTGCTGTGTGCAGATCCTGGTTGTCACTCAGTCTAGTGTAACAGTGTCATAATGTGCATGATGGTCAGGACATATTTTCTTGACTTTTTCAGCTTGTTGCAATATCCAAACCACTAATCCGTGTGTTGAGGGGCCCATTAATGTCAGAGGTCAAGGTCATGCTGCCTTATGTTGAACACGTGGTCAGGCTGCAGAATTCACCAGGTAAGGGGCCGTCCTCAAATATCCGACAGGTGTAGAAGGGACATTGCAAAAATATATCAGGAAGAAAAGAAACAGTATCAGAGCGGATGGTTAGATGTGTATATTGGCTACACAGTTACTCCAGAATGTCTCTGGGCAAAACCGGTGTCTGCGTATCTTTGATATGTCCAGGGGAACAATCCTCCTGTCAGCCTGTAGATTGACTTAATGACACCATTTTTGAAGGTTTCAGGCCTTCATAACCTAGTGGCTTACATGCTCGGTGGTGTGACTAAACTTTTTAAGGTGCATGCTCTGAGGACGAGCCAGCAGCGAAAATTGGTAGCCCATAGTCAAATTCACTTGCCATAGCACAATGTAACAAAGTTAAAATAAATGTATATTAAAATTATAATGAACCAAAGCACCTGTTTCTCTTACTATTGATGCATTTTTGTTCTTGTTACACATTACTGCATTGAAGTGAGTACTTTTAGACTGTTCATCAAAAGGTCTGGCGGTAACCTGCAGATGGGCGTATGCTTCTCCCTGGCTGGTTTCCTCTCCATACCATACTGCTGGCCGCAGCCCTATAAGGGAAATGTTCATGAGTAAGGCATGAAACTGGAATCAAATAAATAGATAATCTTCATGGCTTCTGTTGGCAGGCACAGATGGTTCCAGTGTGGAAATTCACAACATTGTTGACATCAAGTCACAGCCGAATAAGGAACTAGCCATGAGGGTTGATACGGACGTGTCCAATCAGGATAGAGAATTTTTTACCGACTTAAACGGATTCCAGGTAAGGGACATGACTGTGCATTTGAATGCAGAGGAATCAATAAGATGAAGTTTATGTTAGGTGAAAGACCATTAAAACACTTTCCAGGAAAATAGTTGTCAGATGAATAATTTGCCTTTCAAAAATCAAATTCTTTTGGACACATTGGATATCGCTGACATTGCATCTGTATATTTTGTCTGAAGTAGTTTCATTAATTTTCAAATATGTTCAGCGAATGCCTTCCTAGTTGTAGTTCTTGAGACTTTTCTTCTCTTCAGATGCACCGACGTCGCACGCTGGATAAACTGCCTTTACAAGCCAATTACTACCCCATGCCAACGATGGTATACCTGGAAGATGATGATAAACGCGTTACCATGGTAACTGCACAAGCTCTGGGTGTGGCCAGCTTGAAGGAAGGTAATATACATGTGATGATTTGGTTCCGTGAAGAAACACCAACATGCCATGATGCAAATACTGCATATCGTCGGTTGGGATGCCAGGAATTGTCTGTCTGAGAGAAGTGCACGATGTTGAACAAAGCAGAGCATGAGCTGGACATCCTTTGTCGAGAGCTGACAGTTCCTGACATCCCATCCCCATGCACTGTATGCTTTGTGATATCGACTGGCTCAGTTGCTTATTAAAATGCAAGCCATCCTGCAATTGTTTACTTTACAAACAAGCAGTCAGAGAGCTCATAAAGGGAGGTAATTGCAGAAGAGTAATAGCATAAGCTTGGTGATTATTAGCACATGATATTGCGTCGTTAACATGTTGTCATTGTACATCATGATTCGTAGAATATCTTGTGGCCCTGTTCTGACCAGTAAATCAGTCTATTATTTATTTATTTATTTGATTGGTGTTTTACTACATCATCCAGAATGTTTCACTTATATGACAGCAGCCAACATTATGGTGGGAAGAAATCGGGCAGAGCCCTTGGGAAGCACACAGCCATCTGCAGGTTGCTGGCGGGCCTTCCCAGGTACGACCGTAGAATAAGCGTGAGCTGGGCTCGAACACACAGCAATCGCATTGGTGAGAGACACCTGGGTCATTACGCTGCACTAGCGTGCCATCCCCACCGCCCACGGAATCACTGTATTAGATTATTTATATATTTATTTATTTGATTGGTGTCTTACACGGTACTCAAGAATATTTCACTTATACGACAACAGCCCTCAGAAGGATGGGAGGAAGCCGCATAGAGCCGGGCGGTGGGGGGGGACCCAGGACCAGCTGCAGGTTGCCATTGTAAGAGGTGTAACAACAATACATGTAGTACAAATCAAATATCAAGTTTAAATTTAATCCTCTTTGTAGACTCAGGTCGTGGCAGGGTGTGGTGTTTGGGGTTAAAGTGGGCCTGGAAACTGTTGGTCCACTACAAAGTCTGCTAAATGTCACATACTCCTCATTGAGTGTCCATCACACATGACTACCTCAGCAAAACCGGGGTGAATGTGTTGTTAATAAGGTCCTGGCTGACTAATACTGTCTTCTGAGAAGACAGCTAGGACTTACAGGTGTGTGTTTAAATCCAGTTCTCACAGTTCTAGCTACAGCTTTTTATAAGAGCAAACTGAAAACATGCACCTATCAGTGCGTATCAGTAGACAAGTTGAAGTGTGGGACATAAACATATTTTGGTGTTCTACCAAAAGTTTCAAAGGTATTCTTCTTTGTTTCAAATTTGATTCAAAACACTATCTCCAACTGTTAGGCTTGGAGCTCTAGCTCTAAACATGTTGTTCTGGTCTATTGATTGCATGCCACACAAGTTAATAATGTCAAAGCAGTTTAAGTTATCTTTTTTTTTTTTTGCACGTATTTATAGTTTGACTTGTAGAATCCACGACACAGTCTGGGTGACCCCTGTGTACTGAGCTCATGTGCGCGTGGTTATAAACAAACTCTTCATTAGCATGGCCTGGTGTCCTATGTTTTCCCTGTAGAATCCATGACACAGTCTGGGTGACCCCTGTGTGCTGAGCTCATGTGCGCGTGATTATAAACAGCCTCATTAGGTTCAGTTACACTGCCGTTGTCCAGTGATTGTGGACATGCACGTGAACTCACCCCTGCCAGTTTCCCTGTAAGATGCTAACGATTTTCATTATAATCTTTTAATTACTCTGACATTTTGAGATATACATGTGTGCACTTGACACAGAGACTCTGACTGTATGCCGATGATGTTCTGATCACGTGCCAAAAGGCTGACTCATAATGGCTTCTCAGACTGAGCAAATTTGTACTCACTTATCCCTGACCCTGCTGTTTTATTGTCCTGCTGATCGATAGATGTATGATTTGTTTATTTATTTATTTGATTGGTGTTTTAAGATGTACTCCAGAATATTTCACTTCTACGAAGGCGGCTAGCATTATGGTGGGAGGAAACCCACGATAGGTGTATGAGGAGATGCCTCAAGTATCTCACATCTTCAACGAAAACAAAGAGGAGAAGAAGAAACACCGTCTGCTGTTCACTCTGTATCATGGTTATCTCTGAAATAATAGTTGATGTAGGTGCATCTTTATACAAAAAGTACCTCAGTCGTGATATTCATGTTTTTGGTGGTTTTTGATATTTAACTAATTAACTAAAAACAGCCGTAGATGGTGTTATGAAAACATGTTCCTGGATAGTCATATAGTTGATTAGACATTTTAAAACCTGAGTTATCGTTCAGGAGATCAACAGCGGTGAGTTTGATGATGCAAGCAGCAATTATCTACCTAGAATAACGTGTTAGATATACACTAGATCTTCACCTTTAGGATACCAGGTTCAAATCCAGCCCTTGGAAGATACATGTAAGCTCTGGATTCACATGCTTGTCACCAGTTAAAGTCTGATGGTCTGCCCCTAGGTTTCCCGTAGCTGATCACTGTAAAATTTTCCTGATGTGCAGCATAAACGACCAATCTGGTGCTGTTGGTGCCAAAATACTACAAATCAATACAGTACTAAATGAGTTTTTAATGTAGCGTGGCTCGTCCTTTGTAAGTAAACAGATCTCTGACACCTCATAAAGTATTTTGGGAGTATTTCAGCTGTCCTTATAAAGCAGTCGTGTACATTTATAAACGTAAGTGACCTTTGACCCGCAGGTCAGTTTGAGGTCATGCAGGACCGTCGGCTGAGCCAGGATGACAACCGAGGCCTGGGACAAGGTGTCCTAGACAACAAACGCACCCCCAATAAGTTCAGGTTATTTATAGAAAAAAGGACGGGCAAAAAGGTATGTTTTCCAGTTCTTCTTGTTTTCTGTTGTTTTGTTTCTTGGAGGATGGTTGGGAAGGTGTCTTGTAAAGGTCATCCTACCTGGACATCATGGCAGCGTTTGTAAGAAGGTAAAAATACAACCCAAATACATAATTTGGCCATTGACACATTGGTCTGTTTCACAAAGTACACGTAACGTTACATTGCATGTGTCATCCATGTCAACCCGTTTGTGCACTACATTGTCGGCCTCCAAAAAACAGGCCCCTGACCCCAGGATAGTAAAGCTGTCCTATACTCCACCTCAGACATTATCTTAACTGCTGGGACTATTTCTGAACTTTGATGTGAACATAGCCACTATTTTTCTGTTCTGACATCATAAAGCTGGCCATCGTCGGATAAGTCATATTTTCTTGACTACAGCTTAAAACACCTATCAAATAAATAATGTTCTGTTCTGTTATTTTATGAAAATCAGCTAAGACAGCAAGATTTAGTATTAAAGAGAAAGTTGTTCAGACTCTTAAATCTGACTTGGATCTCAGACAGCTCTGTGATCCTGGAGCCTGATGCTGATGTTGAAGAAGTGCTATTGTAGATAAGGAAGTCCGGGAAGCCAGGTGTTTCACCATTAGTAACACGTAACTGTATGTACTTCCAAGGTTAAATCGTGTTAGCATACATGCACTATTACAGACATCCCGCAAGCGGTAAAGGCTAGGGCTGTTGACTCGCGAACACATTGCGAAATAGCAAATACATCTACATGCATTTAAACACGTGATATTGGTATTCTTGATTATGGTGTAAAACCCTATAAATAATATTGGTAAGCCTATGCAGTAATGATATGTGTATACGTAGGTCAGATGTTTTTTGCACTTTTGATGGCAGTTTGTTGTTGTTATGCAAGCGTAGCACGGGTAATGGTGGCCCTGTACTACAGAACTCATTTGTTCAGCTCAAAGTTATGTTTAGAAATGTTTTTTATTTCATTTTATGTTATTTCATTTCTCAAATCAGGCTTTGACAGTTAACAGACTAATCTTGTGTTTCTCTCCTGTTGCAGCCGTCTGGTAGTACTACACCGTTACCATCGTTAAAAGGGCAGATAACTCTTCACGAGTTCCTTCACCCTGTCTTTGTCATTCCCAAAAACGCTGAGTCATTGTCAGCACCATTGCAAAATATATTTTCACCACTGGGACAAGATATGCCTTGTGAAATTCACCTGCTTAATTTGAGGACGTTACAAAATGCTGACGATAATCCTACGCTGAAATTCATTCCAAAGGATATGTCGGCCATGCTGCTACATCACCTGGGCTTTGATTGCACATTCCCTTCACCATTACTGAGCTGCAAGACTAATAATGGCAAGGTAAGAAGTGTGGAATACTTGTTGTCAGCTGTAAATGCAGCTATGTCAGTCTGTGTCAGTCTTCACATAATGTGTGTTTGTGTTAAAGAATCAAATTTGAAAATATCAAATGCACAAAGACACCTTTGTGACAGATTTTGGTGAGTATCAATGTCTCTGATAGCCCTGCCTCAGTGGTCTAGTGGTTAGAGCGTCGCCCTCACGGTCAGCAGATCTGAGATCAATCCCAGGTCGGGTCATACCAGACTTGTTGCTGACTCCCTCAATGCTCTGCACTTAGAGGATAGCTCAAGGAAACAGGAGTGGTCAGCCCAGTGTCAGTGTAATGTGACTGGGGGTGGGGTTTCATATCTGGTGTCTCTGCCATGTTCTAGTGCCCGCACCACTTTGGCAGCAAGGACTCACCCTGACATAGGAAGACACAATACGGGTGTACATGTATTCTAAGGATTTCTCGTCACCTGACTGAAAAATTGTTAAGTATGACACAAAACCTAAGCACACATACATACATATATAGATGTCTCTACATGTGTAAATTTATTTGTCCTGATGCTGGTAGATCTTCCCATGTACTGCTGAAGAGGAAGTCAGCATGAGCTGGACTTGAACTCACAGCAATGGCATTGGTGGAAGGCTTCTGGGTCATTGTGCTGCGCTAGCGTGCCAACCAGTTGAGCCACAGAGGCCCAAGAACATCCATAAAACACATCCATATATATTTGCACAGCTTAGACCTGATACTGGCTGTCCTCACTTCAGCGGTTTGCCAGTTATGTCTATTTCAGTGGTTTGTTTTATCTCAGTAGACATGTTGGCAATGTTCAGTTATTATAGCCTGCATATTTTGGCATGAGTTGTTCATGTACATCCATGAGGTGTTATAGCAGGAGACAAATGCAAAGCTGGCAGAATTATATTAATTTGTTTGACATCTTTCCTGTGTGGTAACTCACATATAGCAGTGACTTGGGAAGGCTGGGCTGGCTTTGATATCTAAATACTCCTTATTGTTTTCTTAGACTCCTGACGATTCTGTTGGATTTATAGTTATTTTTTTGTAGTATTAGCTGTAGTGATCGTATTAAATTAAATAAATGTACATGTACTTCAAACTAATCAGTTAATGAAGATCAAAATATACATTTAGTATTTATCCAAGGAAGGTACATAGGTTAGAATATTTGTGTTATAGATGACCTGATAAACCCACCAAGTAAATGGGTCATCATCAGCTAAATGACGGGCACCCATACTGCAGTATCATTCATTATGTGATACTGTGAGATTTTATACAAAGAAAAGTTGCAAATGTACAGTAGATGTATTGAAAGGTCACTCAAGCCTAAGTCAGTACCGTCTACAGCGGAGTTTTGACTCTCAAGAGTAACCGTTTTGATTTAAGGAGAGAATATGGGAGCAGCTGCTTTGATTTCTACACTCCCCTTCTGTGATTGTTCATGCCCGCCTAGTGTACAGCTCAGTGTTCCTTAAAGACCAGTTGCCTTCCACAGATATAATGTGTGGCATGCACAAACATCAACCATGACTGAGTTTGTGGCAGAGGTGCATCCTGGCCTCTTCCATTTTTCCCCTCCATAGAAATAATCAACATCAATTTAGTGATAAATTTTTAAGTCAAGTAAATACACCAAGATAAAAGAGAGGATACATGTTACGCTGACACCGTGAAAATGGACCAGGCTTCAAATCCAGTGCCTGGCATGACTCATTCTCAGTATCATAGGGCAGGATTCATACATGCTCACTAACGTTAACCTTTCTAGCTAGTTGGATGTCATTTCTTTTTTAAGAAAGAAACTGGTTTAATATACACAGAATGTGGTTTTCACCACATGCACATGTTCCCCAGTAGATGGAGTTTTTCTTGCAGATTACTTGGTACAGCTAGATGTCTACCATATGAGCACAAGTGACGTGCACTTGACATTCTTTGACCCACTCTGTGTAAACCCTGATCACATGAAGGACACAGCACGTGTATGATGGCGACTGCTTTGTCCGCACCACTAATTAGTGTCATTCTCTCCTTAATTATTGTGAAAATTGTTTAATGGGAGCTGATTATTTGATAAAGTTTTGAATTTCCTTGTGGTACACATACACAGTTCCCTAGCCTCCTCATCTGCCTGACTATACATGTATGTATACTGTGTGTGTAGTGATTAACTTGTACTGTCTGTTTGTCTGTCTTTCAGTTTGTCTGCTTGTATCACATACATGTGGTTTGCCTCTCCTGCCTGTGCAGGCCAGATGTCAGCATTTCAGAGTCATGAGACTCTTGCATCATGTCCGTTGTTGCCCACTGTGGGGTTTAGTGCACAATTGTATTGCGTGTTATATTTTTGTGCCTTTTTATGTGAAAATTACAAGATACACCCACAAAGAACTCCCACAAGACTCATGCTGTTGACGATGAAAGTTGTGTACAACTTTACTCTTTACGAGGTGCATTGACTTGGTAAACATACATGTATGGTGTTGCATACTATCTTAATAGTTCACAACTGACTGGGTGGCTTAGTTGTTAGAGCCTCTGCCTCGGGGCCTTGAAATCCAAGGTTAATCCTGGGTCGGGTCATTCGCCATGATGATAAGTGTGCTTGTAGCTGCCTCACCTGGCGCTCATCAGATTGGGATGTTAGAACAAGGAAACAGGACTGGTCAGCCCGGTGTCAGTATAATGTCAGTATAACACTCTCCAGTGTCTTTGGCATGATGTTACAGTGACATCTGCACTTAGGTAGCATCGACTAGCCTACCGCAAGAAGACACGTGTGCTATTTACATGTGTGGTATTTACATGTGTACATTCTAAGGACTCCCTGTCATTCATATCACTGAAAAATTGTTGAGTGTGACATTATACCCTAGTATACAGACACACATTAATAGCTCGCTTATGCTTTGTCTAAGGAGTTGTTCTACTAACTATATATTTGTTTTTATAAAGACATTAACACTCTTTATAATCGATGGTAAAGGTTATCAAATATCCTGTTACTTATAATACAGTAAGGTGTAATGACGTAGACATTGAAGGTGGTGGGGGGTGGATGTTCCAGTATGGGTACATGTGCTGAGTTGTAGTCCACAGTAATCATATCGATGTCAGGCCTGTGCATGTGTGTAAACGATCTTTTTTATTCCCCTGCAGGTGGATTTGTCCTCGATGTTCAGCGAACTGTCTGTGGGCACAGCCATATCAACGTCGTTGTCGTTGTTGCGAGAAGACGGAGAGCTCGACTCGCTGCAAATTCAAATCCCTCAGATGGAAATATTTACTTTGAAGGTGTCTTTCCTATGATTATTTCCCTAACCTTATTTTTGAACTGTCCCTGCTTTGTCCTTGCAGGTGACTGAAAATGCAACTTATGTTTTTCTCTCTCTGGAAATCTCTTTGGGCATTTAAATGAAATTCTGTGACACACTGGTCTGCAAATGTTAGAATAAGCAGGGTATGTAGTTTAGCTTCTGCCAAGGTCCATGTGCATGGCCAGGGCTGCTGTGTGGCAGTTGGTTTATGTGTGTAGACAAATGTAGTGCATTGATGGATAGAACCAGATGGACATTGGCAGTGTACACAAGTTCACTCTGCCTTCACCTCGTATATAGCACGAGAATCAGTCTGGTTCTTCAGTCTGTGGCTTTGATGTACGGCCTGACAGTAATGGTCCATGGGTTTGTGTCTTTTCAATCAAATCAGGACAAAAATCAAGTTATTGCAAGAAAGAAATAACATCAATTATCATCCTTTAAAATGTATGGTGCGGTTGCTGTGAGGTCAGGTGCAGCAGAGGCTGCATTACCTGGCAGTCGTACCAGTGAATCTGGCCGGGCTCTGCCTGGTTTCCCTCCACCATAATGCTGGCATCCATATGAGCGAAATATTGCGGAGAACGGACTGAATCAAATCAAAATCAAGTTTCTGGCTTTGACCATTTTATGATGATAAGGTGGAGTAAAACAATAAGATTACCGCAAACAGAGAAAGGCTACTGACTGGGGTATTTGGGGTGCTTGTACGCCCCTCTTCTAGCCTCCAGACATCTCACACCTGTGCTCTGGAGCTTGTGTCCTGATTGTGTACAAATCCTTCACACCGTATTTCTACATTAAGAATGACCTTGAAGCAGTGGACTGATGCTCTGACTTGCCTTGACCTTGACCTCTGTCAGGCCTGTATCAGGGAGCTCTGTAGACCACAATTCTCTTGGGCCCACTTCAGCAAACTTCGTTAATCAATTTTTCATAACTTTTCTTGAGGACCACATTGTCTTATGGTGCTAATACCTAGACGATGGCATTTATGAGAAAAGTTACAAAAAAAGTGACTTACGAAGTTTTTGAAAGTGGTCCCTGGTCTCACGGTACTTGGGTTTGTCAGTCTGTTGTTTACATGCTTGATTCCTTTCTAAGTGTGTATGTCCACTCCCCTTGACTTCTGATCATCATACTTATGAAGGAAAACTTGCTCATCCTCCTGATAACACATGTAGGAACACAGAGCATCTTCTGAGAGACCTTTGTGTCGTAGTTGGCCTCTGAATACTTCATTATTATGACTAGTGACCTAAATTGTTGTTGGTTTTGGAGGCAGAGAGAGAACTTGTGAAGTGTAAACCTGCATGGTGACGATGCACTTTGATCTCATCAGTCCGCCCTATCTTGGGCGAAAAGTGTCAAATAAACCACTTTATTTAAAAAATGAAAGTGTTAGTGAAAAGGGAACAGAATATGCTGTGGGGTGTCAGATCATAGTTTTTAAGGACACTAAGGGGATAAGGTACACAATTATAAAGGATATATGGTTGTCAAGGAGCAGACTGTCATTGTGTTGGTTAAAGACCCTTGTGAACATAAAGTACAGTTTGGGCAGTATTTTTGTAAATATTATTTCAAAAAGAAATTGTGTGTTTTATTTTCGTAACAAATTTTTATATTCGATGCACAAAGCAGCCTGTACACATTGACTGTGTATTACCTGTACCTGTAGCTAGATGTCTGTGAGAATATTTAGAGAGTTAATGTCTCAGTGCTGACAGGTTCACAATAATGGTGCAGTCTGTAGTCAGAAGTTTTTAGAAGTCATTCAAGTCACATTCTGTGATTAGTCATGCGATTTGGATTCCAGGAATCATGAGTTCATGAAATATTCTTGAGTACAACATAAAACACTAATCAAATAAATAGCAGCATGTCCATAGCATGATCAAGTTTGTATACAACATAGAAACAGAGCATGTTTACTTATGAGCATGTGAATACAGAGGCTGTGTTTTGTATCGTGAGAGTTTTCCCTGCAGCTCTACCTTCCCTCCTGGAACTTACATCGTAAGTTTTATTTTAAATGTGATGAGATAGCTAAAATTGTGAGCATTATCTACTGACAGTCATTTTAAGAGAACTCGTGATTTGTCAGAGCACAATTTCAGGCAGGTACACATACTTCTTGGCCTTCAGTAATTAAAGCTCACCACAGTTGGACTGCTGTAGTGCTCTAGTGGTGATAGGAGCCATAATCATTCATTCAGTCATTGACTGAGCTCAGTGATATGAAGTACGGCAACAAAACCAAAAAAGGTATACATTAATGCACATGTACCCGTACAATATCTTGAAAGCCTCTGGTTTCCTCCAACCATAATGCAGGCTGTCTTTGTGTAAGTGAAACATTCTTAAGTATGGCATAAAACACGTGTCAAATAAAAAAATCAAAATCTTGGAAATTTTCAAATTTAATCTACATGTTTCTGAAAAAAAAACACCCTGTATTGTTGCACAGGATTCTACCATCATATACCTCATCACGTTTTAATTCTTTACGAAGCGTAAGGTTTTTTACTCCATCCCACAACTGGAATTTGGATTTCTTCTGCTGTTGGGTAGTTAGGTATTTTAATTAATGGCATCAAAAGTGGCATTGTCCATGTGTGAATTGAACCTTTGCCATTGTCACACAGGTGCTTACCTTAGGGTGTATTTTGTGTTTGTTATGGGTGGGTGGAGGGATCTCGTTTTGAACTCTATGCTTGTTGTGGATTTGAATTGCTTGAAACATGTGTTCCATTTCTCCACATAAATAAAAATTGTACAGCCATGCCCTAATGTTATTAGCTCAGTATATTGTTTATATTCTGCATAAGTTCAGTTCACAGTCTTATATTAACTGAAGTGCTGCAGTAAGACTTCAAATCCTTGTCGGGCTACTGCACCTTGGAAGTGGGCTTTGTCACACTCGTGAGTGTTACCTGTATCAGTTGTAAGTGTTATTGTGACATCTGGAAGTGTAATACATAACATGTGGAAGTGTAATACATAACATGTGGAAGTGTTTTATATAACATGTGGAGGTATGATTTGTAACAGGTGAAAATGCTATATATAACATGTGGAAGTGTTATATGTAACATGTCAAAGTGTTATTTGTAACAGGTGGGAATGGTTATGTAACAGAAGTGTTACATAAAACAGATCAAAGTGTTTTATCTGACAGGTCGAAGCATTATTTGTAACAAACAGAAGAGTTACATGTAACAGCTGGAAGAGTTATATACAACAGTTGGAATTGTTATGTGTAACAGATGGATGTGTTCGGTGCAGTGCTTGGAAAGTGTGCAGGTCTTTCCTCGTACCCACGAAGTGTTAAAAGCAGCATTTTAGTTTCTTAGAGTGTATGTTGTGTTATAAATAATGGGGAATATTGGTCATGAAAACTAATGATAACAGTGATGAGGTTCAGGTATCCATGGCGATGCTAATGTTAGTAGACATTCTCATGATTGAAATACTTTTTTTTTTGGCATTTAGTATCACACAGTGTACATATGTATTGGAAAATTAACTTCATGAATTATATCTTTATGTATAATCAAAATATTTGTGCAATGAGTTGCAAGATTGCTGATAATAAAAGAGAAACTTATCTTTTTTTAACTCTGTTTCTTGTTCTGTTGCCGTGGTAAACACTTGAGGGAGATTGGAAGAAGTTTTACCCCTGACCCAGTGATGATAGCATGATTTGGTGGGACTCTGGTCAGTATTCAACCTGGAGGCCAGGTAGGCCAGGTTTAGAAAGGCTGCACCGGTGATTTGGAGCCAAAAAAAAAATCATAAAATTTAAATTGGTAATTAAGACTCCTGTTACATTTTTCAAACTTTTTAATCTTACTAACACTGTTAAAGTACGGACAATAATTTCCACTATTACCGCTCACTAAATATAGAACATTTGATTTCATTTGGAAATATGGATTGTTGGCCATAAATTGCCAGTATAGTGCATCCTCAGTATACTGAAGCATGTCACTGGCAAAATACTGGTGTATCCATGCAGTGTCAGTATTAGGACAGATAACCTGATACAAGACAGGCCACGCTTTCAACATGGTGTAAGGTAGACTATCTCGACTGTGATGGACGTATACAACTGAGTGCCATTTTAGATGTGAACAGTCCCTGAATATGGCAGTGAGCAGTCAAATAAACAAATCAGTTATGAAGGCAGTACAACGATCCTAGAACCAGGAGATACATGTATCCTTCTGACATTTTAACTTGACTACCTGCATGAACCGGTACCTGTAAGTTCTCCAAGCTGGCTTCCTTTCCGGCCATACGTGGGAAGGTCTGCCAGCAACCTGCGGATGACCTTGGGTTTCCCCCGGGCTCTGCCCGGTTTCCTACAACCATAATCCTTGCCACCGTCGTACAAGTGAAATATTCTTCAGTACCGCGTAAAACACCAATCAAGTAAATAAATAAATATATGTAAGTTCTTTTGTATGGGTTTCTATATACATGTACATATTTATAATACCTGTACAAGTTGAGCTTCCTTGTGGCCTTTTGTAACAGGCCATGTTCTAGCCATTAATTAAGCAGGCTTGCCCATACGTGGGAAGGTCTGCCAGCAAACTGTGGATGGTCGTGGATTTCCTTCGGGCTGTTCGTATAAGTGAAATGTTCCTGAGTATGGCGTAAAACACCAAATCAAATAAATCTGTAAATAAAGACGCAGTTCAACGGCTAAGACACTCGTGGTCCAGTTTCAGACCCAGGCTTGGCCAGGGAATGTGTAGATGCTCTTCTCTTATCCATGTTATACACTGTACCTTAAAGGGTCTTAGTGACAATAAACATTCGGCGATATTCGCGTAACTGTTTGCTCACTCAGCAGCATGGTGTGCCTATCTGTATGTGGGAAAGCCCTTCAGTATCTTGCCAGAGGTCGTTGGTTTACCCCAGCTATTCCAGTGTCCTTCATCATTGCATAAAACTGACTTGCACCATACATGTAAAAAAAAATTTGAGTGCTGCTATAAACACCAATTAAATGAATAAATTTTAGGACCTACATGTACCAGAGTGTTTTAAGGTGTCCTTCACAACATGAAGTCTGTTGATCAGCAAATAAACAAATTGTTTGCTGGAAAGTCCATTTACATACAACTCAGAAATGGTATATGCAATTATGGTTTACAATGATTTCAATAATGGTCATAAAACCTGACCAGCCTCTGTGTTACCAGTAACTTGAAGTCAAAGTTAAAGCCCAGCTCTCTCCAGCTCCCCAGCAGCTGCACCTATAACCAGGTGTACCGTATTTTTCCAGGTGGCGGATGCTTTCTTTTACGTTAGTAGCCATCTAATGGGATCCTATGTTTTCCAAAGATGTAAAATGTTGTTATGCACAGGATCTCAGGTGGCCAAGATGTCAAAATTGTTCAGCATTTGAGTAAAAGTAAAGAAAAAATAGGAATTGATGTCAATATTGGTTTTATGTATAACACTTTTATGATCTGCTACCACTTCACAAGAAAGTTTTTATACCCAGAACTACTTTACTGTTCTGTTGGAGATTGGGATAATCCCCTGGCTGAGGTCGGGTGATCCAGGATCAATCCGAGGTCGGATCACACCAAACATTTTAAAAATGGAACTTGTTGGTGCCTGGCTTGGAGCTGGGCACTGAGAGGTTAGAGTAAGGAAACAGGACTGGTCAGCCCGGTGTCAGTGTAATATGACTGGATGGGGTCTCATGTCTGGTGCCTTTACCATGATGTTCCAGTGGTGGCAGCACTTTAGCGGCGTGGATTGCCCCTGCCACAAGAAGACACAGTACATATATACATTCTAACGACTCTTCGTCGTCATATGATTGAAAAATTATGAAGTATGATGTAAAACCCAGGTATACACACATACATTGATCCCCCAGGGTGACTTTAATAAATGTAGAGAGTGTGTGTGTTCAAATCCAGCGGTGCTCGTTCATTCACAGCTTACAAAACACTCTGATGGCAAGTCTGTAGGAATATCAATAAGTATATGTATTTGTTTATGCCATTTGTTAAAATGCTGTCCTTAATGAGTTGACTCAACCTGTAAATAGTTAGCCAAAACACCAATAAAGTTAGGGGCCGTATATTTGATATCAAAAGTTTTTATTAAAAAAACATACGTGTATTCCAGAAAGTTTCTAAAATTAAAACAAAAAGTAATTACCAGTATGAAAAAAGTAGACCTATTTCACTACAATGTAATCAAGACCATCACCTGTGGTTTTATGCTCTTAATTTTATCAAAATGGTTCATCAATATTAGTGATAGATTAGGATACTATTTTTATCACACTGATATTTGATTTGCATCACCAGTTTCCTGTGTTTATCAAAAAACCATGATACCTCACGATCATTTGATTTGTCAAATTGTCCACTTGTGATAATATAGCTGCTATGATATAGTGTCCCGCATTTTAAACATTTTAGAATGATTTTCTTTATGTTCATGGCAATAAAAATCTTCCTCTCTTACTGATGATGCTAGTGTTTGAATAGACGATTTCCTCCCCACCATGATCCTGACCACCATGATCCTGACCATCGTGATGCTGACCACCGTGATGCTGACCAACGTGATGCTGACCACCATGATGCTGACCACCGTGATGCTGACCACCATGATGCTGACCACCGTGATGCTGACCACCGTGATGCTGACCATCGTGATGCTGACCACCGTGATGCTGACCACCGTGATGCTGACCACCATGAAGCTGACCACCATGACGCTGACCACCTTGACGCTGACCACCTTGACGCTGATCACCATCGCGCTGACCACCATGGCGCTGACCACCAAGACGCTGACCCCCAAGACGCTGACCACCTTGACGCTGACCTCCATGACGCTGACCACTTGACGCTGATCACCATGACGCTGACCACCTTGACGCTGACCACCATGACGCTGACCACCATGACGCTGACCACCTTGACGCTGACCACCATGACCCTGACCACCTTGACGCTGACCACCATGACGCTGACCACCATGACGCTGACCACCATGACACTGACCACCTTGATGCTGACCACCATGATGCTGACCACCTTGACGCTGACCATCACGACGCTGACCACCTTGACGCTGACCACCATGACGCTGACCACCAAGACGCTGACCACCATGACGCTGACCACCATGACGCTGACCACCTTGACTCTGACCACCATGACGCTGACCACCTTGACGCTGACCTCCATGACGCTGACCACCATGACGCTGACCACCATGACGCTGACCACCTTGACGCTGACCACCTTGACGCTGACCACCATGACGCTGACCACCTTGACGCTGACCACCTTGACGCTGACCACCAAGACGCTGACCACCATGACGCTGACCACCTTGACGCTGACCACCATGACGCTGACCACTTGACGCTGATCACCATGACGCTGACCACCATGACTCTGACCACCATGACGCTGACCACCTTGACGCTGACCTCCATGACGCTGACCACCTTGACGCTGACCACCTTGACGCTGACCACCTTGACGCTGACCACCATGACGCTGACCACCATGACTCTGACCACCATGACGCTGACCACCTTGACGCTGACCACCATGACGCTGACCACTTGACGCTGATCACCATGACGCTGACCACCATGACTCTGACCACCATGACGCTGACCACCTTGACGCTGACCTCCATGACGCTGACCACCTTGACGCTGACCACTTGACGCTGATCACCATGACGCTGACCACCATGACTCTGACCACCATGACGCTGACCACCTTGACGCTGACCACCTTGACGCTGACCACCATGATGCTGACCACCTTGACGCTGACCACCATTATGCTGACCACCATCATGCTGACCACCATCATGCTGACCACCATCATGCTGACCACCTTCGTACATGTTTAGGTGGCCTATTCTTGATACCGGCAGAATAAAAAAATAAGTAAATAAAATGAACCATTGTGCTTTATACCCTCACTGCACATTTCATGTCTGCTGAACAAAATTAAATACTACTACCATGTCCCCCTCCCCGATGTAAGATTTATTTATTGATTGATTTAAAGACAGTAAGCAGTGCGAATTTTGGCAAAGATCGATTAGCATAAAATCCAATAAATTTGTTACTTATATTTGCAAAGGCCCCAAAATTATTTGTAACAAAATACATGTATAAGCCTCATCTGTGGCCTTACTACCATGGTCACAGATTATTGGATAAGAGCCACCATTGCTGAAGCCCCTGTATGCTGTCTACTGGTAAAATTAACCCGAGGATAGCATGCAGGGGCATTACATGTACTACATGAATGATTTAAGGCAAACTATTTAGTGACGAAGTACAGTAACCTTTAGTCCTGCAGGAACGTGCAGTTCCAGAAAAGATACAAATAGGTTGAAGTATTAGGTCTATAAAGTGTTCCATAGTTTAAGATGATGTACGTAGCCTTCACTTACTAAACGAAATCACATGATTTTCAGTTATAGCATAGTTTCTGTACAGAGCTAATTACATGTAATTAAACTTCTATTTTTAGAGGACCACGACTATTGTGTGACCCTCTGCAAATTGTATTGAAGTTTTAATCATCATACATAATTTGAATGGTCGAACTTAACAGATTGTTTTAATCACTGGCCCTGGATTGACCCCTGGGTAATTTTTTGGCCCGGTCACACGTTGCACTTTAGTGTAGAACACTTCCAGTCACCATGTTGGTCATTTCAAACAGCTGCATATCCAGTGTCTTTCCGGATAAATCGCCGCTAAAACACCGCTCATTCAGTTGTTTACGACTCCATGTAATTAATTTTGCAATAGTATGTAGAAAGTTCGTAGCATACAGCTTCTTACCAGTCATAAATCGTTATCCTTCAAGAAAAAAAATGGATTTGAACCCATGTGTTTTCTGTTGACCGAGTCTATTGAGAGGTATGCCTCTAGATACTGACGACCCATGTACATTACATGTCCAACCGTACACACTATTTATCTTAGCTGACTGATGTGCGCTTTGGGAATCGCCAAACTAAAGAACCTTGCTTTCATGGATGACCATCCACTTGTTAGCCGGGGCATATCAACGCTGAACAAGCTTGCTACTTATTCTATGACCTCTGACGCCTGAAAACGACATGGTGTAAAATTAATCATCCCGCTGTGATCTAAAGCAGATTTCCCGTGTAAAAACTCCCACGTGATTTATGTACAAGCATGTACACAACCATGATCAGAACCTGACATTGTCTGTAACTGACCAGAAGCGGCGATTGGCCTTGACCATTGCACTTTACAAACACACGGTTCTTACTTTTTACCTTTTATTTTTTTCAAGCGCACAGAAAGCTTGTGTGTGTTTATACACTGTACAAGTAGAATAACACAGAAACTATATCATTACTTGTATATTACGTCAAATTGTAAATTAAACAGTACATTACACACTGTGCCAAATTCTGAACTTAAGCAACGATACAATATGCAAGAAAAACTGACCAATATGTGGCCAGGGGCTCCAAAGCATGCACCTTTGTAAAATACGCCCAACAATGATAAGGACATCTGTTAAAACAACAAAAACACCACCTACAGGCAACGCCGTCATCCCAAAGTTGCTTGCTCCAGCTAAATACTTAGACATACCCTGACGACCTTCTTACTTTTCCATGGGCAATGTACTGAAGGCTAAGGAGATGCATATACCATATAAAAATATTCATACAATAACATTAAACATTATACATAACAATATGAAAATTGTTGAAAATGAAAAATATGAATAAGAATATTTCAACCATGATTATATCAAAATGAAAGATTAAACTGACATTCATGTAGCATACAGTATATAGTAATCATACAGGTACTTCAGACAGAGTAAAATATACACCTATTGCAGACGGAGTAAAATATGCAATAAATCAGAAGATAAAATCATATTCAATCGGCATTTATAAAGTTCCCATGCCATAAAGTAATTATGGCTTTAAATAACATTACAGAAAGTAAAATAATATCCAAGCGACATTTACAGTTCTGGCATTAGAGTCAACACGACAAATGTTAAAAAAAAGTGGGGTGATCTACGCAGTATTACACTTTTATCACCTGTGCTAATGACATTCATGAGCTCAAATATGAAGACAGAATAAAGTTTATTCAAAAGACATAAAATATACTTTCTCATTTAGAATTAGTTTTAAGATGTAACAATAACTTCAAACAGGTACAGGCATATTCTCGAGTCAGTAAGTTTTTGAATACCTCAGAACCAGTAATGAGGACAACTTTCTTTGTGATATTTCCGTACAGTTTCCTTCCCTTTCGGCTAAGTAGAGTGACACACAAGGGCCGTATGGAAACGTCCTGGTATTTCGGGATTCAGTTCACATCATTTTGGCAAAACACTTTCTTGATTAGTCCTTCCTTTGATCTTCTACAGTTTGCTCTTCTTGCCCTTTCCTTTATTCTTTAGCAGTCTTGCAGAAGCCTTGAAATCAATCTGTGCATATATGGTAGGCTCCTCTCTACGTCTGATTCCTGAAGTTCCTGCTACTTCCGGGTCAAACCAGATGCTGGCGTAGTGACCCTGTAGTCCCTGGAAATTCAACTCACATGTGTAAGACAGAATCTCAAGAAACAGAATCTGTGCTGTTTTACGCAGATTATACAGAATCTACAAATGGTGAGATTGCGATAAGTAACTCAAGAAATACTGTGCGGGCGTTAAATACAAGAGTAAATGTGGAACTTAAGAAAGGTTAGCCAGATAAACAGTAATAGTTGTACAACCTACGAAGGAAATGGTAGACGCAGCAGCAGTAAAAGTTATATAGGTCTAAGTAGTAATAATAGTTATTCCTGCTTGAGAAATGGAGATTTCAGGAGTAATAGCAGCAGCACTAGAAACAGAAGTGGTGGTGATGTTAGTGGTGTCAGCAATAGTAACAGCGGTACATTGCAGGGGTACATTTCTGGTTGTGTAGTATAGCAGAGGAAATGAATGGCCATATAGATGCATGTAGACAGACAGAAATATGCAAACAGGTACAGATCTTTCTTTGTTGTCCAAATAATTGAAGTTACCTGTCCTTGAGTTCCACCTACAGCTCCCACGACAGGTTCGCTTTCAGTTTCTGTGTCATCCTGTCGGTCAACTCCCATTGCAGCCGCACTTTGCTCTTCGTTAGACGTCTTCAAAGCCATTTGTTCTGCAAATACAATGTATGTCACCTCAGGCATGTAACAGAAGCACACGGCTTGTCTACACTTGTGATTAATGTATTGTCACAACTAGTACCATGTTAAAACTTACAAATCAGGTGCCAACAGTATAGAATAACGTCTAATAACTATCCATGGTAGAATCACTCGAAACTGCGGTTATCTTATATACACTTAAAGATACCAACGACTTAGCAAACCCTCACCATGCATGTTCAGTATTATTCATTGTGAATACCACTCGAAATTAGCTTATACATTTATATATTATCCACACACTTAGTGCATATATTTGACTGCTTTTTGTTTACGAGTTTAATTCTTTATTTTTTTCTTTTTTTTTCTTGGCGTTAGTGTTCTACTACAGTCTTGCTCATCTTTTTTTGACGAACTGGCGTCGTGGATTAAAGGCCCTCTCTAATATCCGTAAGTCCCTATATCTTACCATGCTTTTTTGTTGCCTCTCTGTAGCACGCAGAGGCAATAAGCCCCACCATTACAAGGCCGATAACCGGAAGTACAACCAGCGCCCACAGACGGATATTCTTTCCTGCGCAAATCACAAAATAAAGAATGTACTCATTTAGAAGTGTGCGTACAAAACACGGTGACTACATAGCCATTTTCTACGTCATAACACATTTTAGAGGTCGGATTGAGATCAACCTGAACCAATTCACACATTACCAGGTGTCGGCACTGGAGAATGGTATGCAAATGCTGTTTTGTTGACACTACTGATCCTGTCGCCTTATGCGAGGCCGTGGTACGATCGAGTTGCGTTTCTGTTCCCAGAAGTCTTGATTCAGCTCGGTTCTTGCGACTTGACATGTTATTGACTACCACAGTAGTCTCACGCCAGGCTTCTTGCGTCATTCATTAATATTAATAATACATGCATGATGGATTCAACTCACGTTTTTTTGCGGGCAGTGTCAGATTAGCAGACGCTGTATCATTCCCTACAGCGTTGATGGCCAGGCAGGTGTAGATCCCTGTATTCGATTGGTTAAGGTGGCCAATGTGAAGGGTGTTCTTGGCTGCACGGATATCTGTGATAAGTTTGTTATCAAATCTCCAGGTGATGTTGGGATCGGGATTGCCATCAGTAGAGCACGTGAGGGTTACTTGGTCACCATGGTAATGCTCGGCTGGCGTAATCTGGATTTCAACACTCGGTTTATCTACAATCCAAGCAAATACGTAACATGTTGACTACTTACCTGAAACTAATACTGGCTAACAAATGATTGGGTCACTTTATCGATATACATTTATAGTTTGAGAAATGATTTATTAGTTGTTTACGGTGAAAACATGACCCTATATTGTGGACTCTGTGTGATTTGGTAAAGGAATTCGCGATCTCAGGGAAAATCATGATGATGTAAACTGATTGAAAGGTTCACTAACAAGCTAACTCCCGGGCTCCCGGGCAGACTAGCATGGTTATGATTCACAGGTTATTACATAAGCTGCGTGGACACCTGTTACAGATCACAGATATAACTTATAGAGACTGCTGAGGACTCTTCGTCGTCATAACCGAAAAATTGGTACAACGTAAAACCTAAGCATACGTACACACAGGTGACAGACCTGCTGTCATCCATGGCGTATATGTGGCCATTTGGATGTGTTCACATAAAAAGTAATTATATATGTTACCAAACCAATTCTTGTCAAAAATTACTAAGGGTAAAGTGCCATCCCATTCCAAGCGGTTTACACTCACAGTTGATGTTAAGTCGGATGGTATCTGTAAACTGTCTATCCCCTTGCTGGGCTCTGCAGACCAGCTCCTTGTTGTTCATGTCCTTGGTAAGATTCAGTGATATCTGGCTGCTGACATCAGACACGGTTGGTTCAGGTTGAATTGACATCTCTGGAATCTTCCAAGTAAGCTTCCCGCCCTCAGCCTCACAGGTAAATGTCACTTCCGTGTTCTCCGGCACCGGAAACTTAGGTCCAGATAAGGTGATATTCCTGACTACAACTGTAAGATAAAAAGAAAAACGCTTATCACCCATCACCCATTTATCACTTTGGTTGTGAAAGAAAACCATTGTTTTTCGCCGACCTTTAACAACAACATGAGGTGCGATACTACGGCTATCACAATGTCAGTCAAGTGAAATACTCTTTATTCTCCGTTAATAAGCCAAATACATATCTTGGTGACATCAAGAACACATTTGCCTCACCAACAAGTATGAGAAATGACCCGACCTTTTCAGCGACGTGTTGCCGTCTTGAATATCCTTAAAAATGATTGAAAGTCTCCAGCTCAAATATAAGCTTGTTACTGTGTTCCAATTTATTTGTATTCAATAAAAAACGTATTTAATTAAAGAAACACTGAGCGTAATTGCTAGCAGCTATTGGCTTTGCTACAATGTATATACTGTACTTCACCAAGACAAAATACAGCCACAGGATTTTATTTGTTTCGGTCAGTGTTTCACTCCGTACTCCGTAATGTTTCACTTATACAACGGCGGCCAGCACTTTGGTGGGAGGAAACCGGTGGAAAACGACGACCATCCACAAGTTGTTGGTAGACCATCCTGCGTACGACCGGAGAGGAAGCCAGCGTGAACTGGGTTTGAACTCACAGCGATCGCATTAATGAGAAGCACCGTGTTTCCACCACATGATGTTTGTAAGCCAATAAAGCCTGAACGTATGGAGAAACGTACTGACAGCAATCCTGGACATACCGATAAAAAGATTACCTTGGTAATTGTATGCGCATGATAGACGAAATGTGAAGCTAACTTTTCTGGCACGATCCAACACTGTTGTATCGAACCAGCCATCGTGTGGATGCACTAAATTACTGAGTCAAGTAAAGGTCAGTGTTCTTTATGTAAAGCATACAAATTTATACCTGTAAGTCCAAAACACAACTGGAAGATGGAAACAGACATGATCAAAAGGGCACCCACAATTCTATAATCTGAAGCAACAAACATGCAGGAGACAATATACCGTACTTGATGTGTCAGTGAGACATACACACGTATATTATCATCATATCTTTTTCGTAATATCTCATTGCCTCTTGTGTACAGAGAAAAACCAACAGGTAAAGATAACTCACCCCACAGATATATCACAATAAATAGGACAAAAAGAGCTAAAGGTTAGCAACAATTTCCATCTTAAGTCTCACGCAGTTATGGTCAACGGGTTAATCCTTACCTTGTACTGAGAGTTCCACAAGTTGCTGAATTCCAGGGGAAGTACACTCGAAAGTACCATTGTCTCTGGCGTACGATGCTGATGTGATATTAATAGAGCTTTTGCCCACGACTTGCACGTCTGCCGAGGTCCAGGGTGGAGATATTTCAGTCCAGTCCGACTCAGTGTGTAAGACAGGTTCGCAGATCGTATTGTTCATCTTGCACCACGAGGTAAAAGCTTTATCAATATGCTCGTCTGGACCACATTGTAGAACAACCGCTTCACCCTCCCACACGACATATGCACATACAGCACTGCAGGTCAATAACTTAAACGCTGTAAAAAAATGTTAAAGACCTGGGTCAAAAGTTTTTCATCCCATATCGCGTGGGTACCATATGTACCGGTTAAAACAGACACGATTGTGCAATCTTCAAACCCATCCTAAGAAAATCACCATTTTGAATTATTCACCGGTAACTGAGTCTTCAGTTATTAAACTTGCTTCAATAGTGATCCCAGTTCGCTATTGTGATAAATATATATAAGCTCTCAACAGGTAACATGGCTGTGACGTTCACTCTTGGTTGTCTGATTTAAAACAATATCCTGCATGTTTTTTGTCTGATTTTTTCACACAGCCATCCATCTTGAGAACAAGATGTATAAACACGTACCCGGTGAATTCATACGAAGCGCATACTTACCAATAACATACAGAATATGTTTGATTGAGACCTCCATGACCAAACCGTTATTACCAGTGATTTGACATTCATATTTCCGGTTATCTCACACACAAATCCACACAGAAAAACAGGAAACAAACACACAATATATCAGTACTTAGTCCTTAATCATATTCTACATGTGTATATTGTCTATGAAGATTGGCCATCGTCAATCGTCCAATCAAATAAATGAATAAATAAATAATTAAATAAATAAATAAATAAATAAATAATTTCACGGAAGTAAGCAATATTTATGTTATATGACATATCATTGGAGTAAAGTGTCGAGATATGAAATATTTTATACTGGAACTTGCGCAGTACGAATTTGCCCAATTTCCTGTTTAGTCTCATATAATCGGCAAGGCAAATGACATCTGTTCATCTGCTAACTGTTTGTACCATGGTGGCCCGAAACAAAAGTGGTGAATTTAAAGATAGCTTTTACTATTTATGTTGTAATTTAGCAGAGAATATCCTACTAAAACTGTATTACCTGCCTTTTTTTGGCCCAAATACGCCTGTCCTACACCATATCCAGATATCGTCATGGGTTGACCTCCATTTTCTCAAAATAAATCAGCTGGGACGCAGGAATCTGGCGTGCTTTTACTATAGAAATAGCATGAAGAGGGGCAACTGCTGTGTGGATAATATGCTTCACTGTTTATTTGTACTACATGTTCCAAGTGATTGACATTTATCATCCATCATTTCTTATAGTTTTTACTTGCAAAATTACCTAGCAATAGTTCAACACACATCCCCAGATCGGCCTATAGCCAATCATTATCTGCCCCACCATTTTCTGCGTGCCTGAATCGAATTATTGCTTTTATACCTAAAGAGAATGCAGTTTATGCCGGATGCCTATCCCTGTGGAGCCTTATCAGAGAAGGAAATTTACATCCTGAGTCAACTTTTTCCACAGACAAATATTTAAATCAGCACTGTGGAAAGACTTCCACACCTTCCTGATACCAAATACATCATAGTTACCTTAACTAATTTGTGTTATGCTGAAATAATGCGATAAATTTTCACTCTACCGGGCCAATCCGCCCAGTTTACAGGTTAACCCCTTATGCTTCATGGACAGTGCCCTGAAATTACTTGTAAACTGTGTGTCATTTATTTATTTATTTATTTGATTGGTGTTTTACGTCGTACTCAAGAATATTTCCCAGGTGGAAACCCAAGACCATCCGCAGGTTTCTGGGAGACCGTCCCACATACGGCCGGAGAGGAAGCCAGCGTGAGCCCGACTTGAGCTCACAGCGACCGCATTGGTGGAAGGCTTCCGGTCAATACGATGCACAATCGACTGAGCCACGGAGCGTTCAAAGCTAAGGAAATTAGCATTTGTTTGTCATGAGGAGGGTGTGGAAGTTTTTCGAATCTGCTGATTAATATGTCTCTCATGAGGCTCCATAAGAGTAAGTATCTCTCATGCGCTGCACTCCCCTTCTATCTCTACATGTATATATGTACATGTGAAAAATATCATTATATTTGTTTCCAGCCTCATTGGTTTGTACTCTATCTTTTTCTTTCTATCTCTTATGTCTAAACAGAGAAGACTATTTTTGGCATTTATTTGAAACAAAATTCCCTAGCCTAAACCATATTAAGGAGAACTAACAAAACAAGCATGAATAGTTCCCTGTGCGTCACGTAGATGTGTAAGGGATGGACGATTTACTCTGGGTCACACGAGGATGTGAACTCGGGCTCTTTGCGGTGGGTAGTATAAGCACTGGAATACTGCTCCTGTTACAGAGTTATGACGAACATCGTCCTAATATAGATTTAAGTGCCGGATAACGGAAGCAAGAAATCAGCACTCTGGCTCTTTAGGAGCTAAATTTGCTTATTTAAATATACTTTATTTAAATTTTCTGTTTAACGTTTGGACTTTATTCATTTGAAATTCCACCGAGATCAAATTGAAGAATATTAGTCATCCGAGTAACCATTAAACACCACTAAAAACCAATAAAACAAGAGATTGATCTACTGGAAGAACATTTTGTATATTTAAGCTCCTTACAGCTTGTATGAATACAATAGTTTTTCTTCTAGTTGAGAACAGTTCAAACAAAGGGTATGGAGTCATACATGAAGACTGGTGGTGCAAAAGCTTTAACACCGGGTTTATACAGCTAAATATGTTTTCTTAAAGATTTCCTCTAATTTTCCTAATTTTTTTCACTTCAGAAAACACATTCTCCTGCTGATCAGACATGACTTAATCATTTAAATTTATCATGATGAAAAAAACGGACAAGTTTTACCTTGCATAGATGTAAATATCATATTACTGAAATACTGTTTTTATAATTGTAGGCACGTAGAGTTTGTTTTATTCAAAAGAAGTTTGAAAAATTGGTGTTTTCAGAATGAGTCCATTCTTGAAGAAATAATAAACAATTATAAAAAAATTGGAAAACTATTCTCTATGGAAGGACATACTTATATGTTATACGAAATTCCATGCCATCGTGTATGTCCATATGAAACATTTTAAACATTTTGTGTTTCAAAGCAACCGACAGCTGAATTGATCTGGCCAGCCAGCCTCAGAAACTGCCACGAAAAGAAGTAACTTCATTTAGAAGTGAGCTAGAATCCAAGCTTTCTAGAAATCATCTAGTTGTAAAAGTACAACGTTTGCCAGGTAGAGAAGATCAGGCTGCAGGTACGTGTGATTGTTACTTGAGTCTCTACTTGCTGACATCTTCATGATGTGGTAACAAAACGGAACGGTTGTAAATTTGCTTTCTTCTCGCCTAAGAATTAAACAAAACTATGAACTCAAATGATGAATATCTTATTAAAAAAGATTTGGTAAGCAGTCCATCAGCAAGATTTCTTGCCGATTTGTTCTCCTACTCTCACACCCACTTCCTCCAGTAATAATTAATTACTGTTATACAGTTAGAAAACGTCACATGACCACATCAATCAAATGGATAAAGAAAAATATTGTACCTGTTGTTGGTTGATCTTTTCTTATTTTCCAGAGCAGACTGCCCTGGGAGGAAGCTGCTGTGGAAGAAAGCATACATTGCGGATGTCTGAATGACACAGGCCACTAGCTAAGAGCATAGTGGGCAAAATTGTCCGAAGTCTGGTTATACTTAACATTTATAACAAGGTATATAACTTCAATGCCTGGGACATAAGCCCAAACTTTACATAACTGGACACAAGACACGGAAAATATTCCAATCTCAATCAAACGACGTTCGTTCGAAAGCTCACACGCTAGGCTTCATGCTGATATATGAATGGACAAAAAACATGCTTTCTCTTGGCCACATGAAGCCCGTATCCCATAAGTTTGTAGGTCTTTTCTTTAGTTGGCTAACAGGGTAAGGAGCGTTAAGTGACAGTTCTGGCTTGTTTTCTCAGCGATGAAAGCCGCTGGTGCCACCATATTTCTACTATCGACCAAGTACGTTGGTCTTTTCATAATACATTTTTTTTATTATTATGCACTCTACGGAAGTTATACGGCTTCCTCTGCCCTTCACTCCACATGCGCAGAACTGGCAAATTGTCTAGCAGCCATGACTCTAGCCAACAAGGCGATAAAAGCCCCGCTCTGAGTGGTTTCACACTATGCTTGGCTTGCGTGCGACCAATCAGAGCATAGCTTTTCGCTGTGACCTGTTACAGGATTTGTCCGACTTAGAAAAAACCTACAAACTTACGGATTTCGGGCTTCGTGTAGCTAAGATGAAGCATGTTTATTTGTGGATTTATACATCAACGTAAAGCTGAGTGTGTCAGCTTTTGAACGAACGTCGTTTGATTGAGATTGGAATATGTTTTCGTGTTTTATGTCCAGTTATGCAAAGTTAGGGGTTATGTCCTAGGCATTGAAGCTACGTGTATGTACCTGAGCCCAAACCTGGACCTGCCAGTGAAATATTCAATTATCTTGCTTTTATTCCTTGATATTTGAAAATGTAAATAATTGTGTTTGTATCCCGTCTGAACAAGTTTTGCCTATTTGCTGATTCATTTGAATTGTAGTAAATGTCATTTCAGTTTAAGATTTTTAATTTATCGTGTTAGTGGTGAGCAACACATCTTATGATTTGGGGAAATGCGCCATGACGTAACGTATATTATCTTCTTAAATCCAAGGCCTGGATGACATCTGGAAGGGAAATGCTGTTGTCGTAAGGGTAGACAGATTTTTTTTTGAAAACCTCATTAGAATGCTCTCCTTGAAATAGCTCACGGTAATGTGCCACATAAGCCAGTATAATACGTGTCATCCTTCCTCAGTCAACCGCATTCTTTTGGCTACTTATACTGATGACGCCTTGTGCACCATTGACTTGGGGATTTTTTGACAGGTGTTTGTGGTCAGTCCCGTCAATTTATTTGTTGTCGGGCCGGTCAGACTGACCAAGTTTTTTGTAGTTCGCGCCGAAATAGTTATTTGTAGTGATACTGGTCAATACGACCATAACTATTTTGGTCGAAGATAGGCTTGGTTTACTAGACAAAAATATCTCAGTCGAGGAAGAGAACAGAAAACTTTCGGTCGATGACATCTATACCGAGATTGCTCGGTCTACAGTCATCAAGCTTTAAGGGTGTCGTTTTCACCAAGTCCTTCTCATAGTGTACTGCTACATTTTTTGTCCAGTTTCAACGAAACTTGTTCAAGGGTAGTGATACGGGGTAAGGGTTTGTGTGGCTACTTGATCCGAGCGCAGAGTTTGTAGAGGAAGCGTTTTGAGTGGAAGCGTTTTAGGGAAACCCTCACGATGGAGCCTATATAGTCTTTTCAGACACAACTAGGTATCACAACGTGTAGAGTGGAAACTATGCGCCGAGGTTGCCACTACCTATACCAGTAACCTTTATAAAACGATATAGTTTTATAGATAAACCTGTGGACAAAGTGACTACAACGACAAGGGGTTAAATAACAAGAAAGGAGTTCTTTAATATATACTTACTACTTATACTTACAATGTGCCACTGTCCCGGCTTCAAAGTGGAGAGAGAGCAAACGCCAGCCAAAACAAGTCAATCCCAGTTCAATTTGGTGAAGTCCGAAAGCAGAGGGTATCTCCAAAGGAGAGAAATTATAGTCTTAGATCGGGGGTATCAGGAAGCATGGTAACGTAGCGTGTGAGTGGCCAAAAGACTTCTCCTTCATTGAAATTGGGGATTCGCTTATATAGCAGTGAACAAGTAAATCTTTTGTTTCTAAATCACCGGTCGTAAATTTTGAAGCCTGCGTTATCTCACTTCATGTATCGTCTGGAGGTGCTCTCTTTCCGCTTTTGGGTAACATTAATGGGGACCAACGGCGAGAACCATCTCTGACACATCTGTGGGAATTTCAGCTTGGGCCATGATGTAGCATTGTAGCATCTGGACAATCACCCACGCCAAACGAACTTAAACCCGACCGTGAATTTAATCACCTTTTGTTTGCCTTAAACTTACGCGGGTCCTAACCCGGACACATGTAATCACGACATGTGCCTCGTAACAGTAGACTACATCATAGTACATGTACATCACGTGCAATATCGACTTTCAGTTTACATTATCAGTTGTCAGTCTGTCTGTTCATCGATCATATGTTAACATTTTTTTCAAAATGCTGTTTCTGTTACAGTTTTTGTCTAATTTCAACAAAAACTGAGACAAGAAAATGCTAAATCAATATATACTATTCGCTCTATCGATTTTTGATTTCAAGGGCCTGTTTACTGTCTGTCTGATCAAGTAGATCTTAACACCTGCTGCAATTCCTGAATCTTTTGCCTTATTTCAATTTATTTATTTGTTTGATCGGTGTTTTACGCCGTGCTCAGGGGTATTTCACTTATACGACGGCGCCCAGTATTATAGTGGGAGGAAAACGGGCAGAGCCCAGAGGAAACCCACAACCATCCGCAGGTGGCAGGCAAACCTATCTCATTAGTGTCCTTTTTCTGATCCGGTGTTAAACATCCGGATAATGAGCCGTCTAGTGGACACGCTTGTTTTGAGCGAAAGCTGTCAGGAATCTTTATTTTTTCTTGTTTTTTTTATGTTAACAAATATTTGCCAATATACAATTCAGTATATAATACAATGTACATTTATATACAGCATGCAATGTATTTGTAAAAAAGATACATTACACTACACATTACCGTCTTGATTAGTGTTTGTACACATACACCTTCAGACAGGTTAGCCCATTTCAGATACCACTCATAGTGGAAAATGAATCTGAGCACGCCGGAAAAACTAAACTATTTACACTTGAACAGAAACATGGGCAGAAAACCAATTTACTTATCTGCTTTTAACAATTAGTATTTTTAAATAAAATTGTGTAATTCTAATTTCTTATTGAATTTCACTGTGTCGTCGTTAAATTTAGCCATAGCCTTTTCGATTTTGTACTGTTCTTGAAATATGTATGTTATCGAGTTAATGTTAAGAGTCCTACTTTTGAATTTATTATGTATATATTTCTTAGATTTTGTGGTAAGAGTATTTAGTAGACCTTCCTCTCTTCCCCTTCTGTCAGAAATCTTGCCTTTGTGTGATGTTTAGGTCGCGTGCTTGGGCTTACAACGCTGTCGTTTGACAACAGTCGTGGGCAACACTTTTCCGAACCATTATTCTTAACTCTGAAAAACTATTTCACAGTGGCGTTTTGTTTGACACATGTTAAGCTTGTCTGTACTGTTCACCATGAAGTTGCAAATTGTTATATATTACGTTATTCAGGAAAGCCTGTGGCAACTGCAAAAGAAACACAGAATCAGCAGAAAATCCTCAAAATGAGAGCACACAGATGACGTCATCCTTTTAACCTATTCACATTGAAAACCCTATACCTGACTTTCATTTTTACTAACATGTATTTGCGATGGAGAACTACTTTAGCTGTGGTGTTAATATCTACACGACAGTTTTAATGTCGGTTACTGCTTACAGGGTCGCTTACACTGCATTTCAGTGTGGACTTTGCACTGATTTTTGTCTATCTACAGGCATGTAACATATGAAAATATCGGTAAAGATGTCGTCAGGTTTCGAAGTACGCAGTTATGGAAATACACATTGTTCAGAATTGTTGATTTTTATGCTATAATATTTTTTCTTATGCATTTAGCAGCAACAGAGGTGACCCGATAAGGCGGGGATCTGGCCCTCAACTAATGCGGTAAACCGGTCCAAAAGTAATGTTTTTACTTTTTTTTTTTACAATTTTAAAACATATAATATATGACATATACACATATAGTGTTATATATTATGGTCCACTTTAAAAGCTCAATGTTGATTGTTAGTACATGTACTTACGAACGGAGTGTTCAGAATCTCTGAGACCCTACTTTATAACTGTATCTCATTCCGCTTAACCCGGGGCTTGGAGCCGTATTTTTATAGTGTTGAGTATGATCGCAACGTTTGATATATGAGCAGTCCAATATAAAATAAATGTATATTTGGGCAGAAAAAGGTAGCATTTCCCTTTCCAGAACAAACTGAAGTCACGGTAATTTTGTCCACCTTGTTTTACTGATGTGCACTAATTTGGCAAATGAGCCCTCCATTTTGATAATGACTCTTTGTGTCGAAAGACAAACGAAGTGTATACCGCAAGTGACAGTTTCTTGGAAGACACAAAATTGTGCTCATACACCTATCATTATACACAGGAAGTGTATGTAACCACGTGTGACACATTGGGTGTTTATATTCAACTCTAATTCATTGCAAGTTCTTAGAACCAGGCATACATATAACAGAGTAGGCTTTCGTACATATAACCAAGTAACCTACACCAGGGATATATGTACATGTATATATCCTAATATAAGAGATTACGTGTATAAAAGCAAGCATAATACATTACATATATATATTTCAAAGTCTAATTCCACACAGCATGCTCACACAACCACATACAACACAATAGGCTTACACATGTACAACCGTGTTCGGCACAGCAGACCCACATGAGCATGTACAAAACCAAGTATAACACATTACGGTGTACGTGTATAGAATCATGAAAAGCACGTGTTTGGATATAACCGATTTCACGCTTTCCTCGATGAGATCTGATTATAAGATCACACTAAGGGTAAAGCTGTCATGTTTAATTGAAATGGGAAGCTCATCGTAATGTTTCGGATGCTACTCTTATAAACATCTTATATAAGATCAATTCCAGTTATATGTAGTTAGTACGTGGACTCGTTTAAATAAGTTGAAAAGGCTTTGAATTTACGAGGTCAAATCTCTGCTTTAACGGTTTTCATGACCGTGATGTTGCGTTTGTGTTTGACAGGCAGAATTATTTACAATATCCCCTGGTTTTAGGTAAGAGACTATTATGTGTGAAACGACACGCAAACAAACATAATTTCAACACGATCGTTCAATCCGCATGGCAGCCAGCAATTTAGTTTCAGTCACGATCGAGTGGGCAGGGGCTGGGTTTGACTCTGGCCCTTCTGACCATTCAACAAGCTGAAAATAAAAAATAAATAAATAAAAAGAAGCAAAGCGAGATAAATCCAGTGGAATGAATATACTTTTGAAATTATTTGCAATATAACAGATAGGCCTGCATTGTAATTATCGGCAGAATACACTCATTTCAGGTAAAATTTGCCATGTTGTCAATGACATGGCTTGTTCAAAAGTATGTGCTGAATGTCACAATTTCACCCGCAAACACGTGCCGCTCTGTAGATTATTAATCAAAATGATATGAAGTTTGTATTTTTACTGGAGTGGAAGAGTCCTGTTAATTTTAAATTTATACATAACTCATAAATCAGGAAAATGTTGACATTACTGTAATTCCTCAACTTTGCGTTTTTGGCAAGAATAATTCAGTCGTTACCGCCCATAAATAATTGTTCAAGCGGATAATAATATTTTGTCAAAAATGCCTTTGGATAGTACCAGACAGAAACCGTGATTAAAAAATAACTATTACTTTACTACATTTTCTCTTATTATCGCCTTTACGAACAATTATTGTGACAAAGAATTTTTTAGAATGATGATATAATGATGATGTATTCTGAGGAATCATTGTAGGGCTTGCAATATCAAGGAAAAACAGTTGAACCTGAGTCAATCCAGCTAAAAAACACAACTAAAAAAAACCACAACTAGTAAAACCTGCCAGGTGTCTTCACAGCTAACAATGGCCGTAATTTCATGATTAGATATAAGATCACCAGTTTTTCATGAGTAAATATCAGATCACCTGTTTTTCTTATTACTTGTTCTTTTACCATTAAAGCTACTGTGGTGGTAAAACCGTCGTAGTTAGTGTGGTAAAAGCACGAAATCTAACATTGCAGTTGGATTGAATATTTGAAAAACCATTAAAAATGAACTAGCAAAGGGTTAGATAGTGTCAAGCAACATCTGTTCAGAAGACTGTTTGTTTTAATTTCGAGAAAATACGTTGTGCTGTTAATGCTCTCAATTGCAAAGACAGATAATGTGTTGGATACGACGGGAGAGAACAGCTGAAATCTGTGTTAGAGTTTGTAATGAAACTCATGTCTTCTAATCATGCATTCAAAAACTGATGACGTAAATGTGCAATTGAATAGTTTGCAGTAAGCTCCGTTAACCTGTGCTGTAATCATAAAAACAGAAACTAGAACTGCTCGCTGTTATAAGGCTTCCAAGCCGTCTTGACACTCGGTTTTCAGCTTCTGTATCAGTACAGAGGGGTTGCTGGACACTGAAAAGTTTGTACCAGTAGTTGTCCAGAGCAGCGGTGCTTGTTTGTTTTTGTTTTTAGAGACGTGCCCGAATCTAGGCATTGTATATACAGCATACAAGATATGTCTGTGTCAATGGACCAAATATAAGAAATCGGCCATTTGACAATGTTTCAAGCCCTACAAGTGTTGTATTCATTTACACAGTTTAAAACGTCTACATAAACATGGAGTGCACATCTAGCCCTGTACACTCACCAGCTTTATAGCTGTATAATATTTCTCACCTCTGACCTCCAAATAAAGACCAACCAACGCTTTTCGCATTTTACGACAATACTGTATATCGCAAAGTACAAAGAAGACCATAACGTGATGGGAACGTCAAAACTTCATAGCGTAGCATACTTTTAATATGCGCACATTCTTCTTAGCAATTAATATTCATATGGGCGTACCGTAAGTGTGTTTTTGTAAAGTTTTCCGCATCGCAGCTCAAGATTCTACGTGCGGGGAGAACGTGTACAGCTACTTGCAAAGACGTGTTGGCAGTATTACAGTTTCCTGTCACGTGACTTCAAAATATTTGTAATTTGCTTCCAGTTTGATTGTAATTTACGAAAAAAACTGTACATGCAAGAAAAGAAATAAGGCCGGGCTCGTGATGAGAACATCAGACTACGAAACCGGACAGGTGTCTTTTATTAACAAAGCACAAATGTCTCACATATCGTTGAATATTCCTTCTCTTTGCAATGTAGATATTAATCAGCATAAATCACAAGAGGATATGTAATCGGCACTGTACAGTTAAAATATCACGCTTGAAATTTCAAAATGGATTTTGTGATCTCCTAGTGGATAAAGGTTTAACTGACAGGACAGAAGCCTGTGGGTTGTCTAGGGGAAAGAACTTTTACTGGAGAGAAAAAAACGCTTAATGGAATTGTCTCCCCTTGTCTATGCACAAGTTTTTCTAACTCGGAAAGATATATATTATCGACGGGATATTCTCATATTTACATACTATATGCATCACTGTTGGACAATTTTCAAGTCCGGAAATTTTAACAATTTATTTACACAAGTCCACAATTTTCGGCACACACACAGACGATCAAGTGCCCTTTCTAATCAAAAGATTTCAGTTTTACAGCTGTGACGGTTTTTTGTCACGTGGCCTCCAAATTTGCGAATTTTGAAAAGTTAATCCTAATTTACGACAAAACTACATGTTATGTAAAATATATAAGAGCAGATTCGTAATCAGAAGGTCAAGGTCTACCAGATAGCATACCATTAGTGTTGAATTTCAAAACTTTTTGGTTACGTAACCAGTAGGCCTATGTATATTATTTTATTTCTACAATTTTTAAGATATCATCACCGTTTTGCTGAATTTTTCCTTGCCTTAACGTGGCATAACCGTCATTAAATTTTTAGTTCAACCAGACGAGTGCTTCTTAGAAAAACAACATCTTTTCTTTATTGCTCAAGTAAATTGTTGTAATGCAGAAAATGTGTTGAAGACAGGCCATGTAATACATGTACAAGTATTATGTAAAATGTTGTGTCCAGGGAAATAACCCACCACTTCAAAGTAAACGTACATTGATAATGTAGTTATCTCCCTAGACTGCTGACTACATGTACATTTGTCTCCCTTGAATGCTGTATACATATAGGTATAAAAACACTAATTCGATCAGGCGCACAGAAAATGGTGGGGACGGGTAGGGACTGGATGTATCTCTGAAGTGTGTGGAAGTACTGTCAGGTAATTTTGCGAGTATAAACTATGACAAATAATGGTTGAAAAAAAGTCCATTACTTGTGGCTACAATTAAACAGAGAAAAATATCATATAATGAGCAAGTCCCCCCCTCCCCCACACCTTGTGTCTATAGTGATAGGACCTAGTACATGCACTCCAGCTGATTTAATTTGAGAAAATGCTGGTCAACCCCTAATGATATTTGGATATGTTGTAGGCCAGGCATCTAGTTATTTGACAGTTTGTGTCATTTCTGCCAACGAAAGTTACGAAATACAGTTTTAAGAGGGTGTTCTTTGTGAAATTACCGCATAATTAGTAAGACTATTTTTTTTAGTTTTTATACCTGTACAGTTGACTTGAATCATGCAAACCTGTTTCCAACTCGTTCCTTCATTTGTTTTTTTGTTTGTTTTTTTTTGTTTTTTTTTTTCATAGCAGTCTGCTGTCCTTTTTATTTTGACTGAAAACTTTTATGTCTGGCAGCATATTACTGCACCAGCCCTAAAAAATAAACTGTGGAAGACCTGAAAACCGGTGTCGACCTGATTTTATCGTTTACATAAACATTTAGTGCCCATACTGTCCTGTGAATGTAGCTGTTCCGTTAGTTTGTATTTATATGAGAAAATTTCCCAAACACAGTTAATCGGAACTTTGAAAATGGTTGAACCGTTAACAAGTTTTGTGCATGGCAACACAGCTCAGGATTCTACACACACTGATTACATATATAACCCTTTCCAGATACGATTTTGCAGTTTTACAGTTAAAACAGTTTGCGGGCACACAACTTCCAAATACATCCAAACCTGACTTGATTTTTATTTGCAAGTTAACTGTACACCCAAGAAGAGAAATAACACCAGATTCGAGATGAGAACCTTGCACTACGAAGTTGGATAGGGCCATTTTAGTTAACAGAGCCCAAAAGTCTCACACAAATGGTTGAACATTTTGTATGTTTTTATGTAGTTACAATTACAATGCAGGGTAATGAGTCGAATTCACTCGAAGATTTGCAACCAGGTTTGCTACTTCATGTGTACGCTTCAAATATCACTCTTTTAATTACAACATAGATGCTGTAAGATTAAGGATTAATCTATATGCATATTATATCTTACAACAATCCGTTCACTGGCTCTCGGCCTTTTTCCTGAAGTTTTGAATTGTCGAAAAATATACTTCATTTCCAGAACAGCTCACATCCACAAATCTGTGGTCGCAATATTTCAAATCAGAGGATCAGACGACATGGGTTCCATTAACACGGTGTAATTCAAATTAACATAAGGTGTAAAATTTCAATACGTTTAAATACAAACAAAGATTCAGACCTGGAAGGCTTTACCCTCTAGTTAGTATTCAGAAAATAGCATTGTTGGGGGAAAAAAATACAACCTCTTGCTTAACTTTGCAAAATTGAACCGACTCTGGAAGGTGAGTGTAAAACGTACTGGTAATCTGCATAATAATGTAATGTTTGTTGTCTTGACTCATAACACCGGATTAAAAACTCGCATTTAATAATCTCTCTGGACTCCTAATGCTCAACGGTGATGTGATCTAGTACGAGCTGTGCTAGCGCTCTCTTTGGGTATTGGTAGCTTACTTACCGTTTCAGGTTTTTCAGCATCAGGTGTTCGTTGTTCTTCTCTAAAACAGCTTGATAAGGCTTCAAGGCTTGAATACAAATATAGTACGTGAATTTCACTTGTAAGACGCCGTCTTAATGTTAATTACGCATAAATGTCAAATAGATTCCAATGAAAATCTCGTTATGTGGAGAGTACATTAGAGTAGAAGTCGTTACAAAGATTACATACAAGGCTGGAAGAATACATAATAAAACCAACGAATCTGCGACAGTGTGATGTTTACAAAATTTTTCCACGTAACCAGCGAAATCCGATGTACTGACTTTATACGTAAGGGTTTTATTCTCTCCATGTAAATGTTAAATAGTCCCCCCCCTCTTCCGGTACTATGGTCTACACAGAATGATATACCACGAATATTCGGCAAAGCAGTGCTTCGAGACATCGGCCACTATTAAATACGACAGTTGAAGGAGGCCGCGTCATGTAAATCTCTTGTTTTTGTAAACTCGAAAATACTGATAGTGGTTTGATGTAATTTATGTACCCGAAATCCTTCACTGTTTCAAAAGTCAAAAGAAATTGCAAGCAAATCAAATCTGAACCACGACGCTGTCAACACTCTAACATACAGTAGTAGAAATTATTCGGTGCTGTAGTCCTTCGTTGATGTAGACCTATAGACAATTTAGAGACAACTTGCTACAAGAAATATGCCACAACCTGAACCTCAATATGTTTGTATTCGTATACACGAATGTGTTTACTTAGCGTACTTGAATACGCCGTGGACATTGGTCATGATCAACTGAAGTTGCAAAATCGTATTCCGTAGATAAGTTCATGAAGATGTAGAGTATAGAGATTGCCTCCAAATTGTGATCGGTGTGGTATAAATGTGTCATGTGTATTACTACCCCTTTTGCTGCTTATTTCCACTAAACAGTCTGAGATAAACGTCTTACCTTCGGATCTTGTGGTAAAGTACAACAACAACTACCGCCAGGGGAACGAGCGTCACGATAACCCACAACAGTTGATAGCCTCCAGAGTAACCTGGTAAATAACATGGGGAACGTGTGGTTACATTTATTCACTGGATAAATCCGTTCGTTTCTTTAACTATACTATGTACCCCGGCACTAGATCATGCCATTTACGGCTACATGTGTACCACATAATGCACGGTGCATGTAGAAAGTACAATGGGATTCAGTGAATTCCCCACAAGGTGTCTAGAGTGTTATTTCTTTTAACCTCAGATTAAGGAAACTAAACTATGCCGTTGCATTCTGGCCAGACAGAGCCTTACATAACCGACAAATCAAACAATCACAGAATGACTCTCCGAGAGTCTCAATTTAATTTAAAACGAGACATTTTTAAACCGCTACACTCAAAACCATGTCTTTGAAAACACTTGGCCGATAACTCTAATTATGCTATATCAATTCTCAAAGTATTGGCCGGGTCTACAATTTTAATCTTCAGTTGTACGACCATTTTTCAAACCACTCACAGTGGCGGTGCCGTCGTCATTCTTTGCGAGTACCACTAGTTACCTGTTCCTGAAAGGTTATATTTTTGCCACATTTTTCTTTGCCTGTCTGTCTCTTTGTGCACGGGTTACAGAGAATGGTTTCGTGGATATTTACAAAACTTCATGCACTTTGGTATTTCTTCCCTCCACAACCCATCTGATTTTTTGAAGGACTTTTCACGTCGTCATATCGGGCACTATTCCATGTTGCACAGAAGGTTTCATTTTGTGCATGAAGCTGGTGGAAGTTTGTGTTCACTGAGAGTTATCTAATTCTTCATGTATTCTGCCCTGGGGATAATCAATCAGGCATTATGCCTAAGCCAGTGTTCGCATCCAGGTCAAACAGGGAAGGCATGTCGTTGTTTTAAACTTTTAATGCTATAAAACAAAATCTTGTATTATTACAATTACGTGGTTTCTGAGATTCAATGAAATACTTAAGTTCTGCACTTAGATTTCACCGCCATATCTGACTTACCAGTATCTGGAATATTTGTCACATTTTCAGCATCGGTGCCAATCACAGTTGTGTTTCCAGGACTCACTAGCCAATGAAATCCAAATACGTGCTAGTCAGTTATAAAATAACATATTCTCGTTGCGTAAGCCGAGGAATATATTTACATTTAAAGGCGAGGCTAAATGACTGGATAGTTCTATTTGTTACAACGTCTTTCTGCGTTAGCGTTGTCATTTTCGTACTGGCCTCTAATAAAAATGAGTAAGTTTTGGCTAAATTGGAAAGTAAGATCAAAGATAAGATAAAAGTAAGATCCGTACTTACATACACCACATAACTGCAAAGTTGATTTGGTCATGTGCGATTATTGTATGATGTATCTTTGCCCAATTGGCGTTCTACTCCGCACTGAAGGATATTTCACTTGTAGGATAAGGGACAGGAATATCGTTCGAGGGAACGGGACAGAAAGGGTAAACGCACGACCAATGTCTGGATGCTAGCAACACGGTGATTATAACATGATTTGTTCGTCTTAAATATGCCTCAATACTAGTGATGGTACGGAAACGTAAAATACACGCAGCGAATGAAGTGATTATTTCTTAAAAGGAAGGACAACACTGGACCAAATGAATCTATGTGTCGAAAAAGATTCCTATTCATAGTTCGAAAGACGTAATTTATATTTTTGTGATTTATGATAACCGAGATATCGCAGTCCAAAGTAAGTCAAAACGCCAACGTTGAGAAAATCGAAAGGACAGCCACGCTCTCATTTTTAACCTATCACGGCCGAGATATTTCCACCACCCAAGAAAACATCCGTTTCCGTTCTAACGTCACCCGTTCCTAGTTCACCACTTTGCCATATGGAAGTAATGTTAAATCAGCTGTTTTCCTTGTGATTACGAGACAGTTGTGATATACCTTAAAGTCATTTTCAATGAGAAACTGTTAGTGGAATACGTCTGGGGTCATTTCCCAAGGTCACAGCTAGGAGGTCACAATGTGTGGCCTTCGATTGTAATGGTAAAGGGGACCGTACTTCGCACACAAAAGAGTGTCTCGCTCCTAAGATATTAAGGGTACAGATGACGCGACATCATATTTCCGGTTCCTCTAGATATCGTCACTCGAGACGGGGAGCGGAAGGCAGAAGGTTAGTATTTGGACCACCTGTTTTCTTGCAAATAATTTTTTCTATGTCCACCGCTACAACATCAACCGAACCACTCAAGGTTTAGGGAATTTATACTGAAAGAGAGATGAGCTGTCTACTTGCAACAGGAATCGCCGTGTTACGGATGTCTCACCTGCCTTTATGCATACTGCCTAGGGAATACATAACTGAGTTCACACGTCACTACAGTAATTGTATACCATGGATAAACAAAAGTAAACAACCGCTTTGAAATAAATATGGTGTATGTATTTCTGTATTTATGTATGGATATATTGAGTCTGAGCAGGTCAGTTGATTATCAAAGTATATATTATCTTCTTATAATTTAAATGTTCAGAAAACAGAAAGATGTTTTTGGTAATATTTCCGGTCGCGACAGATTTGTGTATAGCTATTTGTACTCTTAGTTTTAGTAAATTCACTAGTAATTGTTTTCTTTATTTATTTCTCTTGACTTTAATGGCGTACACATAAGCATTTCATTTATACTTCATGGTTGTCGGCTTCATAGTTCAAAGAAACCAGGCGATGCGTGAATAAATCCAGCAATAGTTTAATGGTCCGATTTCTGACATTTGTCCTCTATCCCCTGTTATTTTCTAAATTGTTTTTGCAAAACATCATGAAACTCCATGTTGGTCAGTAGAGCAGAACGTGTGGGTACTGGAGAATTGGGAGGAAATTGCATCAAACTCTACAGTGAAATATGACCAGTGACAAGAAGCAACTTAAGCTCAGCGGAGTAACCGTGTTTTCTAAACTATTGTTCACAAAGAAGAAAAACCATTGCCACGAGAATTTAATGACGGCATTCTGAAGTTTGGTGTACAAGAAATGCATGACAAAAATTCTATTCATGGCGTAATGATTGACAGTGCATTATTACTTCGCCACGTTATGGTTGAGATATTGACCATGTGACGTTAAGCCATAATCATTCATTCATTCATTATATCTGACCGCTGTTACTCAGATTTGGGCAGGAAAGAAGCGTCACTGGTCAATTGATGTGCAGCAGATATAGGGTGAGAAACCATTGAGGTGGATCATGCAGTTCTCTGTTCTCTAATTCTTTGCAGCCTAACATCATTGTGAACAGGACTGAAATCCTGGACACTCTGTGATCACTTGACCTGCAATGAGCTCCGGTCTCAACCCGCTGGAGCATGTCTGGGACATAACTGGTCGTCGTGTGCAAGCAAGGGATCCTCCTGTACACGATATGGCCCAACTGGAGCTGGCTACCATGATGAGTGGCAGCGACTTCCGCTTCAGAGTATCAGGAGACTGACAGGTGGTATTAGCCGATATTGATGTAAAACGTTTTAGGAGATACCAAAGGACGTTTTCATTGAGTAATTTCAACCACTGCTTCAACACTGTTTACTCCAGCACCATCTTGTAAAGCCATTGTTTCACATCAAAACCAGTGATGATAAAAATGCATGTGTGTTATCATTCAAACACATGGATTCCAATCATCTTACAGAGGAACAGTGATCGCATGTGTACAAAATCGGAACAACGAAATGGGGGCGGGGGGGGGGGCTTAATCAAGTTCTTTGTGTATATCTGAAGGATTGCAAAGTAGTGCATTAAACAGAACAAATGACAGAAATCTGATTTCAAGGACCATTTCACGTTAAAGATGTACCTGATAAATCTCCTGACCTAGATGAGTTCGAGAAAGGCAGAATGTCAGAAGCACTCACGGGAAGATTGTAATGGCGGTCGAACTTTCAGGCAAACCATGACTGGGTCAGAGAACCCCTCACCAGGCACGATGACCGTAACCGAGTAGTTAGCGCTGTATTCTGGTTTAGGGTTACGGAGTTCCAGGGAGCAGTCGTCACCAAGGAAAGCTGTGTCATGGAATCTTGGGTCCGTGTACATAGCCTTGTTGGTTTTACTGATCAAAATGGTTTTGCCATTCATTTGTTGACAATTCCATTTAACTGTGTAGTTGGCAGGCACATTCTTTCCTACAAAGTGGCATGGTAGAGTGGCGAAAGGTTGCGGAAGCTGAATATCAACCGACGGCTCTACATTAACCTTCAAGGCGTTGATACCTGAAAAAATAATTAGTACACCTAAGTTATTGATCAAAGTAAACGCAGACTTGATGTGTGGTAAGCGGTTATATATGGAATAGGTACTTTTATGGGTTGTCATTCATGGATTAATTGTTAAAGTGAGTTGAGCAAAGATGATGGAGAGCAAGTTACACCACTACCGGACAGTTTCTTTTTTAACTATATATGTCATGGTTTATGAATAGCTGACTATGACAAGGGCTGACCTCATGTCACTGTTACTTAGCCGTGAAACATTAATTTTCATATCAAAACAATCTGTTACATAAAGAGGGACAGCATGTGTGCCATAAATATACCTTCATAACGCTGTATGTATCTGAACACAATACAATCTGTTACATTAAATTTTCGGTACTGGGGTCGAGTATTTAATATGTTACTGAATAATGCGTAATATTATAATTCATAAAGCCATTTATAATTATCCGGTATACTGTCAATAACTGCCCAGACATTAATAACAACCCTATTAAGCACAGAAGATATATGTAAGACCAACGGATTTACATTTCAACAGAAACTGTTTTAGGAAATGAACGAGTTGTATTTCGTTTCTAAAGGTGGCGGCCCTCTACAACGTAAAATAAAAGAAAGCCGTTGCAAATACCAGTTTTGTGTAATTCGTAATTTGTGAAAGCCGTTGCAATTTTTTGTGTTATTAGCGTTGTCTTTTTGTGGTACAGTGTGTTAAATCAACCACATCAAATGACATACTGTCTGTTACAGAAAGCAACAATACCTATCACATACCATGATAGGTTTCTCTAACTCACAGCACGTTAAATTTGTGGTTCATCTAACGGTTTCACAGGCGTTGTGGTTGCCCTGACATACGATAGGTGGTGGGGGTCCTTTTACACAAAGTTTTACACGTGTACTGGTTCCTCGATCTCCTATATGCTCTATCTCCTCTAACATCAAATTTCACCCGTCTTGTGATTCGTCTAAAACGGTACGAGAGGTGCGGTTGTCCCTAACAGACTACAGTAGACGCTATGGTTCACCTATCACGCGGGCGACAGGGGCAGTTGTTCTTCTAAAACGCTGTAGGATAGTTGCGGTCGTTCGTCTAAAACGGAACGACACGTGGAGTTTTTACTCTAGCATATAGCACATTTGGTGTTGTGGTTATTGTAGCATAATGTACAAAAAGTGACCTGTGTTCCCTGAACACTCAGCACAGTTTGTGTTACCGTCCCGCTAACAAGCCATTATTATTATTATTGTTCTTATTATTGTTATACATAATGTGTTTTTTTAAGTATTGTACAAGATGTATTCTGACTCCTGTAGTATATTCAGCGACATGTGTAGTTTTTCATCTGATATTCTGTAAGATATGTGTTGCTCCTGTAATATAATGTGTTATAAGTGCTGTGTTTTCCCTAATAAGCTGTGCGTTAGATACTGTAGTTCCCCTAACAGCTTTGCGATAGGTTTTGTAGCTCCTGTAGTATGGTACCGTAGGTGTTGTTGTTGTCCAATACGCCGTGCGATAGTTTTTGTGGTTTCCCTAAGAGAAAGGGCGATAGAAGTTGTTGCTCCTTTAAAAACTGTATGAATATCCTACCGACAAAACCTTCTGTAGAATATATGGATGTAAAAACATCAATGTGTCGGGCATTAGAATCTTAGCAAATCAAATCATTGTTCTAATACCATAACATGTTTCTACAGGCAACTCACAAAATACAGGTACTTACTAAATAAAGCACACACAGCAATGACCCAAAAAAACATTAAAAATGATATGGTTCCATAGCATGCATACTTTGACATAAATGTGGTTTGGTCATCACCCTGAAAGATGAAGACAAAAGAAGTTAGACAAAGGAAGACATGGACATAGATTATTCAGTTCTGATGAGAGCGAGTTAAAAGAATTCAGCTGCCAACACTTCACGGCCTGTGCTTTAGTATTTACATATATACTTTGATGATAAATGTCCAGACATCATACAGTATGTCGCTGTACGGTGTACCACTCACCTCCACCTGCACGTTACAAGTAGCCCCGCTCTTTACCAACAGATGAACTGGGTCTAAGTCAAAATGCTTTAATGTCAGGTCCAAAGGCTTCAGTCCTTCCTGTGGGTTAAACATGGTGGAAATCATGACATCTGCTATTTTACACTGTGCTTAAAGTCTTCCTTACATTCAATATCGTACATATTGGATATCTGTTTTTCCCAGATTAACATTGGACTGGTTCATAAACATGAAAACATACCCCTTTTCGATTGAGAGTTTACCTCTGATCCACGTACACCAGAAATGAAAATACTTCAATTCACCGCATCTGTCATCTACGTCCTAATTTTTGCCTGCGCCACACAAAACTTTCACAAAAGTGTCCATTAAACTGTAGGGGTAAATACCCTCCCCAATTACCAATTACCTGTCTGCACGATATAAAAGACAATTAAAATCACTGTTCATCTAACTTGAACAAAATGAGGTACATTCTATTTCCACCATATCATGGAAAAGGCATACTTGTTCCCTTTAAATCACTGTCATATTTTCATCAAATTAACAACTTCGTGTGGGGTGTTTATTCTCACATTTTTTTAGAACAGATCGTGAAATGATATATAAGCAGGAATGTGGTGCCACGTTACTATAATTTACAAGTCGCGAATTTTGAAATCGATTTGAATAAAACATCCAGGATTCCGGAAGAGGGTGATAAATATATATATATATCTGTGTGTATCTTATTGACGAGACAACACCTGGATGGGGGGCAGTTGACAGGGTCGTGATAGCAGCTAATAGATGCGAGAATGGGTAGCTTGTACTTTGCTCCAGAAACCCACAATATGTGCGGCTGAACTGCTTTGCTATATAGTTTTCACAGTACAGATTAAAACTATATGTATATCATGTCGGTTATGAACATTTTTCAGATAAAAATTCAGAACAAAACTGATGCTGATGTACATTTTGTACATTTATTGACTCGCTTTCAAAGCTCATATCTCTAATGGTTCACCCCATTCAATAAACAGTAAAATCACCACAAAAAAAAATTAATCATTTTTTTAACATTTATATTTAATACATGCACAAAGTTGAAACAACACCGGAAGATTTATTGCATTTCGGGATATTACAGTCCCCTTGTCTCAGCACTTGTCAAGGATGATAATGTTTGGAAATGCTCAGTAGAATGTTGCATAACATGTCATTATAACAGGTCGAGTCAATAAGGTACATGTACATATTTGGCTGTTTTGAGACGCTTAGCTTGCCATGAATTTCCTGGAGTGTGACAATTTTTACGTCCCATGCAGTTTTCCTTGCCGTATGGTCGCTATGGTTACATTCAGGGAAACTATACCTAGAATTTAGAATTTCTTCAAATTGTTTCAGGATACTTCTGTATGAGAACAGTACTTCAAGAGTCCAAGACGTGCCAGAAGTGAGTCCTACCAAGATGCTGACTACTTCACAGACACATTACTAAAGAGCACTCATTGACTGTACGCTAACTTCATTGGCACCATCGGTATTTTCCTTTTCTCAGTGAGTGAATGTCCGAGGGAAAGAAATGGCCTGTTTGAACACCGCTTCTCGAGGAACAGCCATATCGCCATTACTTGGATAGAGACACGTATCGAGGATCTCGAAAGTTTCCACTGCATCAGATGAAAGTTCAATACAAATAACAGCTTAAACCTGCAGATATAATAAACAATCCAACTTGTTGCTTTCGATACGGAAACTGCCACTTTAGCACAGACACGAACCGGTCGTCTCATTTACATGTACCCATCCAACTCGCTTGGCTGCCTCAGAAGTGTAGAAGCCGTAGTGTATTTACAACAAACACTCACGTACCTTATTCGGTATGTTGACATCAGCTCCATGCGTAAGCAGGGCGGGCACAAGATCCACGTAATCTTTACGCAATGCCCGATGTATTGGCATCTCTCCTTCCTATGGAATGTCAATCATACACCAGTTATGATGGGACCTTGTCTCACCGCATTGTTCATTATTCTATACAGTTATACTGCGCTTAATTTCAGTTAGAAGACAAGTTGTCAGTGGCTGCAATATACTAAGCACCAAAGACTCCACCCCACTCCTCATCCTACAAACACATCCCAGACAACACTTTCTCGTTTACGTCTTGGACCAAATCTCCAATGGATATCTCTAAATGTGTGACACAAGGAAAGATAACATAAAGACAGAAGGGTTTTTATAATGAAAATAGATAGTGGAATATGTTATTTTAGCAATTTAAGCTGACACTTCCTTTGACACAAACCGATCGTCTTATCTAACCACTCAATTCGCAGGGATGTTTGTGGATTTAGAATTAAAGTCTGTTTTTCATGTAGTCGCGTACTTTTAGCAATCTGTAAATTCGCCTATTGCCACCGCCGGTATTTCCTTTTCTCAGTGAGTAAATGTCGGAAGGAAAGAAATGGCCTGTTTGGTCACCGCTCCTCGGGGAACAGCCATGTCGCCATTACTTGGATAGGGACACGTATCGAGGATCTCGAAAAAGTTTCCATTGCATCAGATGAAAGTTCAATACAAAAATAATGACTTAAACCTGCAGATATAATAGACAATCCAACTTGTTGCATTCGATACGGAAACTGCCACTTTAGCACAGACACGAACCGGTCGTCTCATTTACATGTACCCATCCAACTCGCATGGCTGCTTCAGAAGTGTAGAAGTCGTAGTGTATTTACAACAAACACTCACGTACCTTATTCGGTATGTTGACATCAGCTCCATGCGTAAGCAGGGCGGGCACAAGATCCACGTAATCTTTACGCAATGCCCGATGTATTGGCATCTCTCCTTCCTATGGAATGTCAATCATACACCAGTTATGATGGGACCTTGTCTCACCGCATTGTTCATTATTCTATACAGTTATACTGCGCTTAATTTCAGTTAGAAGACAAGTTGTCAGTGGCTGCAATATACTAAGCACCAAAGACTCCACCCCACTCCTCATCCTACAAACACATCCCAGACAACACTTTCTCGTTTACGTCTTGGACCAAATCTCCAATGGATATCTCTAAATGTGTGACACAAGGAAAGATAACATAAAGACAGAAGGGTTTTTCTAATGAAAATAGATAGTGGAATATGTTATTTTAGCAATTTAAGCTGACACTTCCTTTGACACAAACCGATCGTCTTATCTAACCACTCAATTCGCAGGGATGTTTGTGGATTTAGAATTAAAGTCTGTTTTTCATGTAGTCGCGTACTTTTAGCAATCTGTAAATTCGCCTATTGCCACCGCCGGTATTTCCTTTTCTCAGTGAGTAAATGTCGGAGGGAAAGAAATGGCCTGTTTGGTCACCGCTCCTCGGGGAACAGCCATGTCGCCATTACTTGGATAGGGACACGTATCGAGGATCTCGAAAAAGTTTCCATTGCATCAGATGAAAGTTCAATACAAAAATAATGACTTAAACCTGCAGATATAATAGACAATCCAACTTGTTGCATTCGACACGGAAACTGCCACCTCCGCACAGACACGAACCGGTCGTCTCATTTACATGTACCCATCCAACTCGCATGACTGCTTCAGAAGTGTAGAAGCCGTAGTGTATTTACAACAAGACCTCACGTACCTTATTCGGTATGTTGACATCAGCTCCAAGCGTAAGGAGGGCGGGCACAAGATCCACGTAACCTTTACGCAATGCTCCATGTATTGGCATCTCTCCGTCCTATGGAATGTCAATCATACACCAGTTATGATGGGACCTTGTCTCACCGCATTGTTCACTATTCTATACAGTTATACTGCGCTTAATTTCAGTTAGAAGACAAGTTGTCAATGGCTACAACGTACTAAGCACCAAATACTCCACCCCATCCCTCACCCTACAAACACATCTCAGTCAACACCTTCTCGTTTACGTCTTGGACCAAAACTCCAATGGATATCCCTGAATGTCTGAGACTTGGAAGGGCCACTTAAAGACAGGAGCGCTTTATAAGGAAAATAGATTGTGGAATATGTTATTTTAACAATTTAACCCGACATTTTCTCAGACACAAACCGATCGTCTCATCTAACCACTCAATTCGCTTGGCTGTTTCAGGGTTTAGAATTAAAGTCTGTTTTTCATTTAGTCGCGTACTTTTGGCAGCCTGTAAATTCGCCTATTGCCACCTTAGGCATTTCCTTTTTCAGTGAGTGAATGCCCAAGGGGAAGAAATAGCCTGTTTGAACACCGCTCTTCGAGGAATAGCCATATCGCCATTACTTGGATACGGACGCGTATCGAGGATCTCGAAAGTTTCCACTGCATCAGATGAAAGTTCAATACAAATAACAGCTTAAAGCTGCAGATATAATAGACAATCCAACTTGTTGCTTTCGACACGGAAACTGCCACTTTAGCACAGACACGAACCGGTCGTCTCATTTACATGTACCCATTCAGCTCGCATGGCTGCTTCAGAAGTGTAGAAGCCGTAGTGTATTTACAACAAGACCTCACGTACCTTATTCGGTATGTTGACATCAGCTCCATGCGTAAGCAGGGCGGGCACAAGATCCACGTAATCTTTACGCAATGCCCGATGTATTGGCATCTCTCCTTCCTATGGAATGTCAATCATACACCAGTTATGATGCCAGTTTGCCTCACCGCATTGCTCAACATTCTACACAGTTATACTGCGCTTAATTTCAGTTAGAAGACAAGTTGTCAATGGCTGCAACATACTAAGCACCAAATACTCCACCCAGTCCCTCACCCAACAAACACATCCCAGACAACACTTTCTCGTTTACGTCTTGGACCAAATCTCCAATGGATATCTCTAAATGTGTGACACAAGGAAAGATAACATAAAGACAGAAGGGTTTTTATAATGAAAATAGATAGTGGAATATGTTATTTTAGCAATTTAAGCTGACACTTCCTTTGACACAAACCGATCGTCTTATCTAACCACTCAATTCGCACGGCTGTTTGAGGATTTAGAATTAAAGTCTGTTTTTCCTTTAGTCGCTTACTTTTAGCAATCTGTAAATTCGCCTATTGTCACCGCCGGTATTTCCTTTTCTCAGTGAGTAAATGTCGGAGGGAAAGAAATGGCCTTTTTGATCACGGCCCCTCGAGGAACAGCCATATCGCCATTACTTGGATAGAGACACGTATCGAGGATCTCGAAAAAGTTTCCATTGCATCAGATGAAAGTTCAATACAAAAATAATGACTTAAACCTGCAGATATAATAGACAATCCAACTTGTTGCATTCGACACGGAAACTGCCACTTTAGCACAGACACGAACCGGTCGTCTCATTTACATGTACCCATTCAGCTCGCATGGCTGCTTCAGAAGTGTAGAAGCCGTAGTGTATTTACAACAAGACCTCACGTACCTTATTCGGTATGTTGACATCAGCCCCATGCTTAAGCAGGGCGGGCACAAGATCCACGTAATCTTTACGCAATGCCCGATGTATTGGCATCTCTCCTTCCTATGGAATGTCAATCATACATCAATTATGATGCCAGCATGCCTCACCGCATTGTTCAACATTCTTTGTAGTTATACTGCGCTTAATTTCAGTTAGAAGACAAGTTGTCAATGGCTGCAACATACTAAGCACCAAATACGTCGCCCCACCCCTCACCCTGCAAACACATCCCAGACAACACTTTCTCGTTTACGTCTTGGACCAAATCTCCAATGGATATCTCTAAATGTGTGACACAAGGAAAGATAACATAAAGACAGAAGGGTTTTCTAATGAAAATAGATAGTGGAATATGTTATTTTAGCAATTTAAGCTGACACTTCCTTTGACACAAACCGATCGTCTCATCTAACCACTCAATTCGCATGGCTGCTTCAGGGTTTAGAATTGAAGTCTAAATGTTTTTCATGTAGTCGCGTACTTTTGGCCCTATGTAAATTCGCCCATTGTTATCCCCGGTATTTCTTTTTCAGTGAGGAGCCACGCCCATAACGCTACAAAAGGATAAGTGTCACATCTCAGTGCATGTACTTGCCATGAAACCCAAGTTAAAAGACATTTTCGTGGTGTATAATTATATATTCCAACGAGGATATTTTCAACACCGCTTCTCAACTGTATCACGTGACCTCCAGTGATTATAATCAGCGTGGCGTACTGAATAACGGGAAGGCTTCGGGTCATGTGTGATATTAACTATTTATCTCACAGCGTGAATGTATTGTTAGATTATAGGATGTATTGCTTCATTGCTGGAAGTGTCTTCAGATTCCTCTCCTCGTTAGCTTTATATCCCATCTCCGTTAAACTGGCCGGTTTACAGGTATTTTCAGTATTAGTTTCTGAACAGGCCCATAATTACATGTAGCCCTCTGAAACGATTGTTCCTCCTCACTAGGCGCAACTGTTGAAACATAATATGAGACTAAATAGTGACCAAACTTACAAACCATCTCAAACCATGGCGGTTTTGTAATTCAGAGATGAAGAACGGGTTTGATCTGCTACGTTAGTAGTTCAGGATTACATCATGCTAATGTTAGCCGGAGTGGCTTTCGTCACGTCTGTCAACATCTGTCAGTCAGCACTGATCTCTCCCATTACCCAGTGTGCCACACTAATTAGAATAATTTTGACGTCACTCAACGGAATTGAGACGTGGTGATGAAAATATAGTTATGGGAATATAACATTATGGCAAGTACGGAGATGCGATACTTATCAATTTTTCGAATTTTGGTTGTCACGTGTCACTGACAAAAGAAATACCGATAGTAACAATGGGCCAATCTACAGAAGACTAAAGTACGTGACGAAATAAAAAAAAGACCAAAAAAAAAAACCCCGCAGACTTCAGCGTAGACCAGCATGCAGGTACAACAAGGACTGACTCACCTTATTCGGGATATTGACATCAGCTCCATGCGTAAGCAGGTCCGTTACAACATCGACGTAATTTTTACGTATTGCCCAATGGATTGGCGTGTCTCCTTCCTGTGGAATGTCAATGAGAAAGCAGTTATGGGGCGGTACAACATCGTTGCATTGTTCTATTTTATACTTTCTGTGCAGTTTTTGTGTACTAGATTTTTAAGTTAGAGGACACCATTTCAATGGTTGCAATATACCTGTTAGTAAAATAAGCAAATCTTGTGAACAGACAGTCACAGTTCCAAAACCACCAATCTCTTCCACGCCCCTTTACTACACTCGCCAAAACATCAGAGGATACCTCTGAGTTTTATGCCACAATGAGGAGATATTAGGAGGAAATCAGAAGAGTTGTATAATGTGAAGGCTACGTCTGGATGTCTTACATGTATTCAGTCAATAAAGGCATTCATGTACTGAGAGTGTTAAACTGGTTAGACGAAAATAGAGCAATAATTACAGTCAACCATGTACGGAAAGTCGTCGCGAATAAGTGGTAAGAACTGTGCAATGAATCTAGTCAAAAATTTAAGCTTAAGATAATAAGACTCTACAGAAATGAAACATTAACTGAGATTTGGCCGTCTAATCGCAGAGTACTTAAATGCGGGTTATTGTTAATTAAGATTCCTGATTTTATGAACAATGATTCGCTGAGAAAATATATATAAGGTTACATGACAAAAATCTAGAGAATGTTGAATAACCAAACCAACTTATCTCAGTCTCTATACAAGAGTTAGATGTGTTAATCAATGAGTTAACTCCAACACGACGTCAGAGGATTCGTGTCAAATAACATGAAATATTAACTTCAATCCCCTTTTTAGCTTGAACATCGGAAATGCGATTACAATTGACCACGACATCATAGCATATGGATGTGTACACCGTCATCGGTCCATTAAAATAAACCAAACTATTATAATATTTGATTAAGTGTCAGTGCTGGCAAAATGGATTAGGTTGCCCCAAATCTCGAATATTCACAAAACAGAACATACTGATTAAAACTTCTATCTCACAGATTAAAAGTGGTAACCCTTCAATACATTTATTTATTTGACAGGTATTTTACGCCGTTCTCAGGAGTATTTCATTTATACGACAGCGGGCACCAGTATGGTGGGAGGAAATGGGGTAGACCCCGGGGAAAACCCATGACCATCTGCAGATTTCTGGTAGTCCTTCCCATGTACGACCGGAGAGGAAGCCAGCATGAGCTGGTCTTGAACTCAAAGAGATCGCATTGGTGAAAGTCAAAACGCCGCGCTGGCGGGCTATCCCCCTCGGACACCTTCAGTATAATGTTACATGTGATCTCAAGATAAATCTAGTTTAAAGAAGGTACATATAGAATGAGTGTGACAAGGAGTGGGCATGGGGAGAAAAGGGAGAGGGGACTGTAAGTTGTAAGATGGCAAACAAAACCTACCACAAAGGTCTCCACAAGCCTTCATGATAAAAATAATGGCAACTATTGTTGATGTAGACAGAGCTCGTGCTCATGATAGTGTTGGTATTCATCCAGCAGCTATCATATATCTGGCATAGTTATTGACAGCGAAAACGCGACACATCGTTATTTAGTCCGATTTGACATTGAGATAATTGCTTTGGATTCTTTCTTTTGGCCCATTGGTGTTTAAGAATAGGAGACTATTTTGCTGGCTTAGGGATAAGCCAAAACTGAAGAAGAAATGTAAATAATCATTAAGTAAAAGGTCGATGTTTGTTTTTCCATAAATTATTTGAAATTTGAAAGCGTGTTGTGTGCTGCTTGCACTGTTCAGCGAAACTCTCACTCCTCGATTAGACCACAGTGTAATGTATGTCATACATTGCGAAGGTGTATTTTGTAAAATCAGCGGTTTGCCCAAAAGTCTCACATTTTCGTGATCTTGTTGCAAAGGTGTTGTTCTGACGGCGTCAACGCTTTCATGACATTTATCAGGGTTTCAAGCCATTCAGGATAGACATGTTTTGCAGGCTCGCTGTTGGATGAATATATCATGTTATTGTTATTTTCAAAATATATTCTACACTCCTTGAACATTTTTCGGTGGGAATTTTGACGCTGTCTTCAAATATGCAATTTTTCGCGAACCGGAAGTAACATCCTGACAACCGGAAGCTCATAGATGCTCATCAAATTTTTCTTATATTTAAATGATTAAACACAGTGGTTCTTTGCTTTCGTATTTGTATATATGTATGCATATGTGTATAATTACGTATATAGGTACACATGCACGCATGCATGGGTACATGTATAAATGCATATCTATGGAATTACAGAAGCACCAACGCCAAATGGTTGCATTCGATGGGACGGATGTAACTCTGTCTAACTCCGTTATATAATTAAAGCACATTTATATACTTTTTTTTTTATAAATTTACACAATTAACTATTTACTGTATATATGTTGTAGCTAGTGTTATTGGAGCTCCAACTGCAAGGAGAAAACTTAGGTACGCGGTAAAAAAAAAGATAAATAAATCTATAGATTATGGGTACTGATCTCCAGAGTTACCACGTAGCTATTGGTAGGTTTGTAAGAAAAAGACTTAAAAACTTGAATTTAAGATTTCTTATAACTGATACCCTCCTAGTGTGTGTTAAAATAGCGCACAATGTCACTGATTCATGCACAAATCAACTGTATTCTCTATATGCTGGTGAACTTTTCTTTTTACTCATTATAAGCACAATGTTAATTTTATCAGGTGATGTTGAGACTAATCCAGGTCCCATCACGCAGGCCGACGAGCAACTCTCTGTTGTACACATCAACTCAGGTGGGCTCAAACATAAAATAGATATCATTTATGCCAATCTTCCTTCTTTCGATATAATTGCTATCACAAAGAGCCACTTGACTGATCAGATTGAAGATAGTGAAATTCTCCTACCAGGCTATTTATCCCCTTTCCGACATGACAGAAACCAAGCCTGGGGAGGGGTATCTGCCTACGTGCCCGATAAACTTGCAGTTAACCGAAAAACTGAATACGAAAGCACAAATTTAGAGATCATATGGTTGCAAATTAACGCAAAAATTTCTACACTATTGGGAGTCATATATTGACCCCCAATTCTCCTGTTACCATGTGGCAAGAAATTGCAGAAAGCATTGAAAAGGAATATGACCAGAATCTTAAAATATAGTCGTTATGGGAGATCTAAATGACGACCTTCTAAATCCAACTAATCATCATCTAAAGGGTATATACACAAGTTTTGGTATGATACAGCTGATATCGCAACCCCCTCGCCCTGTATCTAATAGCCTTCTAGACCCAATCATATGTAACAGTCACATTGTAGACTATGAAACCTATTCCAACCTTTGCAGCGACTACTGTCCTGTGTACGTAAACTTTAATTTATTTTTTTCCAAAAAATGTTAAATATAAACGACTAATATGGAATTACGAAGAAGCAAACTGGAACAAATATAGAGATTTGTTAAAACATGTGATTGGTCCAATTTAAATGAAACTTCTGAAATGGAAAAATGGTGCTATACAATCGCAAAAAATATCATTGCCTCTGCTAAAAAATCTATCCCAAACAAGGTGGTTGTAATTAACACTCGTGATAAACCGTGGATAACCGCTGGGATAAAACACCATATGAGAATTCGTGAAAAATTGTACAGGCCAGAAAATTACAGACCAATTTCTCTTTTATATTGTCTAAACAAAATATTTTAAAAAGTTATTTTTGCAAAATTATACGATTTTCTAAAGGAGTCGATATCTCAGAAACAATACAGCTTTCTTCCATATACATCAACAGTTCTCCAAATCTCGGCATGTATTTTGACATAGCTAAAGCACCTGACGAAGGTAAGGAAATATTTTTTATATTTTTGATATTTCCAAAGCTTTTGACATAGTGTGGCATAAGGGATTAATAGTCAAAATGAAAAGTCTTGGGATTAATGGTGATCTTCTTGAATGGTTCAAAAGTTACTTGAATAATAGAAAACAGAGAGTTGTTATTGATGGTCGTGAATCTGATACCGTGACGACTAACGCTGGTGTACCACAAGGTTCTGTACTTGGACCCTTGTTATTTTTACTGTTTATTAATGACCTACCTTTACATATTGTAAACAACGTCAAACTCTTCGCTGACGACACTAGTTTATATGTTGTGTCAGAATATTGTCATCAGGTACAGTCCACCAAACATTTTTGAAAGATATATATAATATTGAATCGTGGTCATCCACTTGGTTGGTAAATTTTAATTCTAATAAAACTAAATCCCTGCTTGTGTCTAGACGTAGAACGCCATCGCGCCCTTAGCTGACATTCCAAAATACAACTATCAAGTCGTGCCAAACACATAAGCATCTTGGCATTATTTTGAATACACAAGCTACTTGGAACAATCATACTGATAACCTTGTTCAAGCAGCGAATAAAAAATCATCTCTTCTCAGGGGATTGGAATATAGATTGAACAGGAAATCGTTGTCTATAACGTACACGAGATTTATTAGACCATGTTTAGAATATGCAAACAATGGGACAATCAAAAGCATTGGACAATCTCACCGAGTATAATATAAACAGGCTGGAAAAAGTTCAAAAAGAATGCATCCGAATAATTACTGGGCTAAGAGTTAGTACCTCTACTAATTTGCTATACCAGAAATCTGGATTTCTTCCTCTCCATAAACGAAGATGCATACATCGTTTGGTTTATCTACATCGCATTATCCACAACCCCTGGTATTTGCACTTTATCAGATCATTGTCCTCCCAGAACAGTAGATCGAAATTCGTACTATGTAAGATTGCCAAACCAGTTAACCTCTGTTCATTGCAGAACAGAGCATTTTAAGAAAACGTTTCTACCTACCACCATCAATGACTGGAATAACCTATCAGAAAGTATTCAGACCCTGGTGTCGACTGAAGAATTTAAAGCCAAGTTAAATAACATGTTCAATATAAGAAAAATATTAACAATAAATATTAAGAAAGTGTAATCTCTAATAACGATAATAGTGTTACTTAAATTCAATTTCCAAATGACATCTCCCAATCTGATATGGTCAGCTAAGAGAGCTGCGTCATTTCTGATCATCAGAGGGGTAATGCATGTTCGCTGTAAAGTCTACCGGTCAACTACCTTCTATTTTTGTAGAAGGCTGATTGGTCGAGTGGACTAGATGGTTGACATGTATTGCTGGCGATTTGGTGCCTGACTCTGAGGCACTTGGTTCGAAACCCGCATAGGTCTCAGCATTAGAAGCTGTGCTATATTAAGAAAGTGTAATCTCTAATAACGATAATACTGTTACTTAGAACAAAAATACCCTGCTGGTACTTTGTAGGAAACAGATTATGTAATATATTATTAACCCGGCTTAGAAATGGTGTTAATAGTTTAAATGGCGATCTTTTTAATAACCATTTGACTGACCGATCTGACTGTAAATGCGGATATCTGGACGAGTCTGCACAACATTACCTAATTAATTGTCCGTTATACAAAGAACATCGTCGTACAAAGTATGATAATATAAGAACGTTGAGTCATAAAATAGAGGTCACTGCTGTCCTACTTCTGTATGGTGATGAGAACTTAAATACTTTTATAAATATTTTCATAGCTGAACACGTGGGTGTTCAATGGCACAAAACGTTTTATTTAACTGATAACTGTACGTTTATGTAAGTTCGCGAGTATATATGTGTATGTATCTGTGTGTATATATGTGTATATATATGTACATCTATATGTATGTGTACACGTGAGAACGCACGAATACGAATATAATACATATGGATTGGATATATCCATGTGCACGTATGAATATTGAATTATTGTTACTTTATTATTATTATTGACACAGACGTAAAACATATAAATTTGTGCTATATTTGTATATTCAATTAGTACCTATATTTTTACCTGTACCATTATTACTTCGAATGATATCCTTCTGCTTGCCCCTCCGTTAGAACCCATATTTTTGTTCAGATGTATCTATTATTCTTTCTCTGTACATAATCCTGTATATAACAATTTTACTACTCTAAACAAATATGTAAAACTACCATCTTATAATGTTATTTCTGTACGAAAACGGAGTAAAAATATAAGCATAAGGCTTAACTTTGTTCCGTATCTAAATAAAGGATGTTTAAACCAAACTATTTTGCTGGCTTTAAGATGGGACATAATAGAAAAAGAAATATAAGTAATCATTAAGTAAAAGGTCGATATTTGCTTTTTTGATAAATCATTTGGCATTTCAAAGTTAAGTCAAGAAATTTAAGAGCCATTCAGGAATCCCTGAATTTTTATTAGGATCATTATTATTCTCGGCAAATATTTTCCTGTGTGTTTTGAGAAAACGGCAAATCACATGTTTATGAAACTTCAGCAGGTTTAAGTTTAGTACCTCCAATTGTGCTCCTAGCTGTTTGGATACTTTTAATCGGGTGACATGGCGGTCATATTGGACTTTGAGCAAAAGGAACGGCGTATGCAACTGAACTGAAATTTAAACTCTAGATACACAAAGACTAGACATGTGCTGTCAGCTCGCCCTTAGGTGAATATATAATGTGATTGAAAAACTCGTGTTTTCAAAATATATTCTAAAATGCTTGAACATTTTTCTGTGGGAAATAGTCCTATCTCATGCAATTTTTGACGCTGACTTCAAATATGCAATTTTTGGAGAACCAGAAGTGACACCCTGACAACCGGAAGCTGGTATATTTCCTTCAAAAATTAACTTAACGACGCATTCTTAAGACATAACATCATTCCAAGACAATTTTTACATAACCAGAAGATTCAGCAATCCGAGAATAGAGCAGGCTAAATATAGAAACCAGTATGAGGTGATGTTCATCATAGTCTTTCATATCTTGGTACCTTGTGCCATCTGCATGTACATCTACATGTTGCTTAATAATTTCTTTCCGATAATTAATGGTCAGATGCATTGAATTGTAACATTTTCCACAGGAGTCTGTTTGGTAAGACCCTTAGGTGTTGTTCATATATAAGGTTAGATTCTATAGTGCGGTCTGAAGCCTCCCACCAATGCGGTCGCTGTGAGTTCAAGACCAGATAATGCTGGCTTCCTCTCCGGCCGTACGTGAGAAGGTCTGCCAGCAACCTGCGGATGGTCGTGGGTCCCCCCTCCCCAGGGTTTCCTCTTACCATAATGCTGGCCGCCGTCGTATAAGTGAAATATTCTTGAGGACGGCGTAAAACACTAATCAAATAAAAAAAGAAACTAAATATAGTGTGGTAAAATCACACTTGCTTGAAGCATGACCAGTGTTGCAGACCAGTGTTGATTATAGTGATCGCGGAATATAATATCGCTTAACCGCAGCAGCAACCATCTAGTGTTAAACAATGTTGGCGTTCTAAACACAATGCACATCAAGATTTTATCCAGAAAACATTTAACATTGGCCAACCCAATAAAGTTTAGCATATTTCTACAAGGAAAATTTACTGGGTCACTAGCGTTATGGTACATTTGTGATCATTTCACCCAATATTTCACAACTCTATTACTGTGATAGGTGATCTCCCATGTTCTTCATGTACCATGACTAATGGAGTTGGCTTTATCGGCAGCATGACATGACCCCTAAAATCGTCATTTTTGCAATTTTCAAAACTGAACAATTTCTGCACCTAAACCGGCATCGCAGAAATACGTGAGTCCTAGGGCCAGAAACGCTCTTCTTCCTGTAAAAGTTTTGTTGTCCTCAGCTACCGGTTCGAAACGTGGGGTCCACTTTGGAGCAGGGCATGTGTCAAAATATTTGAGAGACACTAACTCCGTCCGATTGACTTCAAATTTAGCACGTGTAGCAACCGTTTTCTGGAGGCAATTTTCACAGAAAAATAAGGCAAAATGTCACCAAGTGTACTTTGATACACCGGATGTGATGTTATGTGAAACAAGTATCTACTTTCAGTATTCGAAATATCCTACCAGACGTAGCTTGACGTCCTGATCATGAATCTGGCCTTATTAATTTCGTGTAATACATACTTGTGTCGTAAATTGCGATTAAAATGTCAAAATATGCAACTTAACATCATACTTGCATGTCACTTAACAGAGGACTGGTACTTCTGTGAAGATAAAAATTCCTGAATGCAAAGAGATGTATGTTTACTTTAAGTGTGCCTAAACTCTTTTAAGTTCTTTAATAAATACAGGACCTACATGGCCTCAGATGTTGTCGAAAGGCCGATTTGCTACATCTGAGTCATTTACATGCAGAGTGTACTAAGAACGCATTCATGTCAATGGTGACTGCATGAATAGTGCATGTATGCTACCCCCGTAGTTTAAAGGAAGATCGTAGATTGCGATCGAAATGCGAAAGCGCACGATTCTCTCCTACATTTGGAAATCGCACGACAAAAGTTGTGAAGATATAAAGCTGAAAGTTATTGTGAGCAAAAGTTAATATATTCTATGCCAGTGTGTCGAAATACCCTGCCCTGTGGTAATAACTACACGACTTGTCGAGCTAAGTCAAATTTAAGAGATCAATTTATTATGTTGGCCACATTTGCAAGTACATTCTATGTGATATATCTACATTTGGATTGATGGCTAGGAAAAACCTACACTTTCTTTTTAAGCCATCCACATGCCAAAACATAAAGACACCATTCGATGAACACAAAGTGATGCCACATGGACCCGAAATATTGGTTTGAATCCCGCTATCGCTACTTTAGCAGCTGTGTTTTCAACATACTTTGCTAGTAGAACGTTTACATTCTCAACGTGATATGAATTTACGTGACACAATCGATGTGATAACTAAACATGCCGCGTGAAATTAGTCCCTTCGACTATGTCTATAACTGAGAACTTTCACAACCAGGAGGCCTACCTGATCCTGTATGTTGACATCGGCTCCATTCTGAATTAGATGCCGGACACGATCGACATCATTGTTCCTCATAGCTGTAAGTAAGAACCTTCTCTTCTGTGGAACGTCAAAAACAATATCAATTAGAACGTCAGCTTTAATTCAACATGGAAGTCTAAATTTTGCTCTGCCCAATAAGCGGAAATGTTCACCACGACACAATGGGTTACCGTTTTACACGATAGCGTTGGTCAACAGATGGTTATGTGAACGTGTTAATAGCTGCTTTCGAGTTATGCTTGTAAATGGTCATTTTTCGATCGTTGATGATGAGAATGGAATTGAAAAGGGTCATTTAAATTGTTTGATTAATGTAAAGAAAAACAATGTTTGGGAAAGGCGTGTTTCTGTACAGACCAGACAAAAACGAAAAAAGACAACACCTGGGGCCGACTCCACAGAACATTGCTCAGCCAGGAAAAGTGGCTAAAGGCACGAAAACTGCCCACCTCAGATCAAAACTGACGTAAGTCGGTTCAACAAAACTGTATCTTGCTTTGTGGACTTAACAAGCTGTTAGATAAAACTGTTTCAGCTAACCCAGTCCACTATAAACTCAAATTATTTTACTTAAATCGAGTTTTGAATAAAACCAGGAAATATTGTACACTTCGGTGGACAATGGCGTTTGTCTACTTCTTTATGAGCACCTGAAAAACTACGTGAGGAAATGTTGCAGCTGAATTAGAAGTAGCATAATTCCATAGGTGAAAAGAAGACCCCACAACGGTAAAAGGGAAATGGTCTTCACGTTCGTTAGACTGCGAGAACGGTCACGTGAGAATCGTCCACTGTTTATTCTCACCAGTGGGCCCACGAGCATTGAAAGCGGGGAACATGCTGGTTAGGATCTTTTCGTTACTAACATTACGCCATACAGAGCCACTACATAGGATCATCGCGGCATTCGGCACGTGTTCCTGTGAGGCGGACCACGGGGCTGATATTATCATTTTGTTTTGTATGTGTACAGAAGATTATATTTGAGATCGCTTGTAGAGTATTTACATAACACAAAGTTAATTAATCTGACGCCAAATAATGCGGTGGCTAGGTATTTCACTCGTATCACATACCTTTTCCTTTTCATCAGGTTCAGGAACTTTGCTATCTAACACATGAACAATGATGCAGCTATTTTCCCCCCGAGCATAATCCCGAGGTTTTCTTCCCTTCTGTAGATTGAATGTCAGAACAATGTCATAAATAATTAAGTTGTTGTAAGAATTAATAAATGGAAATATCTGGAACAGGTAGTAACTAATTTTAGCATTGAACATTAACATTTTAAGAGAGGACAACATTAAGCACCAATCCTGTGTATTTTCAGAACACATGAACGAAAGAGCAGGGATGGCATTATCTTTTAATTGGCAGATCACGTCTTATTAGAAAAATCAGAAACAGAGGAGGATGTCCTCCCACCATAACGCTGGCCGCCGTCGTATAAGTGAAATACTCTTGAGTACGGCGTAAAACACCAATCAAATAAATAAATAAATGAATGAATACAAATCCTCAGTTTGAACATATTTCAACCAAATACTATGAACATTTTCCTCTTATTGGACTTTCTTATGGAGTGTTTTAAGTAACTTTTATCCTGAAGAAAAATTAATACTTTATTTGAATGGTATAGCTGTACATCACTTACACTATCTTGATTATTCAATCCGGATCCTCTGTCCAACAACAAAAGAACAATGTCCAGATTACCTGTCCTAGCTGCCCTATGTACAGGCGTCTGTCCATCCTGAGGAAAACGACACATATATAATCGAAACCACGCCATGCGGGGCCAATCTATCGCACTGACAAAAAAAACCCTTAAAGCTGTAACCACTACAAATTAGACACAGTTATGCATGTATACAGTGAAACAGTGTCGCAAGGTTTGCGGGCAATATATTCATATAATCTAAAAATGTTCAATCAGCTAGGCACTCATGTACTACATGTATAAATACAGATGAGAGCGTCAAGACCATTTGTACATTTGTACGTAAATGTGATGTTAAAACTTGAGAAGTTCCTGAAAATCAGAAAGGATCAGGATTAGTTTCAAAAGCACACGCACGTGCACTGATTTATTGGAGATCATGGTAATGGAGGTTTTATAAATAACACAGTGTCAGAGACTGTCAGAGACTTCGCTCTGCACTGCGCTGGAACACGGGCAATATCTGAGTCAATTATCCAAGGGTAACAGATGGGGAGGCCAAAAATTCCGTTTCGCTGGTAACTGAAAATGTAAATGCAATATTTTCCTTGCACAGCCGAAGCTTTAAATGTCTGTGGACTATTCAACTCAACATAAATGTAAACTTAAATGCCACCCATACGTTCTTGTTTGCATAAACTTGAACAAAATTGTGTTGAACTGTGAGCATTTAACATCTGAGCAGGTGTGCTCGATACATATAAACTGGTCCGTGTATATCAAACGTGATACGGGAAAGCTATCAAGCCAGCGGAAAGGACATCTGAATGAAATGTCAAACACAAACTCATATAAATGTGACTTAAAAATAAAAACGAAATAAAGCACAAATTAAATACACAATCCAGTATATATGCAAGATTTGACAAATCAAAATCAAAATTAAAACGAAAGCTAGATTCAAACAAAATATTTTAAACGGATATCAAAACTCTCTTGACTCAAGGGTGTAAATAGAGATATTATCTACCTTGACAGCGGAAGCTTTACTTGAAATGAAAAGTCGATTTGTCGAGACAGCAGTCAGTGTTCTTGAATGAAAGTGATAAATATGGAGTTGCAGAATATTAGGTGACGACATAGGTCCACAGGGGCCTATGACAGACAAAGAAATCAATTCAAAACTCCATCATGCAAATTTGACCCCGAGTCGTAATTCACGCTATTAGTGCATAGCAAAGATAAGGGCAGAGCTCTACATAGAATAACTACAGCCCCTCTTCCCCACACAACGTCAATATTTATAGTGCAGAGGTGGCGAGTCATGTTTATCTCCTACCCATGAATAATTTAATTTGAAGTAGTTGTAAGTAGAAGTAAGTAACGTTACAGCAGGTTTTCACCGTTGGGGATGTTCAAATGATAAAAAAGTAGTCAAACTTTATATTATGAGTCTGATATGCAAAAGAACCAAATCCCTGTGTCTGCAGTGGATGTCACATTCAGGTATTTGGAAGCTCTTGGTCAGTTATTATATGCACATTCATCCTGCAGATGGCGATGTGTTTTGCAGCTTAACACGAAATCCTAAGCACGTAGATATGTTAAAAAATAACAGAATAGAAATTTGCAAGTGATCAAGTTTGGCAGTTTGTCAAATCATCACAGGTATATTCAGATGTCGTGTTTAACGAATGAAATTCAGTGTAACAATTATTAACCGAAAGATATGTGACAAATGTGACAAATCTGGCACAATTAATGATAAGCAATATTTAACCATACACTGAAACAGAATAAACTTAAAATATGGAATGCGTATAGGTTAAGACAAAAACCCTGCTGTGCAATGGGTTGTAGGGCGAGCCTTGTGCCTTTCTCCATAGAATAATATCACAGGCAAGACAGCAAATTGGTTAGACATTGTGATGAATTGCTACCATTCTATGTATTTCATATCATTCATATTCCAAAGTACTGTTGTGAACCTGTATTTTTTTGTTGTTGCTGGCCATCGTTTGACATAGATCTTGAAGTTCTGAAGTTTCTATCTTCATGAGTTTAAGCGCTTGTGTATAAAGGGCATCCTTTCTGGAATGAAATAACCATGTTGTAAACATGATTACCAATTACACAGTCCAGAAACTTTGATATGCTACATTGTAAATGGGAGACGGAGATACAGAAAATCATTCTGTTTCACTGAACGGTTCATGGCTAGATTAATTTGCTGGAATTATCGTTTTGGAAGTTACTATTAGCGAACATGCCGTTGGACGTGGTCATTTTGATTTGCAATATGATCACGTTTCGAATTTCCTACTTTGTCTGTAAACGCCTTTGATGAGCATGCATCGTTGAATGTCTCTTTGTGTTGACGCACTTCTTTCCCCAGTATCCGGGGTGTATGGGGTGCTTGGTAGAGGAAGCACCTCTGATGGGGGGAGACATGTCATGCTCTCGGGAGTAGTTCACCCAACTTGGTCCTCAACAAGCACTCAGCTCCCACCTCTGACTCCGAGCAGCTGTTAGCATGCAACAGTGGCCACACATCGGGCAACGGCTTCGACTGGCCGGCTAAACAAGGTGTAGAGTAGCTGACGGGTCTAATAACCCTCAGTGAATAGGGGATTGTCTACCCTCGCATGCGAAAACTGGATCCGGCGGACTGCGCGGAAGAAACCAGTAGTTGGTTCAACGGACAAGAAGGCGGACCCAGCGAAGCGTCGTGGAACGCGTTCAGGGCACAGTGAGACACGTAGGACACTGGTGGCCATCCACTGCATCCCGAACAATCTCCAGCCGTCTCGACTACGTCTTGCTACTGGACACAGATGGAATTGGGACCAGAGAGTGAGGATGACCATAGGCGCAACTCTCCCTCACTGTAATCCAAGTCAATCGCAAGTCATGACTTCATTTCTACATCGTAGGTCCTGTGGCGACGGGCAAGTGGCGAAGCTGCAGGTGCGGATAACACTGGGAGTTGTAGTCACAAACCTGGACACAGGCGGCCTTGGGCATAGCGTCGCTCTCTACTGCACCGAAGCATCAGTGGAGCTCGGCAGCCCCCTAGGCGACTGAGCAGTCCTTTTCAGGGTCGCTCTGCTCACCTCCATGGAGAAAGGGGCTGGAAAAGATGCCCTAAACATAGCCTGCTTCATTCCAACCTTGGCCAGCATACCGCGGCTGGCGGGGATCCCACTTAGCGGTCAAAAACCAACTCTCGTCGCAGGCACGGAAGAGGAGATGCAGCTTGAAACGAATCGTTTCTCACAAGCATGTGACACGTCGTCAGAATGCCAGACAGCCGACTGCCAAAGCAGATAATGTACGGCGAACTGTGCTATGGCAAGCGGTCAGTCGGGGGTCAGAAGAAGCGGTACAAAGACTGCTTGAAAGCGTCGCTCACAAAGCTGACTATTGAGCTTCCCTCCTGGGAGACGCTGGCTCTCGACCGCTCTCAATGGCGCAGCAGGCTAAATGATGGTGCATGTGCAGCAGAGTCCAGACAGATAGCTGAAGGCAGGGCTAAGCGAGCCGCACGGAAGGCCAGAGATTCGTGAAGTCATGGTCATCTTCGCATCGGACGAACAACAGACGATATTGACGAGCTAGACACCGGATATCACTAAACCCGAGGCTTTTGGAAAGGCCCCAGAGTTTGAGTGGGAAAGTAGGTTTCTGTTTGCACCTCGTCTGTCAGGCCACACATACCCCGTGTCTGTCTCGGCCTCGCCATTTGTGCATCATAGCAAGAAAGTTGTGATGTCTGATTTCACTGTCAATAACAATTGCTAAATATGCATGTATTAAATCAACAGTTGTCTGTGTCTTTTTTATCAGAATTAAAGCCATTAAAATGTGCAGAAAAGCCATTCTTACACTGGATGATGGCACTTTTTGGTCTTCTAAGATTTCCTACAGATAGATTTGAACACCCACATGCACAAACCTGTCTGATCTGATGATCCTTCTTGGTGTCCCAAAAGCAATCACGGAGTAAGCACACGTACAGCATTGTAATAATTACCAAACTATATCGCAAAACAAAAACATTAGAATGAAGCAAAGGCATCCTGAAACCAGACCTGAAGTAGATGTAGATTTGAGTGGATGAATCAAGCACAAAGGAAATGTGTTGTGTTTTTCACTTTGATCCTTGTGGCGTAAATGTGGCTGTGTTCCAGTGACCATGAGATAGACAGGGCTGAGTGTGTTGTTAGCCTGACAGGCTTGCCTTGCACACTTTCTGTCACCCCCACCCTCCACCGATAACAGCCTACAAGTACTCAACCATACAGACTTGTTTCTTGGCTGACAAAACTTCATATGCATCTTCAATCAATCAAACAAGGTGAATGCTGTATTTATAGAAAAGTATAAGATTATTTTTGATTAGGGGAGAAGTTCTAAATTTTGTAGAAATGGAGCATATCACTCGAGCAGCCAACATTAACAATGAAATCAATAACAGAGTTGGCAAAGCTAGCGCTGCCTTTTGGTAGGCTCCGTCAGAACGTCTGGGAACGGGGAGGACTTAGTCTCATTACTAAGCTGAAGGACTAACGAGCAGCGGTTTTAACCACCCTACTCTACGCCGGTGAGGCCTAGACGGTCTATAGCAGGCATGTCAAACAACTCAATCATTTTCACATGAGCTGCCTCCGTCGTCTTCTCCGCATCAGGTGGCAGGACAAAGTCCCAAACACGGAGGTTTTAGAGCGAACGGGCTTCTCCAGTATCCACAGTATCCTGCTGAAGACGCAAGTCAGATGGACTGGACACGTCGTCAGAATGCCAGAAAGCCGACTGCCAAAGCAGATAATGTACGGCGAACTGTTCTATGGCAAGCGGTCAGTCGGGGGTCAGAAGAAGAGGTACAAAGACTGTTGAAAGCGTCGCTCAAAAAGCTGACTATTGAGCTTCCTTCCTGGGAGACGCTAGCTCTCGACCTCTCTCAATGGCGCAGCAGGCTAAATGATGGTGCATGGGTAGCAGAGTTCAGACAGATAGCTGAAGCCAGGACTAAAGGCTACCGCATACTGCGAGCAACTGCCTGAGCAAACGGGCACGCGAGGCAGTTAGCTCAGGCGATAGCTCGCAGTGTGCGGATGCGTGTAAGCTCATTTTCCGCCTCTCCTGCCCGTGAGACATATTTCTATCGTGTTTGATATTTTCAGCCACGCGAGGCAAAAATCTCACCGTCTGGGACAACTGAGTCAACTGGCTCAGCAGCGATTTCGTCATCAGCCAATCGGAAGCCCGATCTGCGTCATGTGACATTAGAGCGCCACATGATATGTTCTCACAAAATGGCAGCGCCCGCAGAACACGGAGAAAACATGGCAGCCCCCCCCCCCCCAGAACATGTTGAACAGCCCGAAGTCCTTAAAGAACTTCACCTCGAAGAGAGGCTGGTTTGCACATCGTACAAACACCCGAGTACGGGTGTTTGTACGATGTGCGGTCGCCGGACTTCAAAGATAGAGCCAAAAGGGATCAGGCTTTGCGAGAATTGTCTACGACTTTGCAGCAGACAGGCAGGCTTGTTAGGTTGTTTGTGTGTTGTGAAATACCTGTGTCACTGTGTGTACTTTGTCAATCGTTAGCTTACTCATTAGTTAGGGCCTAACACGTGAGGCTATGTATGTTTCCATATACTGGAATCGTCCGTCTGTCCGTTCGCAGATACACTTTGTGGACCCACTTTCTACATGTTGTTTTAGACCAATTTCGATGTTTATACACACAAGCAGTTTACCATGTTGTTACGTCCCACGGTATTTTTTTTTACTCAAAATTTGCTTTTCTGAATTTTTTTTACAAATTTTCCGACATCTAAATTTACCACTGCTACAGGTGACATTTTGTGGAAAGACTTTCTACCTATGGCTTTTGACCAATTTCGACGAAACTTTACATACGTAAGCACTTTACCATGTAGTTATGCCCCAGGGTATTTTTTTTTCAAAATTCGCCTTTTAGAATTTTATACAAATTTTCCAAAATATAAATTTACCGCTGTTACAGGTACCACTCTGTGGACGCAGTTTCTACATGTGGTTTTTGACCAATTTTGAGGAAACTTTACACACGTAAGCACTTCATAGTGTAGTTATATCCCAGCATATTCTTTTCTCAAAATTCGCATTTTTTAATTTTTTACAAATTTTCCAATTTAAATTTACCGCTGTTACCTGTGGTAGCTAGGCGTAGTGGGATAACCCACTTGTGCTAATTTTACAAATTTGCAAACTTGAAAATTTTACATAAGAATGATATATTTGTGAGTAATTTTAAATAAGTTGGGAATTTTTGGCAAAAAGTTGTGACTCAAATCTTGAACCTTGTCCTAACCAAGGGGCTAGGCTCTTCTTCAACTCGACTTGCATTTGGGTAATCAAAATTAGAAATTGTTCTATGATTTGAACTTTGTTAAGCAGAAAAAACAGAGCAAGAATATTTGTACATGTATTGCTCAAATCTTTTTATACACCCTAGTTGACTTAATATTTCGCATGAGATTAAGATACACATTTTAATGCATCCTGGGAGTTTCTGTGATGTTAGATGGTTGTTGTATAAATGTTTAATTTGACAGGAAGATCATTTTCAAGAAGTGGAAAATAAATTTAGGGCCCAAAAGAAGTGTTTATGGACATTTTATTCACCTTTAAAATGCATGTTTTCATGTGGAATTTTAAGTCATTTAGGGTACATGTATTTATTAGTGGAGAGAAAACAAGAATGATCTTTTTTTTCAGTTGAATGGGTCAAGAACAAGTTGAGGCAGCTCCGCAACAGCTACACTAAAAGTAAAAAGCCAGCTAGTAGTGGGAGTGCCAGGAAGAATCCATCTAAGAGGACACTCTGGTTGCTTGAAAAGTTGCAGTTCCTTGCACCCTATGTCGCCACAAGACCAACCATATCTTCCATTAATCTGGTAAGTATAGAAAAAAATTACAACGCAATCATTCGATCTTGCCAAGGAACTGAATCAATGTCCGACATGAAGTAGTCTGTGATTTGTTCACGTTGGTTCTTGGCTCGTTGTGTTGGGTTTCTATGATGATTTGGTGTCATGCCAAGTAACTGTGGGTCATTTCTCCAGGCACCAGTAAGGTATGTATCAGCCTCGGTATTTTCAACATCACGCACACTCAGGTAGCTTTGCTTATTTCTGTCAACCAGGAGATTATGTAAGCAACATGATGCTAATATCAGATCTACAACTTTATCAGGGCAAAGCTGGATTGTAGTGAGAAAAACACGAAAGCGATTCGCTAAAATACCAAACGCATTTTCAACTGTACGCCGAGCACGAGAAAATCTATAATTGAAAATTCTCTTTGGTTTGTCCAATTGCCTCTGTGGGTAGGGTTTCATTAGTTGTGTGCTCAAAGGGAAAGCGTCATCTCCAATAATATGGAAAGGAAGTTTCTCAGCCATCCCATTGACAGTTGCAGGAGGGGGAAGGTGAAGATTAGCGCCATCTAGTGCCCTCTTTAAAGTAGAATCCGCATACACACCAGCATCGCCTGCACGCCCAGCTGCCCCTACATCTACGTAAACAAATTTGTAATTTGCATCCACAAGGCCTAGCAGCAATACACTGAAGTGGTGTTTGTAGTTAAAATATTCTGATCCACTGTTTGGAGGTTGTTTGATAGCAATGTGCTTTCCATCCAGGGCCCCTATGCAACCTGGATAGTTCCATTTTGCAGCAAAATCTTCGGCGATAGAAAGCCATTCTTCTTGTGAGGAAGGGTCTGCAACGGAAATGAAAAATAGTAAATATATTAGTGAAGTTCATTAATTTGGAATACAAAACCATGTATATATTTTGTTTCAGCCATCCCCAGCACAAAGCAATGACAGTTCCATTGATAATGAGCAGCTCGATGATGAAGATGACTCAATTGAAACTGCTGATATAGATGTCCATGAAGAATTACCTACTCCTAGAAGATGTACTAAGCAGCCAGTAAAGAAAAGGCCGAGGGCATCCACTAAGAAACATTGTGATGATGAAGAACTACGATTAATAAAACAGATTGCAGATTCTGCATCCCAGTCAAAAAATTCACATTCCACAGATGAGTGTGACATTTTTGGCCAGTATGTCAGTAGTGCTCTGAAAAACCTTGACCCCATGACCCGTCACATTGTTCAAAATAGGATAAATAATGTAATTTTTGAGGCACAAATTGGAATGCTCAGCCAACAGACAGGTTACCCCCAAAGGAATCCACAACCAATTTACCCCTCTGCAAAACAACATCCGAATTACCCCTTTAACAATCATCTAGTGTACCCATCTGAAAATCAACAGCCTGGTTGCTTTCTTTCAAATCAACATCAAATGACAATGCATCCTACTAGTCAACCAACAGCACTCTCCCCTACCAATCAACAGTCCCTGTGTCCCCCTTTAATTGAGTCCACCAACCCGAGTTACACTGACAAACTAAGAGTAATCATAGAACGCTTCTACCCAAATCCTATTTCTATGCCACTTGATATTACCCCCTTGGGATAAATAGTGTAATTCTACAGCAAAAAGTGCTGGCAACTTTGAAACCAATGAATTTCACTGCAAAATTACCCGAGTCTTGAAATGAAAATTCATAGCAGCTATACCTGCAAAACAGTTACATAGTAACTCTAAAAGATGAACACAGAGGCTGAAATTTGCAAACATACATAATGGTATGAAAATATTCATAAAACTTGCAACGTAAATTGTTACCATACAATAAAATTTCTTGCCATTTTACAATGAGAAGCTGCCAGGACCTTGCGCAGTACAAATACGAACTTTTTATTTATACTGCAGACATGCTTATTCAGAAAAAGTAACAAGCTAATTTTCAATCTTAATTTCCGACAGCTCCCTTCAGGGGTGGGAAGCGACATAGTAATTTGTTGTTGTTGATTCCAGACCATTATTATCATTGTTTTGCAGTTATATATTAGTTCACATTTTATGTGTACTTCTAGTCAGTTTAAAGTTGCCATTGGTACTGTTTGTTACCATAGGTATCATTTCACATGTTCTGTTCTTGTTGTTTGAATAAATTTTTCATACCATACCTTCAAATATTCATCTTTTAAGACTTCATGAAGTGCTTGGCATGTGTCAGTGACAATGTCTGATATTGTACGTTCTCCCATCCGGAAATGGTATGACAAACTTCGAAAACTTTCACCTAAAAATTGAAGATGCATCTTAACAGAATATTCAAATAATTTATCGAGGATATTTTGTCCCTGCAAGAAGACAGTCACTTTTATTGGAAGCAATATTTGATGCAGAATGAATCCTCAATAGCCAAATTTGACCGAATTCACATATTTTTAAACTAAGAATCAATACCGGTATATTTAGTTTTGATTGCAAACATTTAATTTAAGCCCTGCTTATATATCTTTCCGCCCTTTAAACTAGGCTACTGCTACCGTCTGCATTTTTACTTAACTACAGGCTGCATTGGCGTACCAGAAAACATCAATAATAATACATGTACTAGTAGGCCCATTCATTCTATTTAGTAACATACCAGTTGCCAGAAACCTGAGGGTAGCAGCCAGTCGTTCCCCAGGGCAGATGCTGGATCTCATGATGGTATCCTGTCTACGTATAACAGGCCCGACTTTAGCTAAAACCTCATGAAAAAGATCCCTATCAAGTCGATGGAAGTTCCTGAAGGTTTCTGGGTCCTCTGTTCGAATCTCCTGTACAAGATTATTGTACACACCACATTCTAGTCGCCTCAGTATCCAGTTACGTGTCCAGACGGTCCTTCTTATAACGGCACGTCTTCGACGACGACGGCGCAGCAGTAAAACCATCACAAGGCTTAATCTCTGTTCGTATGTCAGACAATCTAATCCTTGCATGATCGTTCAGTGGGCGCTGCCATTTTGTGAGAACATATCATGTGACGCTCTAATGTCACATGACGCAGATCGGGCTTCCGATTGGCTGACGGCGAAATCGATGCTGAGCCAGTTGACTCAGTTGTCCGCAGACGGTGAGATTTTTGCCTTGCGTGGCCGAAAATATCAAACACGATAGAAATATGTCTCACGGGCAGGAGAGGCGGAAAATGAGCTTACACGCATCCGCACACTGCGAGCTATCGCCTGAGCTAACTGCCTCGCGTGCCCGTTTGCTCAGGCAGTTGCTCGCAGTAAGCGGGAGCCTTAAGCGAGCCGCACGGAATAGATTTGTGAAGTCTTGGTCATCTTCGAATCGAAGGACGAACAACACCCCAGTATCCACTGGAAGTGATGTTTCACTCTAGGTTACTTTATTTCAAGGCGCGAGGGCAGTGGGTTTCCGGTTAACAGCTCCGCGGGGAAGAGTGTTCTCTACCAGTGAGGTTTGATGCAAACCGTTGTCAGTGTGTCGTGTGTACAACCGATCGTTACTTGGAGGTTTCTTTGTTTCGTCTTTGATGAGGGTTACCGCTTTCTGGGAGTTCAACAAGTCTCTCGTTTGTTGTTTTTCCTCTCATATTAGTGATACCTTTACATACACCAACGAGTGGAACACCATAATTTTACCGTTATATATATAACAATAAACTATTCCACTTTATTCCGATTTTAAGGCACCAAAACGACAAACACCACTGCCTCATAGTGTCCCTGTGTCCCACATCTATCTACAGATGTACTGCATCGAGACAAGATTATATTATTCTCAGAATTCACCACATCTTGTAACGGGAAACCTCGATCTTCCGGAGCTTTCAACAGCTCTGCTCAGCAAGGTACTGGTAGAAACGAAAAACAATTGCAGAATCCTCTTCAAACTCTTTCACATTTTCGGGAATAACGCTTGAATTTTTTCCAGATTAATTTTTGGAGTGACAGGTGGAAGGCTTTCTCTTCTCGGACGTCGGCGATGACCAAACAGGTGACAATAAGGTGTTTAATCTAAGCAAAACTTACCTCCCTTTTTGTTTAAATGGTTTGCGTTGCTTCTCCCTTTACTCGGAGATATACGAATATATGTCTGAGATTAGAAAAAACAGCAAACAAATGGCTTGCTCAGCTCCCAGACTGCTATAAGTCTTACAGAAGATCATACAAAGAAACAAGGAAACACTTAGATAATTTCAATACTTATTGTTAGATAATCTAGCCTAAGTAGTACAACATAAATAAAGTAAAGAAGAACATTATAAATAATAACACGACATAATTTATTATGGAGAGAATAGCAAATCACCAATCTAAGTGGCCCAAACCAGCACGTAAATGCAGAGTTCCTCGGAAATCCTTCAAATGAAAGGTACAACTGTCATTCAAGTGACAATCGGCCATACGCACAGCACACCGACAAGGGTTTTGTATCCAAAAACGCTCCGAGGCATTCCCTTCTCTCGGTAGCTGGTTATCCGTGAAGTCCGAAGTCTTAACACTAAGTTATCCACAGGGAAATGTCACTTTCATTGAAAATAGGGAAAGAAGTACATCACAGCACAAATAGATGATGAACGACGTAATCTGATAAATTAAGCCTCTAACACAAAAAATACTGCGCCACGACACGCAAAATCGATGTGTGATCGTATAGCAAAAAGTTTTCTAATTCAGTTGGCACATAGGCCTAATTATTCCGGTAACGAAATTCCCATAAATATTTGTCCATAATGGACAATTCCGACAGACGCAACTGACGCGATAGACTGCGAGTTAAATACCGACTGGCAGCCTTGTATGCCTATAATCCACAATTTAGTATGCCCTAGTGTATAGAATTGTTGAGAAAAAAATAATATCATCAACTATAAGTATGCGCATGTATACATCATTCTGGTGAGAGATACATTATTAAAGTTAATATAATCACACTGTAAGCATGGGTTAAACAGAACATCTGCACGAAAGTTACGTCATCATTATATCACCAGGTCAACCACTGAGCAGCTGTGTTACTACTCTTCTGTATGAGGCCAATGATACCCTGCACGCGTAAGGGGGTCTACTTGTCTGAACTCAAGCTGAACTGGCCTAATTAACAGAGTAAAATAACTCCCACGGAATATCAACCCAATAAAATATATCAGGAACTGAACATAGTATTTTTCGTTCATTTAAATCATTACCAGGTGATCAGAGGTCAATGTCTGTTTATTTTGTGATTTAGCGTTCATTTCCACGTATTTCCACTGGATTATTTTCTCAATTTTTCAATCATCATTAATAAAAATGAGCATAGCCAGTCATTTAAGGTAAATGACTTCAGGTAATACTGACTGGAAAATATAATTTTATCGTAGAATACCCAGCGGAAAAAAATGAAATTACAGAAAGTGTACATGACAGCTGAATAATTCTAGCTGTTCTGTAACTTCGGAAAATGTCATGTCGATGTGATTTAAATGTCCATATATTCTCATAAAAGTCACGTTTCTAAATATGTTGTGCGAAGAATTTGAAGTTAAGGGTCTTTCTGAGATAAAATATGCATGATGGAGCCTATAAAGAGCCAGATCACGATTAACCAGGCTAGTACGCCCACTCTGACGCAAGGCATCATTCATCCATATGGACGTAGCACATCGAACGCTCTGTGGCCACATGGGGTTCTAGTCAGGCTACAGTGTAAAAAAAAAGAAAAAGCATGTCTCCGTCTGTATGGCCGTCTCCCCGAACTGAATAGGCAAGCTCTGCCTCCCTCCATTTTGCCTTCTTCAACCAATGGATTATAAGAATATAGGTAACCCACATACCTCATCTTGTATATTTACATCGGCGCCCTTCTCCACCAGCAGCCGAACCACTTCCATCTTATTTTTGGCTGCAGCCATGTGTAACGGCGTCCATCCTTCCTGTAGAGAGTCACAATAACATATCGCATAGCGGCTAATTCTGCAAGCGCAATCTGTAAGGCTCTACCTCAATACTCTGAGGTACCGGATTGATTGAGCCAGATTTACTTCCATCTTGTTGCTTTTTGGTGCAATGAAATTAAACGGCAATACTGAGTCATAAATGTAGCAAACATATTCTAAGGACATTGCTCGAGATGGGAGCCCAGTTGTAAAAGCCCATTTGTAAGAAAGGTAATCCACAATTATCTTTCGAACATATACAGTCTTTACTATCAGATCTTTTATTTGAGAACATCAAAGAAGCCTATGTGTGTCTCCACCCAATCAAACAGAAATACAAGGTAAGAATCACATCAGAAGAATTAAAATTACCCCATCGCTTTCCAATCAACAATACAAGTTACTAAAACCCGTGAAATAAACTATGCCAACATGCTGATGAAAAGGCAGAGATCATTAATTTCAGAAATTGCAAGAACAGTTTGCCCATGCATTAAGCAGATAAAACACAGTGGTGACCTCCTTGCAAAAGATATAAGGAAACTTTCCGATATTAATAAACAAAAATTTATCAGAACACAGGTTAATTCGTATTATCCACCCTCTAATAACTTGTAATCATTTGTATTGAAAGCCTTAGAATCATCGGCATGAATTGAAATATTAGAGTTAGCTAACACGTTAGTTAAGCCATTAATGTCAAGAAAGAAGGAACAGTAGCCCCAATATCGAGATTTGGAAGACAACACAGGCTTGCCACATGTGTCAGACTGGTACATGTAACCTTTTGATAAACCAAAATTGTTCTGTGTTTGACTTAAATTATAGAGAGAATCAAAACACCGCAATGGACAACTGTCAAAATCTTTAGAAAAGTCAATATTAACACTGTCAATTTTCGGATTTCTAACAATACCGATGTATGTGCATGTACATAACCAGACTGCTTGCTCTGGAATAAGAAAACAATTTTGCTTGGCGAATTTATTCAAAGATTTTGGAAAACAAATCAGACCTGCTGGTGGACTGCAAGCCTAAGTTAACTGATAATCTAACTTTTTTAATATGGACACAACGTTATCATACTTTAACTCCCGTTTAAAATAGCGCTTATTAAATGTTACTGACAAACGAAAGGGCCGTCCATCGGCTAGAATGTCTGGAAGGTATCGTTTGTTTTAACCAGGTATGTGTGCTCAAGTTTGAAGTGGTTGTCATTGGTACCTCAAACGCTTGAGGTTCACTTGGCAGTGGATAGAGCCCGGAACCCGGGAAGATAGGGTCTCCGTGATTAGCGAGCTAGCCCATTGCAATGATCTAGAAGCCTAACCTGTGACAATTTGCTATATGTGACACCGTGGATGCAGCTCTGGTTTTAATCTCTATGCTAATCTCCGTGTCTTTCACGTTATATTTCTTTTGTAATGAATGGCCATGGCTTAATGCCACGTCAGCAATATTTCTTTAGTAATTTGATATAAACTCGATTTACAGCTAAATGTAACCAGATGTGTTGTGATTTAGAACAGGGATAATTAGTCACAATTCAAGCTACCAACCTTTAACAACATGAGACAGGAAGATTTGCCTCTCCATTTTCTATTAAAACCCAAACGACAGGTTGACGCGTTATTTTTGAGTTTGAAGTGGGCTTTCTGTGAATGCAGGCTGCTTTTCAACAGGTAGATTGCACTTTTGTCGCAATAAAAGAAAAGGCTGACAAATGATCATCAATTACTTACTTGATCCTGTTCGTTGACAGTGACACCGAGGCCCTATACATCGCCCAAAAAAAAAACAACAACAAGAAATCAGCTTGAGGCTGCGACGATGCAAGCCCTCCCCCATTCATGACTCTCCCTTGTATGACCCTACCACTTGCATCGCTCCACGACGGTTCGCTGTCCTTACATGTTTATTCTAAAAATATACATGTCGTAATCCATACCAAACCCGAGTGCAGACATCTACTCGTGAAATCAAAATGTGAAGAAATAAACTGACAATTCATCACTTCAGGTTAACTTGCACCTCGTGTGAGTTTTAAATGATACTGGTCTAATGTCACTGATAATAGTCAAAGTAAGTCCAGCACAAAGGAAGAGGTGTGATAAGGCGAGAAATCTGCCCTGGCGGGTACTATAAATTTTTTATGAAAAAATATTTCCAACATTACTTTTCCATTTAATTTCGACATATAATATATGAGTGTGTATGATTTTGCAAAAAAAGGTATAAACAAGTATTTTTGTGACATTCTGTATCAAACTGAACGGTGTTCAGTGTAAAGTTAAGTCAAGGAAAAATATAAAATGTTGGAAACCAAGCAAGTCTATATGTGGTCATGTTCGGATAAGATCTGCCAGTTTTAATAGCCCGGCGCTAAATAACACATGGCACGCATAAATTTGATGCTTGGGGGACAAAACAAGTGATCAAAGAACTTTAATATGTAACTTATTACATTATTATATAGAAACTTTCTCAGGGTAAAATTTTTTGTATACGCAGAAATTTCAACTAGAGTGAAAACCAAACACTTTCACTGATGATATTTGTTACCGCTATATTGAAAAAGGAAACCAATCATATAAATTATCATTCAGATCAATGCACAAATGATTCCATAAGCTCGTTTAGAGCGACAAAAAAGTTGAAAGATTAGAGTCTGAAGTATTTTCACATCAAGCTGACTGAGCAACAAACACATAATTCATCATTCACATTCCCGTATGGAACAACTCCACACGTCATTTTAAATCTCATTGCTTTTTGCATTGGGATGTCAGGAATAGAGCAACACTTATGGGTCAACTGAGGCCGGGTTTCTTAATTTCTTAATTTGTTTGACTGGCGTGCTCAAGAATATTTCATTTATACATTGTGCAGGTTGCTACATATGGCAGAGATTTTCACGTAGGATTGAAGAGGAAGCCAACCCGAGCCAGTCTTCTTCCGTTTTCTATATAACGTACCGTATGTCTCTTTTAACGTTAAAATACATCTCTAAAAATGGAATGTAGATAAAAGATATTTATTACTTATTGTTTGACTTGTGTTTTACGCCGTATTCACGAATATGTGATATATGGCGGCTAGCATTGTGGTAGGAGGATGTCGGACAGACCCCGTGGAAACCCATGACCGTCCTAAGTATAAAGTTGACATTATCAACTAAACATTTAGCAAAATAAGCAAATCAAAGCGCTAAATAACCCCTATCCGAAGTACTGTTATAATAACGACAAGGAAGGCAGGAATGTTGTTGTTGTAATCAATAAAAGGATTGTTTTTTAAGTTTTTGATGGCATAATATCTCTGAACAACTGACATCTGGTATACACATCAGCGGTTTCGATTTTACCCCCAAAAATTGTTTTCAAAAATTTGAATGACGCAATTTCTTTAAAGTTTGCATAGCAGAAGGGTATTATTGAACAGAAACATATGGTTTGGCTTTTAATCTTAAGAAGTTAAGCACGTCAAGCTCAGATATAGAATTCAATTGAATTTGAAAATAGTTACACACAAAAGGTCAACATGATTTTGATTTTGTAGACGTTTCCACAGAAGAATGACACTTAAGCCCTCGAGATTATGTTAGAAAGAAGAGCTTTGTATGGTATCTATGTTAATAGAGATGGCGAAAGTGTAACTATACTTCCCTTACCTTTGCCTGTGAAACGACACTCGCATCTTTCTCCACTAACAGACGAACAATATCGACATTTCCATTTTGAGCTGCCAGGTGCAAAGGCGTCCGACCGTCCTGTAAGGTACAACACCAATATGACACACATACCACGTCTTTTAACCAGGCACATGGGATGGAGGACTCTGTTGGTCGCTATAAGATACTAAATAAAACTGCTGATGGATTCAAGTAATGATGGATGCAAAATTAATTCATCAACGCAAAACATAAACATGTACATGTTGTACATGTAGCTCTGCCAAGTTTGGGCCAGAGAAATAAAAATAAAATGCATATCTGTATAGAAAAGAATAAAAAAGAACAACACAAGCCGAAGAGATTTTTTATGTTTTGAGTCGTTACACTGAAACGAACACAAACAATCTGTCATCTCAGCCGTCGTTTATTCACCGTAGGACAGACGGAGACGCCGCTGTACCCCGTGCGATTCAGGCTTAATACGTTACAATATATTGAGCGTGAAACGGTGGTGTAAACTTCATAAATGGGGAAACAGTGATTGGCTTCCACGAGTGCCGGACGCCGGCCAGGTAGAACCAGATCCAAAAAACCATGAAAGAAAGGGCAAAAAACTCAGGAACCCTGTGCCCGTAGCACCTCCATCCAGGGTGATGGACTTCACTCTTTACGGATACACCAACAACAAAAACCGCCAAAAAGCCGACATCATCCCCAATCCTGCAGAAGTTTTTGAAAAATACGAATAAAAAACAGCAGAAACAAAGCAGCTTTATCTCACAGTGTAACGTGGTGAAGACGATCGTCGACTGAGCTGACCAGTCCAGAAGACTTTATATAGCTACCTAAGATGATCAGACATTTGAATTTCAAAACTAGACAGCAAAGATCAACAATACTATTAGCATAACAGGCAACACCAAAACCCTCAATCCAGCCTCCTCATATTGGGAGAACAAAAGAATAAACTCTGCACCAATAACAAATACATTTATGTTCTAATTCGCAGCGCTCAAACGAACACAAAAAAATTTGTCATTTCAACAATCGTTTATTCACCGTAGAACAGAGGGGCCGGCTTTGGGCTCAGCGGAAGCACCGCCAGGACGAAGGCTATGTGCACCGAGTGACCTCGGGTCAAAACCTAAAGATCTTAGCTTGTCTAAAACAACCTCCCTGGTTCGTGTATAGGGCAGACGGGCGTTTCGCGTGACAATACAGCTGTCCGAGGGCTTCCAGCATGTAGTAGCCCTAAACAAATACTCATCTGAAATATCACATATGTTGGCCTACAGTATATATCTCTTGACTAATCGGTAAGGACAAATCTCTGAATTCGTACGAGCAATTACCACCATATTGCCGCCTTTCAAAAAATCTGTTTTACTATGTTCATTAAAAATAGTAAAATAACTGGGATAGAAATTTATTAAAGTTTAAATCGTTTAAAGCTGGCAAGCTCTGAATACCTCAAGAAACGGGGAAAGCCAGCACACACATGATGCAAACTTTAATGTCGCCTAATCTTGGGTGAACCGACTTATTAATGCTCACAGGTTAATGTCCACATGTTATAGTTCTTTTTTATTCGTGTTCCCCAATATACAATGTGCCCAAAAAATGCTTGATATAACATATCTTTGGATGCACCAGATTGCACTAACGAAAGTAAATATAGCGCTAAATCATAATATATTGCTGACAATAGTGAAACCTCACAAACCGAGCACCACTTTTCCCAACGGTTGTATGCCTTGGTACAGCCATAACGGCTGTATGCCTTGGTACAGCCATAACGGCTGTATGCCTTGGTACAGCAATAACGGCTGTATGCCTTGGTACAGCCATAACGGCTGTATGCCTTGGTACTACCATAAGTAGTAGAACGAGCACAAGTCTATGACAAGAACTCCGAGAAATTCCTAGCCAGACCGTTTAAATTCCGATTTGTCTTCACTAATTTTAGACGATATGCCAGATTGGAATATGTCTGTAACAAAATATGGACGATATATACATCATTTATCCGGGAAAACTCAGGACTAAAACAGGACATAGACCAATACAAACAAACCCGCACTAGACAGAAACGGACAAGACAAATGCAAACAAACAAGACAATTAGAGTTCCAAAAACTTTTAGAAGCCACGAGATATTGAATAGCTCTGGGTACCATATATTAGATATATTAGAGGTACGCGCCTGTTATTCAGGTCACGCCAGTCCTGCGAGAATGCGTGAACTCCTGAACCTGGATTCCAAAATCGTGCATTAAAATGTGCTGGGTCCCTATTCGCATAATGTACGAATCTGTCAATAGTGTAAGACTCCAAAATGCAGACATCATACCGAAAAAACCCAAGTTACCTTCCAATGGTCAGAGTCGAAAATCTTACTTGTGTAACCCGCAATAACATTTTCTGACCGAATCCACACAACGTTCAAATCTATATTGTATGTATTACAAAGCTGAAATAAATTTAAAGCTATCTGTAAATAAGCATTTTCGCTTCCAGACTGAACAATGAATACACAGCATTGATTGTCCGTGTGCCAACTTTCTGAAACTTTCTGAATTATTTCATGCCTAGATAAATTGCCTGTAATACTTTTCAAGTTGAGCTGCGAGCTCTTTCAAGGGGGCAACACATCTTACGGAAAATGTACTCTCTTGAATGTGTAAAAATAGCTCCGCAAGCAACATCGCTAGCATTAGGCATAATGTTTACAGCTGGATTGGAACAAGCAAAGGCTTATCAAAGGCTTATTTTTAAAGTTACCTCAATCGGTCACCCAAAACTTTAGCTCTTGAACATTTAGAGGATCACTGTGGAGACTAAATCTATAATCCCAAAAGGGACTCTGATTATTCAGTGCAAACAGATGTCTGGTCATAATGTAAGTAACATTGCCAAAAAACTGGAGATATGACAATAATTTTACTCGTAACACCGGCAAGACGCCTGGCGGTCTGTGAATCTTGTTTTGACAAATTAGAATTAATGGAAGAAATTAAATCCTATATTTTCCTATCTGGAATGGACAATGAGCCTCCATTTAAGTTCCAAATGAAACCCAACCATTCCAAAATCTTAACGGGATCAAACACAGAGTTTCCATAGTTTAACAAAAAAAAAAAACAGCTGTGTTCAATGACAACTTCACGAAGTTACCTTGACTAACACAGAGTGATCGATCCGCATTACATGACCTTTCGTCATCTAAATAGAGTAAAATTTTAAGACCGTGAAACCTCAAAATTTTCAAGTGGTAGTAAAAATTTTATAAACACAAACGAAGCTGTATTAAAACCAAACGGAAAAAATGAACTATACCATTAAAAACCCGAGAAAAAAAAGATAGGTTTGAATCTCTTTGCAAATGCCAATATGTTGGTATCCAGATGTCAAATGAAACTTAAACATGTAACCAGAGAGGAAGTTTCATGCTATTCTTATTTCTGCTAAAACCGCAATTCCATTAGAACAGAGACGTAATAAATTTCACACAACGGTATTGATGCATATCTTGTCTCGACCAAGGCCCAAGCACACGACTGACTGCTTCCAGCACATAGAACCAAGCCGAAACAGCAAGGGCAGAGATAAATTATTATGCTCCGTCCTCCATCATGCTACTGGCGACATCACCGTAGTGGAATCCCTTGTAGCAAACCGGTGCATTCTGGAATCGTAATTTCGTACTGGTGGCGAACGAATAATAATAAATATAAGGCTGGCATTATTGTTTTGAGCTGAATTTTTCCTACTCAGGGCAGCGAGGAACTTGTGCTTGCTTGTCAACCCAGAGGAGATATGCATCAATACTGCTGTGTGGACTTTATTACGGAGGTTGGAAGAAATGGTTTTGCTTGATCATATGTTAACCAAGCAGTGTCTCTGTGGCAAATAGTAAAGTACAGAGTAAAGCCACAGAGACACACTGGGTCTAAGCTAAATGCAAACTGATCCGTAGTTACACTGATAAACGGAGTTTCTTTATGTAAATGTTTCCCTTTATAACTTTGATATATGTAAACACACTATTCTGTTTTGCAGAAAGCTAAATGCAAAATGACCGGTAGGTACATACATAAACTTAGCAGCAGATAAGTCCAAGTCGTGTCCTCGTGTCTGTAGTCTTCCGGCTTCCGGATGGATATACAGAAAAACTAGAAGAGGAATATCGAGGTCTATTTAACTTTTGTGTAGTTACTAGGGCTCAGAAAAGAGCTAGGGACAAAGATGACAATTGTTCTGTTACGATTGGGGATTCAGCTGGTAATGTTAATTTGGGTGAAACTTTCATGATATTGATGGTTTAGAGGATGATCAGGAGTTAGACAGTTCTGTGTCCTCCCTATCTGATGTGGTGAGACAACAACAGTCAGGTCCTGAATAAAGGGGAATAAAGGTAAATCTACTTTTTTGTGGAGGAAATAGCTGATGTACCTGTTACTTATTACATGAACGGCACCAGTGTATGTCGTGTTTTAACTGCTCTATTTTGTGATCGTTCAAGTATGCCCTGCTGCGTAATTTGAATGTGATATCGTGGTAAAATACGAACGTATGTATTCTGAGGTTGGTGACAACGCCCAAACATTCTTTCCACTTGACTGTGGTACAGATATCCACACCGGTAATACACGAAGTATTAGGCACTCTTATCACTTTGCCGTCAATGACTCTTCAATTCATCACTCTCTCGGTGACCTATGGTTAGATGACAGACACTGATTCTTAAATAAAATACGTATTCTAAAAAGTGAACAAAGACCTATGTTTGACAAATCCGACAGAAGGTGTTTATTACATGTGAAACAAAAGTGAAAAGCAGCGTAAAAAGAATACAAGCAACCCGATCATCACTATGTATTGGCTGTGCTCAGTTGGAGAGGACATTCACACATTGGGAAACATATCTAATCACAGTCACTAATAGGTATTAGTATTAATCGATTTGTCGATATTGAAGTCTTTGCTATTGGCAATATGGACAGTGGGCACTGTGGCCAAGTCCCTGTAAACACAGACAGTGTGTTCAACAGTTCGTCATTCAAACAATCACAAAACCCGAGAAGCCTGTAAAATAGAGGACCACGCCATTTAGAAAATGTCGAGGGCAAGTCTTGAAAGCACTGACTCGTTGGTGGGCTTGTCCTCCATGTTGGGATTCGGCTGTACAGGGCTGGCTGTAAGACGTTCCGCGAACATGCGGGTAAAGTCCGGGTAGGCCTTCTTCATAGGCGATTTGCTCAAAAGTGCACGAATTCTCTCATCCGCCTTCTTTCCTGGCTGTCGTGTTACACGACCCAGGGAACGAATTTACCGAGGATCCCTCCCTCTTTCAGGTTACGGTAACGTACTTCTTCCATGATGTCTAGCGCCAGATCTTCGTCGTACGGCCAAGGCAGATGACAGTTGTGTTTGGTGATATGGGCATGGAGATGCACTTTATACTCAACCCACCGCAATGCAATCAGGTTCGTGTCAAACTCTGGTGATAGGTGGGTCACTTCGTCCAGATTCCACTTCTCCAGGTAGGAATGTTTGCCAGATAGCTTGTGAGTTGAAGGTGACGCCTTCGTTCGTCTGATAGATTGGACGGGTCTGTAGCTTTTCTATTACTTGACGTGCACGAACGTCTGGTCGAGTTGTCAAATGCCGTCAGTCTGATAACCAGTGTCGCTCTTTCAAACCAGTCGGCACGGGCTGAAAGTCGGCTGGAAAACCCGATGATGGTCTAGGAATGACAAAACATTGTAACATGGAGACCACGTTTCCAGCCGAAGGAAGAATGCTAGATTGCCGGGGACGACACGCTCAGTTAAGCTTTCGACGTTTACGGAGCACTGTAAATCTTTGTCTGCTGAAACTTTCTCCCACAGTCACAGTGCAAGCTAGAGTATACCAGTGACCTCGGAGCGCATGAAGATCTTCTTGACGGTGAGGTGGTAGTTCGTTTCGACACAGTGGGGGCATCAGGGGGCACGGTTTGGCTCAATAATGAGCCCACATGGCAGCCTGCCCCCCATATACCACTATAGCCAACGTCAACGAAATTCGCGCACCAACTCCACCCTTGGGGAAGATTTTCCCGAAGCTTTGTTGATGCGATCAGACGCGCCACATTTTTAAACCGACACTTTTGGCCACCTGTCGCTAACTGGTCCATTCTGGTCAGCGCGGATGTCAAAGAAAGGAAAACGTGAACGGCGGTTTACAAGCGGAATCCACGTTCATCTCAAACCGAGAAACTTTATTCAGCGCTCAACATGTCGTCCAGTGCACTTTTCAACCCTTTGTGGCGCTGTGACCAACGCCTATTTCCACGTCCACTTTCTAATTCACCAAGTATCGGACACCCGTGACAAACTTAATGGCATACAGTTTGGACAGCTGCGGACACTTGTCTTACCGAGAAAGCCTAGCTAGATGCATAATCCCTGTCTTTGTGTAGAGACATAACATTCCTGCATTAATTCAGCCAACTTGCATTTAGCTTTCTGCAAAACAGAATAGTGTGTTTACATATATCAGTGCACTGAAAGCTATAGAGTATTATACATCTGTGGTCATATTTTTCTTCTATAATTTTGCCGCACGAAAAGATAACATCCAATTTCTCCTGCATTGAGATTTTTTATTACGTTACAGGATCCCTAAAAATGGAATAGAACCAGGGGTTTCATCTTGTCATTTTGTCTCAACATAATATCTCGACATATCATTTGTATCTTAGAGGTTTACATTTTCTGTCTGGAAGGTGAATGAGTTTAGGATTGCGACTACTGCCTGTTTGTGACGTGACAGAATTGGCTTATATATAATATTAAACCAATTCGTTTTCCTCTGCCCTGATATTTACACCCTTCTCCTCCAGCAGATGAACAATATCAACATGAACTCTTAAAACTGAAATGTGTGAAGGCATCGCTCTGTCCCATGAAATGCGAAAGTCATTTATGAAATATTTTCTCTATGATCACAGGAAGTTCAGCATTGTTTGTGAGTTTAATTTATTGACTAGAAACTTATTTTGGAACAAACATTTCACGCACAATGATAGCTAAATATTATAGCCCACCTCACCTAGAGTTGTGTTATAGTGAAAATAAAACACGTGACATATTTTTGTATTTATGTTGGAGTAAATTCCCACTGCTCTTTTCAGCTCAACCGCCTGAGCAATTGGAATGTTAGAACTAAAGACGTTATCCCGTTTCTCAGTAGCGGACGAAAATAGAGTTGGTCTCCTTAAATGTAAATCAGAATAAATATTGCGCTGGTTCATCAAGGGAAACAGAATTTTCTGTATATTGCATGTCTGTATTGACGTGAAATATCCTCTGGAAATGTATTTTAAGTGTAAATATTAACACAAAAACAAGAACAATCCCAGCTGATATTATGTGGTAACGGTGAGGCTGAACGAGCAAATCGCAAATGTCACTTTATCCATCTTTCATTACCCCTGCTTTTTTCTGAATATTTTTACAACACTTACAAGTCAGCCATGATGTTTTGTCATGATTGTGAGATGATCGATGACAATTTCTTTTGGAAAGTTAAAGAAAGTATGAATGGCTCTTTCAAACGCACTAACGTTATTTACATCTTGACATCGGTCGGATCGCTACCTAACTGTTATCATTGTAGCAAATGCCATTTGCTAAGATAAAAACACTTCGGTAACAATCTTACCACTGTCAACTTTTTTGGTAGAATGAATTAGTGAATAAAATGCAACCTTCCATACTTCCTTCAATAATTTTGCGGTAGAATAAAAGTGCGTAATCTCGACTACATTAAGAAGGCGTACAAGTGGTAAAAGTTTAACTTGCTCTTCCTTTACCTTTTCCTGTAAATCGACACTAGCGCCCATGTACACAAGCAGACGAACAACATCGACCTGTCCTCGATGAGCTGCCAAGTGTAAAGGCGTCCGTCCATCCTGTGGAATATAACATCAATATATCACATATACCAGGTCTCATCATCAGATGTGTGGTATGCATGACTCTTTGGATGACTTCAACACCAGAAAGAAAAGAATTCATATAACCAAATAATCGCGGATTCAAAAACTAGGTCATGCGTGCGAAAGGTAACATACCTTACTATCGCCTTCCACTGGGAGATGCATAGGGCAGTGTATGAGGTACAGGGATGCGATTTTCACTGAGGTAAAATACAAAACTGACAACTCGGCCAAGTAATCAGGGAAGTAAACTCGCCTTCATACTCAAAAAATAAAAAATACCAGGGTTTACCACTACGACATATATAGGCAACATATGTAAAGGCGAACACCGTCGTGTAATTTATCCATTCGTCATTATCAAATGGATATATATAATGTGAATACACAAGTAGTTTATGAATTTCGGTGAAAGCCTACAGAAAGCTGTAGATTGTCTGTCTTAGACGTCACAGTGAGGCTTACAGCTATATTTGACGGGGAGTTCCAGTATGGTAACAGCTCTACAATATCAGTCGCCGAGTGTAATTTACTTCCTTTACACCTTTCATGTGTAAATACATCACTTACCAACTTGCTTGCCTGAACATTTCATTTAAGAAAAATATAAAGAATTTCGATCAATAAAAATAATTTAAACCCAATAATTTCATTAATAATAAACCGTTAGCATGAATTCTTTAGACACTATTCCATACATTAGCAGGCCAGGAGTAAGGATGGACTAATGGTAGAAATGGAATCCTCATTTTCTACTCACTGCTTGTCGGCACAGACATTAAATCATCTCTGTACAACAGGGAAAGTCATCAAATATAAACATGTAAACAACACTAAACATTACCGATATTATGTAAATATCCGGAGAACGAGCAACCCGCAATATGAGCTCTTCCATGTTTTCCAGTCCAGGTTGTTTCCAGTGTATTTTATTAATAACGACATTAAAAAACATTACATTTCACCGAATTTATGAGTTGACTGAAGACTTTATTAAGAACGAACAGATGGTTGTTTTCACCGTAGGAAATCATTCCACTCAAAATATTACCATGTTACAATATCATTATCAATACATCGTATATATTAATTATTATGCATTTACCAAATAGCATATTTCTTCCAATAATTTAATCAAGAATATTTAATACGTCGGCTCAGTTTAGCAGCTTGTGTAAAATAAAAACAATTTTGTTTTAATTGTTCATATCTTTAGGTTAATTTCTTGCAGTCATATAGCTAATTTCTGGTTACGGACGCCGTTGTACCACATTATTTTTTCAACATTTTTACAACAACCATATAAAATACATTGTCTTTCGGCAACCGATTCTAAATCTACAAATGTAAACAAGTAAAGAAGATTAGGCTTTGCTGACATTATGCAGCGAACATTTATAGGAATAACTTAATTCCGATTGAAATTCTGGAAACCCATGCTGTGTCCAAAATATTTTCTATAAGAAAAAATACATCATTTTGACCAGATTCCGACCATAATTTCATCGACTATCTTCAACAAAATCATGAAAAGTTTGGGAGGCTCTTTTAAATCCATCAAAACATTGCACACAAAAGCTGAGATAGCCAAAAGTTCACCTCTGCCAAAGGCATATGACGCTATCGACGAAAGGTCTAAAGACAGACTTAATTTATACCTTATCAAATGAAATAAAAATAATAAGCATGGGAAAGTACGTCAGGTTTATGAATTTGGAGCCTCGCGGGATGACTTCAGCTATACGAGAGCTGCGGCGCAATCATGGTTCTGACGGATAAAAGCGTCACGGATCTGCACATTCACTTCATTGCCTTTACAGGCATTTCATGTATACATGACTTTCCAGTTTACCTGCATACCTGTTTCAAATGGTCATTCACAAATGAACTCAAACCCAAGGTTTTGCTCTGGATTTATTTCAGTTAAACCAAATTTGACACTTAACACCGGATTTGTAACGTCTAAGTCTGTCTGTCCTGTCCGGTGAATTAAAACGGTTAGGTCTGTATCATATTAATGGCAAAAGGACAAAGTCTATATACAAAAACAAAATAAAATAAAAAAAACCCCAAAAAACCAAACAAACAAAAAACAACACCAACAACATCAACATCACACACGTTGCGCTGTGCATTGATATTGGCGCCCTTCTCCTCCAAGTACATGACCAAATTGACCTTTCAAAACTGATCTGTTTAAGGTTATAGATTTCAGCAACATGGTGATCAATCCGCCATGTCTGTCATTCCGTACTCTGCATAATAACAGAGTCAGAAGTTTCATCAATGCAGAGATATTTTCAGCACTAAACCTTCAATGTGATGTCCCTGTCTCCTACACAGTTAACCCAATAAAAAGTGTACTACTAATCCACATGTATAAATCTGCGTTAATCCAACCATTCTACGTCCGGTGTAAAATCTGACAGATTCACGTTTTTTATATTGTTTTACATTTACTGTGGTTTACTTCCTTTTAAACTCACTTACAGAGGCACGAGCTTCATTCCCTTGATATGACAACTGAGCTTCTGCAGAGTGTATGTCTTATTGATGTTTTATCATCTCTATAATGCACAGAAATACTTCATTCAAAATTTCAAATCGACAAGTCAAATTGAGTTCATATGGTGTTGACATCACTCAGCAACTTGTTTTAAGTCGATTAGCATTCTTCCGTGTTTCCCACCATATATTATCACTGGCACAAGTGTGTAACCCTACCTTATCCTTCTCAACGACACTAAAACCGTTCTCCTGCAATAGCAGTATTCTCAAGCACTACGCCGTATCATACCCGACATATGTGTTGATTTTTTGGTGTGAGCAATTGCAGATAACTATGATAAAATTGAAACACGAAAAAAAAATCTGACAATGCATCACTCCATGTTATCCAGCACACCTTTATGACCTTGAGAGTCACATGCCAAAGATTACAGTTGAGAGAAGAGCGTTTTCTGGAAAATATGTAAATAGAAATGGCCAAAGTGTAAGTGTATTTCCCTTTAGAGCTGCCACGTGCCGTGCACCCGTACTGTAAAATACAAGAGCAATATGTCAGATATACCACGTCTTTTACCAGGTGCATGGGATGGTGGTCTCTACCTTTGACTGAGATACGAATGAAAAATTGCTTTCCTCTGCTAAATGTATACTCACAAACATTATATCGTATCATACGCAACCAACTGTGTTGATTCTTCGCTATGTGCGATTGCAGGCAACTACGGTAAAAATCAAAACACGAAAAAAATCTGACAATGCATCACTCCATGTTATCCAGCACACCTTTATGACTTTGAGAGTCACATGCCAAAGATTACAGTTGACAGAAGAGCCTTGTCTGGAAAATATGTAAATAGAAATGGCCAAAGTGTAAGTGTATTTCCCATACCTTTGTCTGGGAATGGACATCAGCACCCTTCTCCATTAACACACGGACAACATCAGTATTTGCCTTTAGAGCTGCCACGTGCAGAGCCGTCCACCCGTCCTGTAAAATACGACACCAATATGTCAGATATACCACGTCTTTCACCAGGTGCATGGGATGGAGGTCTCTACCTTTGACTGAGATACAAGTGAAAAATTTCTTCCCTGTGCTAAATGTATATTCTCAAACATGATGCCGTATCATAGCCAACATATGTGTTGATTCTTCGGTGTGAGCAATTGCAGATAACTATGATAAAATTGAAACACGAAAAAAAAATCTGACAATGCATCACTCCATGTTATCCAGCACACCTTTATGACTTTAAGAATCACATGCCAAAGATTACAGTTGGCAGAAGAACGTTTTCTGGAAAATATGTAAATAGAAATGGCCAAAGTGTAAGTGTATTTCCCTTTAGAGCTGCCACGTGCCGTGCACCCGTACTGTAAAATACAAGAGCAATATGTCAAATATACCACGTCTTTTACCAGGTGCATGGGATGGTGGTCTCTACCTTTGACTGAGATACGAATGAAAAATTGCTTTCCTCTGCTAAATGTATACTCACAAACATTATACCGTATCATACCCAACCAACTGTGTTGATTCTTCGCTATGTGCGATTGCAGGCAACTACGGTAAAAATCAAAACACGAAAAAAATCTGACAATGCATCACTCCATGTTATCCAGCACACCTTTATGACCTTGAGAGTCACATGCCAAAGATTACAGTTGACAGAAGAGCGTTGTCTGGAAAATATGTAAATAGAAATGGCCAAAGTGTAAGTGTATTACCCATACCGTTGTCTGGGAATGGACATCAGCACCCTTCTCCACTAACACACGGACAACATCAGTATTTTCCTTTAGAGCTGCCACGTGCAGAGCCGTGCGCCCGTCCTGTAAAATATAACAGCCATATGTCAGATATACCACGTCTTTTACCAGGTGCATGGGGTGGAGGCCTCTACCTTTGACTGAGATACGAATGAAAAATTGCTTTCCTCTGCTAAATGTATATTCTCAAACATGATGCCGTATCATAGCCAACATGTGTGTTGATTCTTCGGTGTGAGCAATTGCAGATAACTATGATAAAATTGAAACACGAAAAAAAATCTGACAATGCATCACTCTATGTTATCCAGCACACCTTTATGACCTTGAGAGTCACATGCCAAAGATTACAGTTGACAGAAGAGCCTTGTCTGGAAAATATGTAAATAGAAATGGCCAAAGTGTAAGTGTATTTCCTATACCATTGTCTGGGAATGGACATCAGCACCCTTCTCCACTAACACACGGACAACATCAGTGTTTGCCTTTAGAGCTGCCCCGTGCAGAGCCGTGCGCCCGTCCTGTAAAATATAACAGCAACATGTTAGATATACCACGTCTTTCACCAGGTGCATGGGATAGATGGCTCTAACTTTGACTGAAATTGCTTTCCTCTGCTAAATGTATATTCACAAACATTATACCGTATCATAGCGAACATATGTGTTGATTCTTTGGTGTGAGCAATTGCAGATAACTATGATAAAATTGAAACACGAAAAAAAAAATCTGACAATGCATCACTCCATGTTATCCAGCACACCTTTATGACCTTGAGAGTCACATGCCAAAGATTACAGTTGACAGAAGAGCGTTGTCTGGAAAATATGTAAATAGAAATGGCCCAAGTGTAAGTGTATTACCCATACCTTTGTCTGGGAATGGACATCAGCGCCCTTCTCCACTAACACACGGACAACATCGGTATTTCCCTCTTGAGCTGCCACTTGCAGAGCCGTCCACCCGTCCTGTAAAATACGACACCAGATATACCACGTCTTTTACCAGGTGCATGGGATGGAGGTCTATAACTTTGACTGAGATACGAATGATAAATTGCTTCCCTGTGCTAAATGTATATTCACAAACTTTAAACCGTACCATACCCAACCAACTGTGTTGATTCTTCGCTATGTGCAGTTGCAGACAACTACGGTAAAAATCAAAACAGGAAAAAAATCTGACAATGCATCACTCCATCTTATCCAGCACACCTTTATGACTTTGAGAGTCACATGCCAAAGACTACAGCTGACAGAAGAGCGTTGTGTGGAAAATATGTAAATAGAAATGGCCAAAGTGTAAGTGTATTTCCCATACCTTTGTCTGGGAATGGACATCAGCGTCCTTCTCCACTAACACACGGACAACATCAGTGTTTCCCTCTTGAGCTGCCACGTGCAGAGCCGTCCACCCGTTCTGAAAAATACGACACCAGTAGGTCAGATATACCACGTCTTTTACCAGGTGCATGGGATGGAGGTGTCTATATTTGATTGAGGTATCAATGAAATATTGGCTGTTAGTTCCAGTAATCACCTATAGAAAATTAACCCATGGAGCAAGATCCTGTACATGCATCTCTGTAAAAGTGTGGGGCAGTGTGATTTAGACATTCAATTAAACAGCAGAAAGCTTCAGAGACATTTTGTTACATGTATATTAAACATTGAACCTGGAGCTTACATATATTTCAGGTATTACATGAAGAGAACCAGATTGCTGGCGAACGCCTGTCTTTTACACGTAGACGTAACGTCACTGTTTGACTTACGTCGAAAGACAAGCTTCATTGAAATGATTGCATTTGCAGACATACTTGCAAACTGTTAGCATCTGTAATGCGATAAATTTTTATGCTGCTTCCCCCTTCATGCTACTGGCGACATCGCCGTATTGGAATCCCTTGTTGCAAACCGGTGCATTCTGGGATCGTAATTCCCTACTGGTTGCGAATGAGTGATAATAAATATAAGGCTGGCAATACTGTTTTGGGTTGAATTCTTCCTACTCAGGGCACCAAGGATCTTGTGCTTGCAGCTAAGCCTAGATGAGACATGCATCAATACAGGTGTGAGGGGCTTATTACGAAGGCTGAAAGAAAGTGCTATCCTACTCAACTCAGTTAACCAAGCAGTGTCTCTGTGCCAAATAGTAAAATACACAATGAAGCCACGCAGACACGCAGGGTCTAAGGTAAATGCAAACTGATCGGTAGTTACACAGATAAACTTAGCAGCAGATAAGTTCAAGGCGTGTCCTCGTGTCTGTAGTCTTCCGGTTTCCGGATGGATATACAGAAAAACTAGAAGAGGAATATCGAGATATATTTCCCTCTTGTGTGTTTACTAGGGCTCAGAAAACAACTAGGGACAAAGAAGACAATTGTTCTATAAGAATTGGGGGTTCAGCTGGTAATGTTAATTTGGGTGAAACTTTCATGATATTGATGGTTTAGAAGATGGTCAGGAGTCAGACAGTTCTGTGTCCTCCCTATCTGATGTGGTGAGACAACAACAGTCAGGTCCTGAATAAAGGGGAATAAAGGTAAATCTACTTTTTTGTGGAGGAAATAGCTGATGTACCTGTTACTTATTACATGGACGGTAAGCTGTTAATGAGAAAGTATAGACTTCCTCATGTATCAGCTAATAATGATTGGGCAATCTTTAATCAAATTGTCTTACCTCCAAGCTATATATAGCAAGTTCTTAGAATGGCAGAATCCTACGTCAGGAAGCACTTAAGGCCAAGTTTGGGGGACCAAAAAGAAGAAAGTTAACAATGTTGACTTCAACTAAGAAGTATCATTTATGTGGTAGAAGTCAGTCGTGGGAAAGCAACGAGAACACTGTCTCAAATCTCCTCTTCGACCAATCGGCTGTTGGACTTTGCTGAACGATCGATGGTCAGGCTGCAGCGCGGCTCCTCGGAGGCTTTTTATTGGTCATGAAACGTCCGGCACCAGTGTATGTCGTGTTTTATCTGCTCTATTTTGTGATGGTTCAAGTATGCCGTGCCGCGTAATTTGAATGTGATATCATGGTAAAATACGAACGTATGTATTCTGAGGTTGGTGACAACGCCCAATCATTCTTTCCACTTCACTGCGGTACAGATGTCCACACCGGTAATGCTCGAAGTTTTAAGCTCTCTTATCACCGTCACTAACTCTTTAATTCATCACTCTCTCAGTGACCTATGTTTAGTTGATAAAAACCGAATCTTAAATAAAATACGTATTCTGAAAAGTGAAAACAAAGATCTATGTTTGACAAATCCGACAGACGGTGTTTATTACATGTGAAACAAAAGTGAAAAGCAGCGTAAAAAGAATACAAGCAGCCCGATCATCACTATGTATTGACTGTGCTCAGTTGGAGAGGACATTCACATTTTGCAAACACACACACATTGGGGAACATGTCTAATCACAGTCTCTAATGATTATTAATATTAATCGATTTGTCGATATTGAAGTCTTTGCTTTTGGCAATATGGACAGTGGGCACTGTGGCTAAGTCCCTGTAAACATACACAGTGTGTTCAACAGTTCGTCATTCAAACAATCACAAAACCCGAGAAGCCCTGTGAAACAGAAGACCACGCCATTTAGAAAATGTCGAGGGCAAGTCTTGAAAGCACTGACTCGTTGGTGGGCTTGTCCTCCATGTTGGGGTTCGGCTGTACAGGGCTGGCTGTAAGATTTGCTCAAAAGAGCACGAATTCTCTCATCTGCCTTCTTTCCTGGCTGTCGTGTTGCACGGGGCTCTCGGGCCTAGCGAATGAATTTACCGAGGATCTCTCAATCTTTCAGGTTACGGTAACGTACCTCTTCCATGATGTCTAGCGCCAGATCTTCGTCGTACGACCAAGGCAGATGACAGTTGTGGTTGGTGATATGGGCATGGAGAGGCACTTCATACACAACCCACCGCAATGCCATCAGGTTCGTGTCAAACTCTGGTGATAGGTGGGTCACGTCGTCCAGATTCCGCTTCTCCAGGTAGGAATGTTTGCGAGATAGTTTGACAGTTGAAGATGGCGCCTTCGTTCGTCTGATAGGTTGGATGGGTCTGTAGCTCTTCTATTACTTGACATGCACGAACGTCTCGTCGAGTTGTCAAATGCCGTCAGTTTGATAACCAGTACCGCGGTTTCAAACCAGTCGGCACGGGCTGAAAGTCGGCTGGAAAACCCGATGATGGTCTAGGAATGACAAAACATTGTAACATGGAGACCACGTTTCCAGCCGAAGGAAGAATGCCAAATTGTCAACCACGCCACGCTCAGTTAGGCTTTCGATGTTTACAGGGAACTGTAAATCTTTGTCTGCTGAAACTTTCACCCACAGTCACAGTGCAAGCTAGAGTGTGCCAGTGGCCCCGGAGCGTGTGAAGATCTTCTTGACGGCGAGGTGGTAGTTTGTTTCGACACACTGGGGGCATCTGGGGGCACGTTGTACTGAATGGGGCTCAATAATGAGCCAACATGTCAGCCAGCCCCCAATACACCCCCATAGCCATCGTCAACAAAAATTCGCGCACCAACTCCACCCTTGGGGAACATTTTCCCGAAGGTTTGTTGCTGCAATCAGACACGCCACATTTTTAACCCGATTTTTAGGCACCTGTCACTAACTGGTCCATTCTGGTCGACCAGGTGGTTTACAAGCGGAATCCACGTTCATCTCAAACCGACAAAGTTTATTCAGCGCTCAACATGTCGTCCAGTGCAATTTTCAACCCTTTGTGGCGCTGTGACCAACGCCTCTTCCGACGTCCACTTTCTAATTCACCTAGTAATGGAGAACAGTACGAAACTCAGTTCCATAAAGTAAGAATTTTGCCGCGGACACATGTATCTTACCAAGAAAGCCTAGCTAGGTGCACAGTGCTTGCATTTGTGTAGAGACATAACATTCCTGCATTATTTCAGCCGACTGAAATCTGCAATATGCTGAAAGCTATACAGTGTTATACATCTGTGGTCATATTTTTCCTCTATAACTTTGCTCTATAAAAACATAACATCCAATTTCCCTGCATTGAGACTATTAATTACGCTAAGGCATTCTTAAAAATGGAATAGAACCTGGGCTTTCATCTTGTCATTTTGTACCGTTTGTATCCCAGAGTTTTACATTTTCTGTCTCTAGGTTGATTGGGTTTACGAGTGCGACTACTGCTTGTTTATGACGGGACAGAATTGGCTTATATTTAATAATGAACCACTTCGCTTTCCTCTGCCCTGATATTTACACCCTCCTCCTCCAGCAGACGAACAATATCAACATAGCTTCTGAAAACTGTATGTGTAAAGTCATCGCTCTGTCCCACGAACTGAGAAAACCATTTATGAAATATTTTCAGCATGATCACAGGAAGTTCCTTACTCTTTGTGACTTTAAGTTGTTGAGTAGAAACTTGTTTTGGAGTAAACTACATCACGTACAATGATAACTAAAAATTATAGCCCTCCCTACCTAGAATTATGTTATGGTGGAAAGGAAACAAGTTGCAAACGTTTGTATTTATGTTGCAATAAATTTCCACTTCTCTTTTCAGCTTAATCGCCTGGGTAATAACAATGCTACAACTAAAGATGTTATTCCGTTTCTCAGTAGCTGACGAAAGTAGAGTTGGTCTGCTTAAATGTAAATCAGAATAAATATTGCGCTGGTTCATCAGTGGAAAGAGAATTTTAAAATATTCTCTGGAAATATATTTTTAGTGTAAATATTAACACGTAAACAAGAATAATCTCAGCTGTTATCATGGGGGTAAACTTTAGGCTGAATGAGCAAATCGCAAATGTCACTTTATCCATCTTTCATTACGCCTGCTTTGTTCTGAACATTTTTTGCAATAATTACAATAAAGTCATGATGTTTTGTCATGATTCTGAGATGATCGATGACAATTTCTTTTGAAATTTTAAGGAATGTATGATTGGCTGTTTCAAATCTAGTGACTTTACTTATATCTTAACATTGGTCGGATCGTTACCTAACTGTTATCATTTTAGCAAATGCCATTCGCTAAGATAAAAACTGTTCGGTAACAATCTTACCACTGTCAGCTTTTTGGGTAGAATGAATTAGTGAATAAAACGCAGCCTTCCATACTTTCTTCTAAAATTATGCAGTAGAAAAATAGTGTGTAGTCTCCAACATATTAAGAACACGTACAAGCGGTAAAAGTTTAACTTGCTCTTCCTTTACCTTTCCCGGTAAATGTCAGGTCTTAACATCAAGTGTAAGGTATGTATGACTCTTTCGATGACTTAAATACCACATAAGAAAAGAATCGATAAAATCAAATAATCGCGGATTCGAAACTAGCTTATGCGCGCGAAAGCTAAGATAGCTTACCGTCGGCTTCCACTGTAAGATGCATAGAGCAATATCAACACAGGTTCACACAAACCCGTAATACACCTATACGAAAAGAGCGGAAGGCCAAGTGTATGAGGTACAGGGATGCAATTTTCACTGAGACACATTAAAAAATGACAACAGGACCAATTAATCAGGGAAGTCAACTCGCCCTCATACTTAAAAATTGAAAATTACCAGGGTTTACCACTACGAGATATACAGGGCAGCATATGTAAAGGCGAACGCCGTCGTGTAATTTATCATTTCATCATTATCAAATGGAGAAATATATAATGTTATGAATATGGATGTTGTTTATGAATTTCAGTGGAAGCCTACAGAGAGCTGTGGAATGTCTGTGTTGGACGTCACTGTAAGGCTTACAGCTTTATGTGAAGGGGAGTTCCAGTCTGGTAACAGCTCCACAATATCAGTTATCGGTGTGTGCAGTTTATCTCCTTTACACGTTTCATCTGTAAATACATCACCTACCAATTTTCTTGCGAAAACATTTCTATCAATCTTACCGTGAAGAAAAATATAAAGAATTTCACTCACTAAAAGGAATTTAAACCCAATGATTTGAATAATAATACCCCGTTAGCATGAATTCTTTAGACACTATTCCATACATTAGCAGGACAGGAGTGGGACTGGACTAATGGGACAAATGGAATCCTCGTCTTGTATTCAGTACTTGTCGGTACTGACCTTAAATCATCTCAGTACAACAGGGAAACTCATCAAATGTAAATATGTAAACAAGACTAATATCATGAAAATATTTGGAGAAGGAGTGATGCGCAATGTCAGCTCTTCCATGTTTTCTATTCCGGGTTGTATCCAATGTATTTTATTAATAACGACATTAAAGACATTACATTTCAAAGAGTATATCAGATGACTTAATTTATATCTTATCAAATGAAATAAAAATAAAAAGCATAGGGAACTACGTCGTGTTTATGAATTTGGGGCTTCGTTGGATGACTTCAGCTAGACGAGAGCTGCAACGCAGTCATAGTTGTGACGGATAAAAGCCTTACGCATCTGCACATTCGCTTTATTGCCTTTGCAGGCATTGTATGTAAGCGTGATTTTCCACTTTGCCTGCATACCTGTATCAAATGGTCATTCACAGATGAACTCAAACTCGAGTTTTTGCGCTGGACTTATTCCAGTTAAACCAAATGTAACACCTAACATCTCATTTGTAACTTCGACGTCTGTCTTTCCTGTCCGGTGAATGGAAACGGCTCGGTCTATATCATTTTCCTGTCAAAAGGACAAAGCCTTTACACAAAACAAGACAAAAACAAAAACAAAACATGGCACACGTTGTGTTGTGCGTTGGTATTGGCGCCCTTATCCTCTGGGTATATGATCAAAATGACCTTTCAAAACTGATATGTTTAAAGGTTATGAATGTCAGCAACAATGTGATCAATCCGCCGTGTCTGTCGTGTCCGTACTCTGCATGTTTAATAGTGTCACAAGTTTTATCAATGTAGAAATATCATTAGTACTAAACCTTAGATATGATGTCTCTGTCTCCTACACAGTTAACCCTATATTAAGTGTACTACTAATCCATATGTATAAATCTGCTTTAATCCAGCCATTCAACGTTCCGTGCAAAATCTCACAGGTTTACCTTTCATGTTGTTTGACATTAACTGTGTTTTACTTCCTTTTAAACTCAAGTACAGAGGCAAAATCTTCATTCCCTTGAGATGGAAACACCGTTACTGTTGAGTGCATGTTTACTGATGATATTTCATCTCTATAATGCACAGAAATAATTCATTCAAAAATTCAAATCGACAATTCAAATCGGGTTCATGGCGTGTTGACATCACCCAGCAACTTATGTTAGCACTTTTTCGTATTTCCCACCATATATTATTGCCAGCACAAGAGTGTAACCTACCTTGTCCTTATCATCGACACTGACACCGTTCTTCAGCAGTAGACGAACATGATACACGTTTCCCGCATAAGCTGCCTGGTGCAATGGCCCCCATCCTTCCTGTGATTACAACACAAATATATGACACAAATCATAACTTATTACTATAAGCAGTCAGCACAGCCAGAAAAGAGGTGATGGCCCATCGCCAGTGCTGCCATCACCAATAATTGATGATGAGTCACGGTGATGCCAACCCCATCACCATTTAATGGTGATGGGGTTATGCCATTACTATTGATTGGTGATGAGAAATGGTGATGGCCCAATCGTCATTTACTGGTGATGATGTTATGTCATCACCATTTATTGGTGATGAGAAATAGTGATGGCCTGAAGGATGGCCCCAATTTACCCCTGTGTCATCACAATTCACAATGGGAATGACACTGATAGGTCTATCAGTATAGCAGTGATATTTTGTGAATATGTATGTGTATATTAATGTGTCTAAATTTTCTGAAGGCGGAAATACATACTACATCGATATATAGATGTCAGTCAGTCATAAGACTGTTCTTCCTAATAAACAAATACTGTTGTGCTAAACTTGTAAAGTGAAATATTTAGAGAAACAATCACATGTACATATATATATATATATATATATATATATATATATATATATATATATATATATATATATATCACTTTCCATACCCATCAGTGAGTGACAACCTGCGTAAAATCACCCATTGTCATGAATAAAATTTCCTTCAGTCTGTGATACGTAACATCACAAATTCTATTTCTGATGTCCGTAGCAATGTGTTGAGATGTCTCTGCCTTACGTGAAAATGTTCTGCGTGGGGGGAAATGGTATACTCGAAAAACGTGAATAAAGGTTTACGTAAATTATAACGGTTTAGTTTGCTGTGTTTGCAATGAAAACATAAATATGTTCAAATGAATGGCTTGCCCACGCGACGCTGTTATAATTTACACAAGCACAAGCTGGCACCTACCTCTGTAAATTTTTGCTGGACCCGTATTAACGTACTGGAAGACGTCCTTGATCTTTTCCTTTCTTTCTGTCTTTCTTTTCTGAATTCGTTCAGGACCCACAATAAGGCCCTGAATAACATCTTTAAGATTTTCCTGAGTTTCGCCTGCAAGGTTTATTATTAGACGGTCACTCTAACTCCTGCCCGATTTGACATTTCGTCTGAATCACACAGATAAACAGAAACATGGGTTAAGTTATATTCTTCTCTAAGAGGTAGAGTTTGGTTATCTTCAAAGTCTAAACCTTAATATAATTCGCTCAGAACGTATACTTCACTGTGGATAACAGAGAAGTTTTTTAATTTCGGTGTTTTAAAATCTGACGTTGTCCGTGTAATTACTGTTTCCTGTAACTGTGTTAATTGTTAAGAGATAACAACTCGCAGTAAGAAGATGGTAAAGAATATGAACATCGAAATTCATCTGAATAGCTTTAATATAGAATATCATTCAACTTTTACAAAGCGCTATGGTGTAAACATAAGAACATACAGAACAACGTCTCTCTCGATGACACAGGCATTTTAGTTAGCCTCATAATTACATAGACAGGTTTCCTGCATTTTGTTCCCGCACTACGACGTGAGTATTTAGTAATGCAGAACTGCCTGTACGAACAGAGTGCTTCTGGTTGGCAGTCTGGTGCTGATTACCTAGAAGCCTTTTTAGTGTTCCTGGAGCTGTCACATCAGAACTCCGTAGCTGCCATCGTTCTATGCCCGTACAGACTCACACAAGTCCAGCAGCCTCACGTGGAATAGGGAAGTTCTGAAACAATATAACATTAGTTAATTAACAAAAGTGCCCAAGATAGAACATTTGCTACACGTATTTTCAGTGAACATCACTGCAAGGTTTCCATTACCGAAATAGTTTTCCTGTCCCTTAGCATCGCAAATTGCCCAAATAGCACCTGTCCACTGTCATACCCCAGCTTTCCGTGATATTGTAAGACAGGTAAAATATTCCATTATTCAATGTTTCCATACTAAGTACGTTTTACATTTTTTTTAAGTTGTTAAAGGTGAAAAAAATGCCCAACATATATTTTCAATATGTATGTATTCAGGTTTGAATATTACGTTGTGTATGATTGAAACACAGACACCAATAACAGCGGATATAAAATCATTGAACTATCATGACGCGTTTCTGTCAAAAAATGTCTGGCTTTCTCGTCATGGCATAAACAAGTAAAAAACATTCTAACGATAAAGTGACACATCGTTTTGAAATGAGGGCGACATTTCTGGGTATTTTGCATTGTTTCGATTACAGAGTTGACCCTCATTGGTGGACAACTACAGGTAATGAGACGCAGTAGTATATATGAAGAGGGTTCTGGACCACCTTCCTCTCAGCAGTGTTTTTGTAGAAATAAAGCCCTCCCTTTGATATCTTCTCTTCAAAATCCCCTGGAAAACAAGGCAGCCAAAAAAGTTTTAGCTATAAATAAAACGGGGGATATTGTTCACTATAAACGCTGAAACATAGAAGGTGGGTGTCAAAAAAATGCTTCGGCTTTGGCGATTGACTGCTGACCTAGTTTTTAGAACAGAGACATCAATCAGTCAGCATGGGGTGTTGCACCACAGGAGGGAATTTCACTATCTCAGTTGGTACAGGCGTGGATTTGAAACTCATTCAATTTCAGTTTCTACACGGTTTAAAGTCGATCTACGGCTAGCATACCAGACTGTAGACCCCACCCTTCCCCCTGGAGGGCCGCAACCCAGATATAACTTGTTATGAACAGAGCGTGGACTGCAGGATAACGTATGCCTATATATAAACCGTTATGCACGTATGAGTCATGATTTCACACCAGTCATGTATGTAGTGGTGTAGATTCATATACGCTATTTTCCTATAGGCTTGACGATAGTATCCCGGATGTCAGTTGGCAGAGATGTCGACTTGCAACCTTCAGAGATCCCTTGTTCAAATCAGCGGGGGGTTAAGGGTTAAAATACCACTCTCCTGGCCTCGGCTGGCATAGCATACACGCGTTCCTCTCAGGGACACGGTCTCCACGGGAAACCTTGATCTTAGTCCGTATATACTATATAACCTGGTCTAGTGACAAGTTGCAGGCGTATTTATTTATACATGATCCACTGTTAGCGTGCAATTCAACTGAATTACAATTCTTTTACCAGTTTCGATGGCGTGGTGGAAAGTTCTTCTCTGGTTTGGCTGTTTTGTAGATTTTTTCCTGACTCACCCCCCCCCAACACACACACACACTTCCCCCTGATATGTGTTTTCTGTTGGTGGAATTTCAAAGAATGAGACTGACCATCTCGTGAGAGATAACATTATCCCACAGAGCTTTCGATATAAGATCGTAGATGATGTTTAAATTTTGAATCCGCAAGAACACGGACTTCGCCATGTTTGTTCGCTTCGGTCTCTTGCCGGCGAGCGATAAGTTTGCAGGCCACACCTACTAGGTCACAAACGATGTCCCCAGCCTCCACACCTACCACCACGGGAACTGCTATGATTGTGGACAGGAGGCCTATACCTGGGGCTCTTAAGCCAAGACTGGTGGTCACTAAAGCTGTTGTTCGTTAAGCTGTCAGATATCGTCAGTTGACCTTGAGCTGTCACAAATTGCGGAGTGAGTAGAAATAGATTGTAGCCTTGCACTGATACATTGTTTATAGATTGTTGCAATATGAAGTGGATGATTCACCTGCATCTACAGTGTTTTCAAGGTATCCAGTTTTCACTCCTTTCAGCATCATGTTCAGTTATGGTAAACCAGATACATTTGAGCAAATTTTGCGCGTTAGATTGACGAAGACAATCCTGATTCTCCAATGTATAAGTGTGTTTGTCTGTCTAAGATATTTTTGTTGTTTGGTCGGACATACCAGTCATGCAGGACAAAAACTCCCATGAGTCGAAATATGTGACCCCCAGTTTTCGACTTCATGGACATATGAATCACAGGCTTGCGCCAAAATGCAGAATTGGTATTTTATTCTCTTAGTTACAGTTGTGAGATGGTTGTCTCATCTTACTTATCGTGTAAATTTGTACCGGTGCAATCTTGTGCCGGACGTCTAAAGAAATAAAGATTTTCACACCGCCTGTCAGTCCGTCATAGACGTTTTCTAGTCATTTTTTAAAACATTTCAAGTTATCGAACTGAAACTTAGAACGTGAGTGTAAACAAGATGCATGGGCCTTCACGATAGGCTGACGACCCAGTTTATGGAACATAAGCAACAATCAGTCAGCAAGGAGTGTTACACAACAGGGGGAATTTCACTATCTCAGTTGGTACAGGCGTGGATTTGAAACTCATTCAATTTCAGTTTCTACACGGTTTAAAGTCGATCTACTGCTGCATACCAGACTGTAGATCTCACCCTTCCCCCTGGAGGGCCGCAACCCAGATATAACTTGTTATGAACAGAGCGTGGACTGCAGGATAACTTAGGCCTGTATAAACCGTTATGCACGCATGAGTTATGATTTCACACCAGTCATGTATGTAGTGGTGTAGATTCATATACGCTATTTTCCTATAGGCTTGACGATAGTATCCTAAAGCTCACTTGGCAGAGAAGGCGACTTGCAACCCTCAGAGATCGCTTGCTCAAATCAACGGGCGGTTATGGGCTAAAATACCACTTTCCGGGCCTCGGCTAGCATAGCATACACTCGTTCCTCTCAGGAACTCGGTGTCCAAGGGAAAATTGATCTTAGTGACCGTGTGGTTTGCCAGTAAGCTGCGGATGGCCATAGATTGCCCCGGACTCTGCCCGGTTTCCTCCCACCATAATGCTGGCCGCCGTCGTAAAAGTGAAATATCTTGACTACTAAGTAAAATACCAATCAAAAAAGTAGATAAATAATAACGGTCTTCCTAACAGGGACACGATCTGCAAGGAAAACATTCACCTTAGTAACGCTGTTCCTGACAGGAACACAACAACGATAATAAACATTTGCCTCAACAGCCGCACTTTGATAGGTGTAAACTTAATGATGGGGAATCCCAAACCATATGCACGCGTTCGTTACCTTGACGCGGTAGACATTCACCTTAGCAACTCCGAACACTGGGGTTGACATGTAGACCTGCACATCAATGCTTACAACCCAAAGCAGGCCGCATATACTCCATGACCTGGCCTAGTGACAAGTTGCAGAGGTATGTATTTATATATGGTCCACTGTTAGCGTGCAATTCAACTGAATTACAGGCCTTTCACCAGTTTCGATGGCGCGGTGGAAAGTCCTTCTCTAGCTTGGCTGATTTGTATATCTTTTTTTCCTCACTCACAACCGCCCCACCCCCACCCCCACCCCCCTGATAAGTGTTTTCTGCTGGTGGAATTTCAAAGAATGAGACTGAATTTTTCGTCCGAGATAACATTATCCAAGAGAGATTTGGACATAATGGTCGTAGATGGTGTTAAATTTTGAATCCGTAACAACACGGATTTCGCCGTGTTTATTCGCTTTGGTCGCTAGGCGGCCGCGGGAGCTGCTATGATCGTGGACAGGAGACCTATGTCTGAGTCTCTTAAACCAAGACTGGCGGTCATTAAAGCCGTATGAAGGCCATCAATTATATTCACAGTGCGCCGTGGTTTTTCCACAAGATGGCTCACTTATCTCTCTCATCCTGCAGTCGTGTTTTTTCAAGGTTGTTATTTCCAGTCTGTACGACCTGTAGTTTACCTTTGTAGGTTGTTCATTAACAGTTCTCTCTGCCAGCAACCATTTTTGAATTGGAAGGCGTAAATATTTCCATTCTCGCCTTGTTCATCGAAGTTAGCTGCGTCCTCGAGAACCGCATGTGCAAGAGATAAACAATTAGCTCCCGCGGCGTCATATATTATTGTTCACTCCGATCTCGAATGTGTAATGTTGCGCGTATATATGTAGTATCTACCTCCCTCCCCCTTATGTCCAATAGACTAACAGTAAGCTAAGACAGGCTGTTAGAACGCAGTGCCTTGTGTTATGGGGGAGTGTGACAGTTATCTCCGAGTTTACGCCCTCGCCTGTTACTGGGGTGTATATCAGGGGGCTGGGTCCCGCGCCTGTCCATCCCATGCTGTTGGATTCTCGGACGTGCTCACCTTATTCAGATGTGCAAATACCTCGTGGTGTGGCACCAGTTAGCCTTGGCTCTACCAGTTATAGGCCTGTTTGAGAATTTGAGACCTGTGCGAGATGCTGTCGTATAATGATATTATTAGCACCAGTCTCTACCCACACACGGCCAGTTGCTCTGCTCTGACGTTACTATCACCAGTCTCTACACACACACGGCCAGTTGCTCTGCTCTGACATTACTAGCACTAGTCTCTACCCACACACGGCCAGTTGCTCTGCTCTGACGTTACTATCACCAGTCTCTACACACACACGGCCAGTTGCTCTGCTCTGACATTACTAGCACTAGTCTCTACCCACACACGGCCAGTTGCTCTGCTCTGACATTACTAGCACTAGTCTCTACACACGCACGGCCAGTTGCTCTGCTCAACACAAGGCGAGAGCCCAAGCTTTATAAACCTATTTGTTGAGAGTGCAAACGTTGTAGTATCGGCGAATCACGTCATTTCGAACACCATTAAATAGGATAGAACTCTCTGAGCCGATATTCGTCCATAGTAGTTAGTTTATCAGCTTAAGTAGAACGACTTCATACCGACACTCCTGATTATTAAGAGTGTGAGGTAAAAGGAGTGAGCTGTTATTTTATCCCCACTTATATTAATAAACATAACGGAATAAGAACAGTATTTAATTCTAAAGCAAAAATACCACACAGGTGGTGTGTACAAGCCTTTTGGCTCAAGTACGATATCTGGGCACTCTGTCATCAAGCCTGACGAACCTATCCTCTACCACCTAGACGGTAAACAGGAGGTGGGTTTTGCTCGGAAAGAACTGCCTGTGGTGCCGCAGGACACTCTGCTGTCAGATGGGGCTCTATAGCGCGGCTAGGGGCTATTCTAAGTAAGCGTCCATACCGGTGGACAGAGTACCCTTGTGCCCTTTCCCTGGTGTGTTACTTTCATTTTTCGCAATCCATCGCTTGCTGTCGAAGGGGACCCTGTTCAGATGCTGACCGTGGATGCGTTGTCATTCATGACGGAAGGAAATCTTTCTGAAGAGGGCCTTTGCTCGTGGTGGATATTTTTCTTTACGACATTCTTTTCACGCCTATGGCGTTTAAAATGTTTTTCTCACCGGCCGCCAGTATGGAGTACATTTTGGGGTGCAGGCCAACAGACTCAGCAATGGGGCGTCCGGAACACTCATCCTTCATCTTGCCTATAACCTTCTTATTTTTTTGACTGTGAAGTGGGTGGTCCTTCTGATAGTCAGACGTGTCGTAGAGACGCGCATGCTCAGCCAAGTCCTTGTGAACATTATCATTCTGGATCCTAAGTAGGAGGAGTCTCTGCCAGTGTACAGGAGCTCATATCGATCTCCATATTGCTTCGTTTTATGGGTATAGTAAAAGTCGTGCATCAGATGTTTGGAGAGATCCACGAAGATCATTCCCAGGGATATGTAAAACTACACGTTTGTGTAGTGGAGCACCTAGCTGTCCTTATTAGAGGTTGAAGACCAGTTCAATCTCAGTAGAAAGTGGCCTCTGTGGGAGAGGGGCTCCAGCGCGGCGTTATGCCTCAAATATACTCTAAGTAATCTAATAGGAGAACATTTGTAAGCTAAACGGACAACTATTAAGACATGATGAAGATAATCATTTAATATCTAAGACCTGCGTTTCAGATGTTGACTCACAGTTAAAACTAGTTCAACGATCTACATGTACGCCGACTTTAGAATAGCAAGTTAAAACTGGCTTGAGCGGAGCTCCAGGGAGGGTGGTGAGCGCCCCCATCTATCAGCCAGTTTCTGCGCAGGTTCCTATTCGGTCTAAACTTGAAAAAACCTTGTCAATTTCAACGCGGTGTGCCTTTGGCTTGCTTGTTTCACGGGCAGATTTAAAGGGAGATACCGAAAGCGGGCTTTATTTCTATGAAAACACAAATGAAATGGAGGTGGCCCAGAGCCACCATCATTATACTACTGACGTAAATTTCGTCATCCCCGCTGACCCTCGTGTTGAAGAATGCCATGCTCCCTAAAAACAGGTAACAGCCGTCCTAGGATTCCTTAGGGTCGTTTTCCTAAATGTCAAGATATTGAATGTTGTATCTGGTGTTTCATGTGTTATTTTGTAAGCCAATTACAGCCGAAAAATCTGACCTGTTAGTGTAAAGATAATTTTAAATGAGTTATCTCCCTTGCATCATGTCACTATTGTGACCAGCCCACTGAGAGTGCTATTAGCATGTTGTACCCATCCTCTGTGAAAGACCCCTCCTTGTGTACAGATAATTTTACATTCGTTATCTTCCCTGTACCAATTGATTGTGTTGTTAGCCCAGGGTTCTGTATAAACCTAGTGTGTTGTACGTTTCTCTGACGACATATAATATAAAATAGACAAAGCGTTGGTGGGAACACAAGGAGCTACCCTCATCACCTGGATAAGTCACACATTTTGTATCACCAACTATGATGCTGTCGTCGCTAAGTACTCGAGTTTACTCTCCATGCTGTATTCCTGCCATTGATGTGTTTTAGCTGATATCATGATCCGATATAAACAGACTGACTGCGTTCTTTAGTCACTCGCATGACTGATGCATTTCTATTTTCAATAATTGCTAATTGTATGGCATGCTACCTGCTTTTTTGAAATACATGTATATTTAATATTTCAAAATCTTTAGATTCTAGTTAGCTGTCTGAGTTAGCTGTCTGATATTGTCAAAGTCGTGCAGTAGAGTAGTTCCAGACACACACAATGCATCGTGTAAGTATCGTGCTATAGCAGTCTTGGTTAAGGTGTAGTTTACACCAGGTATGTGGAGGCAAATGTTAATTTAACTCTGTAGAACACACAATTAGATTTCCAGAATCAGTGAAGACTGAGAATATTGACGTCAATTATTCACAACAATATTCTGAATTTTGTTCTCCTGTGGAGATCACACATGTTTCAACACGAGCAGAAACGGGATTATTCCAAAGAGGGAGTCATTGAAAACAAATAACCTTATTATTAAATGTTGAGTTCGTTAAGCTGTCAGATGCCGTCAATTGACCTTGAGCTCTCACAAATTGCGGAGTGAGTAGAAATAGATTGTAGCCTTGCACTGATACATTGTTCATAAATTTTTTATGGATTGTTGCAATATAAAGTGGATGATTCACATGTATGTACATGTATTTTAAAGGTTTCTGTCTTTCACACCTTTCAGTATCATGTTCAGCTATGGTAAACCAAGTACATTTAAGTAAATCTTGTGCGTTAGATTGACGAAGGCATTCGTGATTCTCCAGTGTATAAGTGCGTTTGTCTGTCTAAGATATTTTTTATTGTTTGGTCGGACATGCCAGTTTTGCAGAACTAAAACTCCCGTGAGTTGAAATATGTGACCCCCAGTTTTCGACTTCATGGACATATGAATCACAGGCTTGCGCCAAAATGCAGAACTGGCATTTTATTCTCTTAGTTACAGTTGTGAGATGGTTATCTCATCGCACTTATCGTTTAAATTTGTACCGGTGCAATCTTGTGCCGGACGTCTAAAGAAATGAAGATTTTCACATCGTCTGTCAGTCCGTCATAGACGTTTTCTAGTCATTTTTTGAAAACATTTGAAGTTATCAAATTGAAACTTAGAAAACTTACAGATATGCTACCCTGTATTCAGTTCAGGCAAACATATGGCTGTCTTTGTTCAGATCTGCACAAACACCTTTACTTTTGTAATTGGTAGAGGAAGCCATAATTATATTTTAATAAAGTCATGTGCCCGTCTGTGTCTTATGTATTCATAGAAGAATAGCTCAGTGACTGAGAAAGGTCAGGTGTGTGGCAGAGGATTATGTCTTCGTGACAGCCAGAATTTCAGCAATCAGACGTTGTTTGAACAAATAGAACGGGAGTTCTATTTTTTACAGCACACCACATATATGATATGATGGTATGATCAATAAAATGCTAGACACCAGAATGCGTTTATTTTCATGTCTTACGGATAAATGGGAATTGTTGGGCTTTTCAGTATAAAACACATGGCAATACCCTACTCTTAGAATATATGCATTTTTTTGCCCTAACATCCTATCATACAGAAACATAAAAAGAGCAACTACAGCCTCGTATGCTTGAAGGATTGCAGTTCGGGTTTTCCTCACTGTGTTTTATAATCTCACAGATTGACACACGTCACATATTCATGAGCACAAAGGGCCTTTGAGTTGATCAGCTACATTCCCAAGAGCACTGTTCGTTTCTTCACGGTGTACTTTACGGCCTCTTCGGTTCAAATCTGGATGACACGTGCCTTTGTTGAGCGTTACACAGCCTGAAGTTTGGCCCGACAAATAAACTGAAAACAACTTAGCTGTGTATGGCGTCCCATGTTATTCGGTAATGGTTCAAGTGTGCGACAGGGCTGCCATAACAAGAGAATTTAAAACTGGGTGATGAGTTTTTAAGGGTTTCTGCATGCATGAAAGGGTCAAATCTCATCTGAATTTTTTTTCTTATTTTCTGGGGGGGGGGGGACCTGGGGACGTTTGTTTGTGTGCATTTTAAGAGGATGGGGGATTATTTAACAACTTTTTACCGTCCTTCTTCCCAGGAAAACGAAAGCAAAGATGTACACACATCCTGCTAATCAACATTACTACACCAGTAACGCTTGGCGTATACACTCTCACAGCTGATGTATGTTCCTTTTTCAAAGTGCTTATTACTCCAAAATACCAAAAGATTACGTGTTACCCTTACTTGTAGATAACACAGTACAGATCAACTGCACACTCATACATTGTTCTGCTCGCCAGTTGTGCACAGCGACACAAACGACGCCTTGAGCAATGTTACAAGATTTGGACATTTTAACAGCTACAAAGCTCCAGTGTTAGAGAGAAATGTCTAACTTGACTATGACGTGCAGCTAACCGGTTTTTATGCTTAACCTTATGCAATGTATCGACAAAACAGCAGCCTTACATCCCAGAGCTTCATACAGGTGTATGTATGTCATAACTCTAACAAGATTTAAAATGTAAAACTCACGCTATGTCTTTAATTTTCAGAGTTTAAGGCGTTTTAACACCTCACTGAAATGCTTTTAACTCGCGAAAATTATTCAGAACTCCTCGAGGAAATGGTTTTGAAAACTCCACCATAATAGTTTTGAACACTAATGGGCTGAACCTATGATTGTAACGGAGCTGAGAGTCCTGATGATGGTCTTCAAACTTAACTGGCTGTCAGCATTGCATTCAGCCGGCTGTAGACAGCAGGTCAGCATTGCATACAGCCGGCTGTAGACAGCAGGTCAGCATTGCATACAGCCGACTGTAGACATCAGGTCAGGACTGCATACAGCCGGCTGTAGACATCAGGTCAGCATTGCATACAGCCGACTGTAGACAGCAGGTCAGCATTACATACAGCCGGCTGTATACAGCAGGTCAGCATTGCATACAGCCGGCTGTAGACATCAGGGAATGTACCGAATACAGCAGGGATTCATCATTTTGAACAATTCTTTTGCCGATATTGTGAAGACATTTCCTTAAGCAATCTAGGCTTGTTACTGGGCAGGAAAACTTTCAACGAAATCTTGTCATTGTTAGAAAATAACAATCCCGAGGCGGACTTATTACTAACTCATCCTGTCAAATTACTGCAGTCTTCGGTTCAAAACGTAAGTATTGTGAAAAATGAGTTCCACAGAAATCTAGGACGGTCCAACTGGGCCAGAAACGCTTCAAACTAATAACACTTACAGGGCTACCTTTTGTTAAAACCTCTGTGACTTAAGAGCAAGATAAAATGTTGAAAATTGAGTCTATTGCTGTCCTAGGTTATAAACACAAAGCAGTATGCTAAAACCGATAGTGTACGCTTAACCAGAGAAGACGGAAACAACTCTTTCTGTCATTTCCGCTTTGCACTGTGCGCCTAAACCAAATGCCGACGTGTAACTACAAATGACGCTGCCTTTTCAAACGATCTTGACGTCATCATATTATAAATGCCCAGGTCACGTCTGCCTGATTCGACGTCATATAAGAAATATTATAACGTCAAACAAGAAAAGTTTTAGAAAAAGGGACAAAGATTTTGTTTTTTAAGAAGTCTACATATATCGTCTAGGTACATTTACTACATTTGGAAACTTACCTAATATATGTTTTGTAATATAAAACCAATTCACCCTTGTTTCCCATGAAATTTCACTGTTATTACGTCCTTTTAATGCTATGATCATGTAAAAATCAAAATCTTGACCTCATGTGCCGACCAAGTTGGAAGGTAAGCAACGGATTGCCAGACTTGAAATATTATGACGAATATATTATCCAACTAATTTCTGATAATCCATTTCCTTAAGAAATATTTTGATTCACGTAGTCATATTTTATCATAATGGGAATTCCCTCAGGAAAGTCTTGGCATTCAGTGGGTTAAGTAGTAACCATAGTCTAGTGATATTTGTTTTGTAACCCGGTTTGTTGATCAAAAGTGTGTTCTAAATATTTCACTTACGTAAATAAGATGACAATTCTGTCATAGTTGAACAGATATTTTGGCCATACGCGATATCTGACCACAGATCTACAAAGTCCAAGCCTAGTTTATTAGCAAGTAGACAGCGCAGGGTAGGTGTAATATTTCCACCCCACCACAACAGCAATTCTGATTATCCATAAAAACAGTATTTCCACGAATTGTAGCTTTTTTTCTGGCTATTACGTACACGCCACTTTCTTTTTGTTGGACTGCAACATTTTCTGTTCACAAACTTCTGTTCAAATATACACAATTATAGACCAGCTCACGCATCATGATCGCTCAGGTAACCTGTATACATGGACTTAAATGACTCATAGAGCGTGCTAATAAATAACGTGGGGATTCAACATTTACTGTTTTAATTGACTGCTCACAGTCTGACTGACTGTCCTTAATTCTGCCAATAGCCTTCATTAATGTTCACAGCTCAAACATTATTGTCACTGGCTATTCACAGTTCAGGAAACAGAATTACCAATTTGTAATAACCTGGTTAAATATTCATAATTCAGGTATTGCTCCTACTAAATATGAACAGTTCTGGAAATAGCCTTACTGACTGTTGAAAGTTCTGCTCGTAGTTTTACCGACTGGTCACAGTTCTGGCTATAGCCTTACTGACTCTTAACTATTCTGCTAACACATGTAGAATAGTAAAGTCGTGATCACGGGTTTCAGTACGGAATAATAGGTCCGACTTGAAACTTACCAGTCTGGGATCCACATGTAACCATTTATATACTACAGTTTTCCAAGAAAGCTGGTATGTCACCAGTCCCCTGTAATCATGGAAATTCTAGAATTAAACTACCAAGATGAAAAAGTTACGAGAATATAAATGAATTAAAAAAGAAGCAAATATACAATGTGTGACGATTTTTACAACTCTTACATAATTCACGGCCACATATAATGGTGTAGGTGATTGTATTTATCAAGTTTGAAAGATGTGTCTTCCGCTGACAAGTTGAGTAATTATTCGGAGGAAAATATTCAAGAAAATGAGAAGAGGATCTTTCATGGTTTTTGGTCGCCTTCTTCTTATGTAATACCAAAACGGTAGTGGAATTTTGTGCAGATAGGATCAGTTTAAGATGCTCTTCATTCGAATAACGCAGATTGATGTACACATCGGCAACTTCCGCATTTATTCTCGATCGTATTTATTGCATGTTTACGTGCTTACCAGATAAGTTCTGTTTCTAGTTTACCTGTAAATCATGTATATGTGTACACAGGTAAGGTATGTCGTTACCTGTGACACACACCGGAATTCATAAAGGGTATTATACACCTTTATGTACATACACCTATATATGTATGTAGGCCAGGTTTTCTGATCATCTAAAACTCTGGTCTACGTGCCGAATTATCACTGATAGAGCATTAAGTATCGGATAAACCTATGAACTGTATATTGAAGACAAAGGTTAAGGTAGAGCGATCATATAATATCAGTCTGTCGGGAAAGTTACATTAACCTTTTTTCGAACGTTATAAACCAGTGAAATAACACACGAAACTGGGGATTGACGACGTCGTGGTAAACATCGCATATGTTGCTATGATCAGTAAAATGTTAGACGTCAGACTGTGTTTATTTTAAATCTCTTGTTGTAATCTTTTCAGTACTAACCACATTACAATACCTTCCCCTTAGAATATGTGCATTTTTGCTGGCCCTAACTCTGATGCTCAACTCTTCTGTATTTTTCTTTGAACACGTGCTTTTAAACTACAGGCTGGATTTTTTTCTTCAATAGAAGTGGGGATACCATGCAAAAATGTAGAAAAGAAAAGCTATAGACTCATCTGCCTGAAATATTGCAGCTGGGGTTTTCCCGACCGTGTTTTATAATCTCACAGAGTGACAGATCGACGCGTACTGTGGCCTCTCAGTTGATCAGCTCAGTTCCCAAGAGCACCGTTCGTTTCTACTCATTTGTACATTACGGCCTCCTCATTTCACCACCTGAATACACATAGTCTATATTTGTAGAGGTGACTTTTTACAAGGTTACAAAGCGTGAAGTTTTGTTTGACAAATAAATTGTAAACAACTTAACTATGTATAGAGGGACCAATCCTGGAGTCAGGACTGCCATAACAAGAGAATTAAAAACTGGGTGATGAAATGTGCCGTTTGCTTAGAGTTTGGGCACAAATGAGACTGCCGCATTTCATCTTATTTTGTTTTTTTTTTCGCTACCAGGGTTTAAATCCCTATACATCCTCCCCAACACGAGGATAACATACAATATCTACCTTGTGATCCCCTGAGGTTTAGTAGTTTGAATTTGTTGTCTTAGGCAGGTGATAAGGCTATCCCACGTGTATCAGTTACTGCATGTCGCAATCCCACTATCGCTGAGCAGAAAGATCTGTGTGTTGTTGACATGCTGATATAACACAGGTAACCGATAGCATATGCTAGTTAAATATATTCCCCACTAACAATAGGCGTAGCATGTCTGCTTTCTTAATACATGAAATAATGTCTCCTCCGATCAGATCTACCAGATGTTGCTTTTCAGAACAATTATTAAGACAACAAGCTGATAAAAAACGCGTGTAGGTGCCTGTACCCGGCGTCAATCCAAGGCAACGTAGACATTCCATACAAGCATAATGTTGGTTGCGCTGATCTTTTATTGGATGTCCCATATATCATCCAAGCAAATTTATTACATTTGGAAACTTACCTAATATAGGGTTTGTGATACATAAACAACTGAACCTTGTAATGTAACTGTTTTCTTTATAAGTGGTTTTAAACCTTAAAAAATATGCGAAGACCAGGAAGGAATCAAATCGTTCACCTTTTGCGCCATTTCGCTTGGAAGGCACGCATGTTACCTTTCTACCACGGAAAACAACGAGTTACCAGACTTGAGTTATTCTAACGAATACTCATACCCAATTAATTTTTGACAATTCATTTCTTTTCCACTGCGATAAGCACCTTAAACTCTCTACCACGATGGCAGAAAAAATTTGGTTCGCGTAATCATATTTGTTATTCTGATGGGCATTCTCTCAGGAAGACCCCACAAGATGACAAAATTTGCTTTTGACCTGACTTTATTTTAGTCTTCTGATAAAACAATAGACATGACTCACAAGACGCCATCTCATTTTTTCTCTTTGAATTCAATTAATTTTTTACTCTAATGCACCATCGTGTGAAGCATTCTTCCCTAGCTGCTAGTTGTACCTTCACCCTGCTATACTGTGGTATTCGACCACCTACTTGTCACCGATTTCGTGCGTTTGTTCCCTCAGTATATTCAATGATTGACCACTCTGTAGTAATCACAATGTGCTCGTTGTGTGACGACTAAACCTTGGCTCTCCGCACGGCCTACTCCTGTCATTTTAATAGTATGTATATTTATAGTAATACTGAAGATGTATTAGTTTTGGAATGAACAAGTTTAGAAGCTTCTTTCTCGATTATAATTGTTAGATGATTTCCTTCAAATTCTTGTCGAATTCTATGTCACACATTAAGACATAATGCATTGAATAATCACTGGTGCAAATGGTATATATATGATTATATATATATATATATATATATATAATTCGGTTTCCTCATTGAGCTAATAACACACATCGATCGGAAGTAGGTTTTCAAGTTTTCAATTCCAAAAATACGAAGACCAAGCTTTGAAAGCTGGACAGATATAATGACTACGGTGTAATTAATGCAGATCCTCTCTCGTATACAATAAATCTACCTACCTGTAATCAGCAGTCAGCAGCAGTATGTATGTCAAGTATAAAGCGCGTCGTAGACACAACTGTGGCAGATCGACTCAATGCGGTGTCAGTATAATCCCAGTGTCAGCACACATCGCTCGTATGAAAATAGCATGTCCAAGAAAAAAAACTTTTCACGCGCTAGCCAGTTCTGGCTTGTGCACACATGCTACTTTCTGTTTGTGGACTGCCACTACCTGTACCTGTACATATACAAATGCCGCTCTAAGTATAGGTAACCATGTAATGGTTCATGCAGCATGAGTGCTCAGGGAACCCATGTAATGAAAAAAGTTACTCTTAGAGTGATCTAATAAACAACTTAGGAACTCATTAGTTAATCTTCTTACTGACTGTTAATGGGTCAGGTGATAGTCTGGCTGACTGGTCCTTATCTTGGTAACTGCGATAATGAATGTTCACAGGTCAGGTATTAACATCACTCACTTTTCACAGTTCTGGTAATAATCTTACTTACTAGCCTTAGCTCTGGTGACAGACTTACTGACTATTAACAGTTCTGTTAATAACCTTGAGACTGGTCATCAGTTCTGGTAATACACTTAGTGACTGTTTTCAGTTGAGCTAATGGTCTTACTGACTTGTTTACATTTGTGGTAATAGTCTTCCTGACTGTTCACGTCATAGTTTAACTGACTCTACACAGTTCTGGTAATACTGTCACTGACTCTTCACAGATGTGGTAGCAATCTCACTGACTCTTCATAGTTGTCGTAACAATCTCACTGACTCTTCACAGTTCTGTTAACAGCCTGACAGACTCTTCACAGTTGTGGTTATAGTCTCTTCTGACTCGTATCGGTTGTGGTAATAGTCTTACTCACTGTTCACAGGTGTGGTAACAGTCTCTCTGGCTCTTTACAGTTGTGGTAATAGTTTTACCTACTGTTTAGGTAATAGTCTTACTTACTGTTCACAGCTCTGACAATATTGTTACTGAGTCCTCACACATATGGTAACAGTCTCACTGACTTCACAGCTGTGGTAATAGTCTTACTGACTGTTCACAGTTCTCGTAATAGTCTTACTTACTGTTCACAGCTCTGACAATATTGTTACTGAGTCCTCACACATATGGTAACAGTCTCACTGACTTCACAGCTGTGGTAATAGTCTTACTGACTGTTCACAGTTGTGGTAACTGTCTCACTGACTCTTCACTCTTGTGGCAATAGTTTTACTTACTGTACACAGTCCAGGTAATACTCTTACTGGTTATTCACACTTTGGCTAATATATGTACTTGTGGTACAGTAATTCGGTAATTATGGGTTTCAGTATGGACTGATTGCGCGATTGGCAATGTAGCCTAAGAGTGTGGGATCCAGCTATTCAATGATATATAAGATATTTGTCCCAAGAAGTTATGTCTCCAATACCGTACATCTATGAAAATTCTGGAATTAAAAGCTCGATATTTCAAGAAAGCTATAGTTAATAAAATATAAAAGAATTAAAATTTTGAAGTAGACTGACGTTAGCAAGAACAATTAGCCGATGGAGATCGCAGCACACCGACGAGTGTCGCAGTATTTATCTGTCGGGTCTGCTGATTTAACCTTCGTCTGATATGGAGAGGATATCCAGATGTGTTTTTACAGAGAAACATGTAAAGGTATTAACTGGCACTGCATGCCCTACAGCGGATGATTAGTCTCCCAGGTGACGTCACCAGACTAGTCTCAGCACGCCCAAGCGGACTTTCAAGGTCAATTTAAAAAACTTTTGGAAAAGTAATTTAAGAAAAAAAAATATGACTTGCTTTTATATGTAAATTTAAATTCAAAATGAACTAAGGGTAACATTTTATGTGACACTATGATCAATACAAATTGCGCAGAAATATTAAACATATATGAGATTCTGTTATCGGAGTATTTCCAACCTTTTCATGCCACCTTGCTGTTAAGATACACACGATTTGACACGATTATAGCTCTTTAAATCAGATGACTATAACGGAACGTCATGCCTCTGTTGAGTCTTCACGGCCACATCTAATGGTGTGGACGATTGTTACAATCAGGCTGAGAAGACGTCTTTTCCTATGACAAACTGTGTAATTACACCTATAAATTTTGTAGGCCTGTCCTATATGATCATGTAAAACTCTGGTCTACCTGCCGAATTATCAGCGCTCAATCACGTGGCGAACTCATGACCTCTGTCCTTACCACAAATGTGAGTTCAGAGTGATCATGCAATGTCAATCTGTCAAGGGGAGTTAGATAAGCCTGTTGTCGGGCAAAAAAGTACGGAAATAGTACACGAAACTGGGGACTGACAACAGCATGGGTAAACACCTGTACAATGCTGTCCTTGGCAGTGGTTCCAGTACTGGCAGGCCACAGGGTGTAGTTACTACCTGATCGCCTCCTTTCTTGAGTTACCATGTTATTGTCTCTGAACCATCAGGTTGATTAAAAGTTTTAACTCACACAGTATCGCCGTCCGTTACTTTTTGGCACCAATAACGCATCCGAATATCTCTCGTTTCGTTGTGATGGCTAAGTGAGATTTTCAATGTTTCAGTGTTCCAGTGGCTTTTATATATACCCTCCCCTCCCTCCGTAAAATATATCAACATACTTCTGGTAAGTGGACTCCAGAAGGATGATGCAGTGATTTGGGAGATTTCCTTTCCCACTTCTATATTACTTTAATTTTGTATTACATGGACACATAAAACAGCGCACGTTTGAAATGACGTACTTCCTCTTCAATGAACTTGCTGTAAACACTAATCAACACAGGCCATTGTAATCTGGAGATTTATCTTTGACGTTTACGTTTGTCTGGTAGAGTTACGTTATTTATTAACTGGAAATAAACTCCAGTCGTGACGTCACACTATTGCTTGAACTGTCTCTTATTTCTTTAAGAGTGGGCAGATGGCAGTTGGCGCTGGTGAGTTGTTAGTAAGACAATTGTGCAGTACTTGAGCGGATATTGCTCTATGTTTACTGCCGAACTGGGTTTCCATCCTATGTACATGTGTACGAGATTCTACGTCCCACGTTTATCCTACTGAGCTGCCCGAACATAGCGAAACATTTTATCTGTGAAACAAATCGTATGGTAACTGCGTTAATCTTAAAGTTAAAAAAGTTCTTTCTTTCTTAACGATGAATATTACCCTGTATGCTTGTAGACAGGTGTAATGATGCTAGTCTATAAAAGGAAATATAATCACCGTGTGGATTCTCTTAAAAGTGGTAGGAAAGGGAAAGAATTCAAATCCAAACTGTAAACAATTAATTAATAATTAAACTTTTAATAAGTATATATAAAGAAAACAATCGCTTAAATCTTATAGATAATGAAGTTAACATACTATTTATTTACATTTAAAATCGGATGCAATCTAAAGACCATGAACCTTTGAATTTTCCTTTGAATTTGGTTTGTACGCCGGCGACAAGTTTGTTTCATTTCTATGTTGTTGTAATAATATTTCGTGCGGACAGAAATCTAAAAACAGCAGGCTAAATAATCTTTCCCGCACACTTTGGGTGCTCTTACTGAAGTGATATATTCTATCGCTGGTAACAGAAATAATGCTCACAGGCAGCGTAAGCTACAAATTTTGCTTCTGTCCTTGAAATTAAAGCCTAAACAATCTTCTCAGCACAAATTGCCAACTCCTTTTATTTTAACACTGGTTGGGCAACCTTAAGACAACCACTGATACATCTAACCAAGTTTGCCGATGTGCACGATGAATATCACCGAGCATTTACATTTACAAATCGAATTCACATTTATTTGCATAACGCTTTCACAAAGTGATCGTAAGTTGATCGTAAAGTTCGCCTCTTCCAAAAAGGGATTGTAAGCCACGATCGTCGTAACCTACAATCCAAAATAGCAGTCGATATCACCCAGTTGTAAATATTTACAATCGCGCTAAACTAACTCTGAGGTCGGGTACAAATACTTGTCTTAGGTAGCCTGATTTGCATATTTCCACAAAAGTACCCGCATATGTAAAACTACACCGAAGCTTTCAGAGGTAGGTTTGTGTACTAATAATTGTACATGCTTGCAATTGTTTTAATATATGGAGAGAGAGTGGGGGAGAGAAAGAGAGAGGCAGAGAGAGAGTGGGGGGAGAGGAAGAGAGAGGCAGAGAGAGAGTGG